>CM029598.1:69900739-70343239 GCA_017311375.1 Mytilus coruscus
ATGAAATCAAACAAAGTTTCATTTTGGACCCTTTGGACCTCAATGTGGACCAATTTAAAAACGGGGCCCAAAATCCAAAAACTTAATACACGATTAGATTCAGCATATTAAAGAACCCCAAGAGTTCAAGAATAAAACCCCATTGAAATTGGTCAAGAAATAAGCAATTTATACAAAGTATCTTCTTTTGCACAATACTGTGCAATTGAATATTTCTTGCAATTGCGCAATACTGTGCAATTGAATATTTCTTGCTATTGCGCAATACTGTACAATTGACAATTTCTTGCTATTGCGCAATATTGTGCTATTGGATATTTCTTGCTATTGCGCAATACTGTGCAACTGAAGATTTCTTGCTATTGCGCAATACTGTGCAATTGAAAATTTCTTGCTATTGCACAATACTTATTATATAATAATTTACACATCCTGTTAGGTGTGTATCTCCTGCCATATCATTATTATTAGCTTTTAAATATAAATCAGAAATAACCAACTTAAAATGGAAAATTTTAAAGAAAAAAAAAGGAAAAAAAAAACCCCCAACTTTTTGAACCCCCTTTTGATTCATCACCCCCAAACTCAATCCCAGCCTTCCCTTTGAGGTATGGTACCTTGCAGTACAATTTCAGAGAGATCCATACACTTGAACACAAGTTATTGTCTGGAAACTAGAAAAATGCTTATTTTGGCCCTTTTGGCCCCTAATTCCTAAACGTTTCAGGCAATTACCCCAAACTCAATTCCAGCTTTCCTTTGTGATATGGAACCTTGTAGTACAATTTCAGAAAGATCCATACACTTACACACAAGTTATTGTCATGAAACTAGAAAAATACTTGTTTTTTGCCCTTTTTGGCCCCTAATTCCTAAACGTTTCAGGCAATTACCCCAAACTCAATTCCAGCTTTCCTTTGTGATATGGAACCTTGTAGTACAATTTCAGAAAGATCCATACACTTACACACAAGTTATTGTCATGAAACTAGAAAATGCTTGTTTTTGCCCTTTTTGGCCCCAATTCCTAAAATTTTGAGGCAATTACCCCAAAATCAATCCCAGCATTCCCTTTGTGATATGGAACCTTGTGGTACAATGTCAGAGATCCATACACTAACACACAAGTTATGTCTGGAAGTCACAAAATGCTTATTTTTGGCCCCTAATTCCTTAACTGTTGGTACCATAACCCCAAAATCAATCCCAACCTTCCTTTTGTGATATTGAACCTTATGGTAAAATTTCATAGAGATCCATTCACTTAAACTAAAGTTAGAGTGCGAAAACCAATGCATCTTCGGACTGACGGACGCCGCCGACGACGAGCAGCGACACCAACGTCATACCAATATCGACCACAAAAATTTTTTGCGGTCGTATAAAAACTAAACAATAACCACTGAACCATGAAAATGAGGTCAAGGTCAGATGAAACTTGCCAGTTGGACATGCATACCTTACAATCATTCCATACAATAATTAAAAGTAAATATAGTAGACACATTGTTTATGGTATCTGAGATATGGACGTGACCACAAAAGCTTAACTTGTTCACTGATCCATGAAATAAGGTCAAACCAAGTGAAAACTGTCTGGCGAACATGAAGACTTTGCAAGGTATGCACATATCAAATATAGTTATCCTTAAATTTTTTAGTATTCTTGATTTCTCTTATAATGAGTAATAGGAATCCTATTACTCATTATAATCATGATAATAGAAATTAAGGATACTAAAAACACCTTAACCTTAACAGTCACTTAGCCATAAAAAGAGGTCACTCAAGGTCAATGAACATATGACAGACGAAAACTTCATAACATAAGGCATGTATATACAAAGTATGAATGGTCCAGGTCTTCTGCCTTCTTAATATTAGGCTTTAATTAAGAAGTAAGTTAACATTTTATCACTAGTATTTTGGGGTTCGTGAGGATAGAAAACCAGAAAAATTGACACAAATCCCTGTGGTACGACAATATGTGCCATAATATTAGTCCAAATGATAACGACGTCTTGCATGGCTATTTCAACTTTTTATGGGACGCCGTCATGGTAAAAAAAAAGCCTTGCAAGACGTCTTAATTGTTTGTATTACAAAAAGAAGTAACCTAATTCTTACTTGTTAGTTGTTAGGGGCTAGCAAAAAAAATTTATTTAAAGTCGGTTATTAGATATAAGAAGATGTGGTATGAGTGCCAATGAGACAACTCTCCATCCAAGTCAAAATTTATAAATGTAAACCATTATAGGTCAAAGTACGGTCTTCAACACGGAGCCTAGGCTCACACCGAACAGTAAGCTATAAAGGGCCCCAAAAATTACTAGTGTAAAACCATTCAAACGGGAAAACCATACATGTATAACAATACAACATAAGCTCTGTTGAGCTTTTATCCGACATACATATATGACAAGCACAATACATAAAACATAAAGCTCATCACTGAGATGGTAGTCTCAGATAGAGGAGACGGGTCAACCAAACCCTATTCAATCTGAATGTAGGACAGAAAGTCACGGTCAAAAGTCACAGGACAAAAGTCACAATTAAGTTTTGAGATTATTTTTCTTTGAACATGTTGAACAAGAAAACACTTTTTTGTATTTTTCTTGAAGTTTTATACATGAAGCAACTTTGAAATTGAAATGTATTCAATAAATATCAATAATGATCAAATAATTGTTATGAAAACAAAATGTCAAAGTGGCTTGGTACTTAAGTCTTAAATGGCTTCAATTTGCCAATAAATATATCCTTTGCATGATTAAAAACTAATACATTTTCATTTATCAAGGTTTATGACATGTATGAGCAATTTCCTTAAATTAAAATGAATATATGTAATAAAAAGAAAATATTTCAAGATCTTTTCATATATATTCAAACAATTGTCAACAAAATTGTTTGTGACTTTTGTCCTGTGACTTTTGCAGTGGCGGATCCAGAGGGTGGTTCCGGGGTTGGAACCCCTTTTTGGACGATCAATGCATTTGAATGGGGACATATAGTTGGAACCCCAGGCCCCCTTTACAATGGGTTGAGAACCCCTTTTAAAATGGATGTTTTGTCCTATCAACATGATCAAATTTGTGACTTTATGTCCTTTGACTTTTGTCCTGTGACTTTCTGTCCTTTTACCTTCCATCTAAATCAGTGAACTGAATAATTGTTTTTGCAGTAGTCCGGGTAGCGAGTCGATATCTGTTATTAATCATGCAAATTGAGAGTCAACACTTACACAATACCTTTTTAAAACAAAGAATCACTGATGATAGGGAGTGTAACCGATGAATTGATCCTGAATCAGATAAGATTTCCAAGTAACGGAGAACCTCTTAATTGAGCACAGTCGCCTGAAGATTTAATAATAATGCTACTAAAAATATTTTATTTCCCCCATTTGTCGCTATTTTTTCGCTATAATTTTCGCTATAATTATTAAATCTCCAGGCGACTGTGCTTTGAGTGAATATAAATAATGACGAGGGCCTCACGAATAAATATAAATCTGAAATACTGGAACATTGATTAGCAGAGCTCGAGCAGCAGAGTAAACTTACACATAAATCTCGAAGTTATTTACGATTAACAGACTGTGCTCCTGAATAAAGCTGTTAAATACATTAATTTGTGTTTTTTACTGCTACAAGATATTTGAATCAAATGCTAATTACGCACCAGTTGCTGAGCAGAGAATCATTCTAAGTCAGAAACAGTCTATTACTAACTGTTAACAGTAAGAATAGAAAGTCCCTGTAAAAAGGCAGTCAAATCCTAACAGAACTATAACTTAATGATACATGTATATCAAGTTCCAGCACCTCACCCAGCACACTGAGTTAGCAAACTGGTGTGTGTCAGTCCAGAGACATATAATAAATGTCTCTGGTCAGTCTTATAATATAAAACTGCGTAGGTTTGATTCAACGTTTGTTTGCATATTTTTTTAGGATCGTTGTAAAATTATATCTTAATCCTTCTCACTATACAAATCCTTGATCTTTGTTAAAATACGATTTTAAATTGTTCAATTCTTTCTATTTCTATTTCTAAAGTTTTAAATTTAAAGATAAAATGAATATTCCATTTTGATTTGAGGAAAATCTTTTTGAACTGTAATGACATGGTCAGTCAACTGATTTGTTGCAAAGCTGATTACAGGTAATTATAACATACAGTAATTTTCCATTACGACAGTGCGTGTACCCTCGGGTGTGTATAACGTATAGTTTTCTAGAGAACATCCTGTCTACGCGTAATACAGATTGATGACATTACACAAAATTTCTATTGTTAAATGTGCTTAGGTATCTGTGTCCATTCCCTATTTCAACACCACAAATTAAAAAAAAAAAAAAAATCATTTATATGAAATAAAGAAGAATTGCGCATTGAGTAAACATAATTTCAAAATTGCATGAACCAATCCTTGAGAAAACGTATACATGTATGTAGATGTGTTTAAAAAGACCAATTCCATTGGCTTTATTTCACACTAGGACCTAAGATAACTAGAACTAAGCAGTGGTTGATCCAGAAATTTTCATAAGTGGGGACCCATTGACTGCCTTAGAGGGTCCCTTCCAGTCATGCTTCAGTGATTCCTATATAGTCTACCAATTTTTTCCAAGATGGGGCTGGGAAAAACCTAAATCCGCCTCTGGGAAGTCATTTGGTCTGATACACATATCTATATACCTATTATGTACAAAATTAAGAACAGCTTCAAATATATGCATATAAAATAATGGTACGTCTAAAACCGTTCAGGATCTCCTGGGTGCACGCAGGACATAAAAAGTCACTTAGGACATGTATATACAAGTTTTAGTGAGCGTTGAGGTATACATTCGATTGATAATTTTTTATAATTTTGTAATTTTGTTTTGATAAAATCAGAGACATATAATACATGTATTATATGTCTCTGATAAAATCAAATGATTGGTGTGCCTTATATTAAACGCTAAGGTAACATTGATGTTGATTTTTAATATTAAAAATCAGCGAATTATTTAATATTACAAATTCATTTATTAATATTAAAAAATCAGACTGAAAATTTAATGTTAAAAATGATTTTTAATATTAATACATGATTTTTAATATTAATACATGATTTTTAATATTAATACATGATTTCTTAATATTAAATATTCATTTATTAATATTAAAAATGACAGTATTTTTAATATTAAAAATTGATTTATTAATATCAAAAATGATTTTGTAATATTAAAAATGATTTTAATATTACTGAATAGGAATAAATTCCACAACGGCTTGCCATACAAACCATCTTTATCTATCATTCTATCTATCTATCGGCATTCGCCGGTATTTGGGATACGTCACGGATGGCCGATGATCATATTCAATACCAATCATCATTTGAATTTGGTTAATTGATCTTTAATGATTAGGACTGATTGGTGATGGCAGAGAATATGTCTCTGGTGATGGTTATAAACACATAGAAGTAAACTTTTCCAAAAAAGTTTCCTTGGAAAAAATTATAAAAATATATGAATATGCTAAATAATTTTTCTTTCGTATGTAATAATTGAAGACGTTTAGAAATATAAAAACCTTCACATAGCTGGAAAATTTTCAATTCAAGTTATTTCATTTAAAACGTTTAGAAATATAGATCTTATTCGATGTGGCCGCTTGGAGATCAAAACCCCGTTTAATTAGGGTTTGTCTACTTTCGTCTATTTATATTGCCGAACATTCTATAATCAAAGATTTGTACAAGCCCTTGCTATCATATAATGAATCTCGTCGCCAATATCACCATAATTACATAAAGTACAGATACAATCTTCTAAATAGTTTGCCATCTAACAATTCCAAAAGAAATTTTGAGTCGAAACTGATCGAAGTACCAAATCTATAAAAATAATCACTATTTTTGTAGCAGTAGACGTCGAAAATTAAACTGTATATATTCTTTTTCAAAACTCCTGAAATAATTTAACATTATCTATAGACAGCTTACATATGCAAATCTTTTAGAAGTATGTGAGCGTAAAGTAAAATTTGTTTATTTACCCCCCTTCCCCTTTTTCCTTCTATAAAATTTAACTGTAAACGATTTTGTTTCTTAATTTGTGTTTGCTAATTAACTGGGGTTCATGCTGTCAAAAGTCAAAAATGTCTCCTTGTGTAATAAGTTATTGATAAAAAAATATTTGAAGCCGCCAGAAGAATAAATCATTTCCCGAACTAAAATACATTTATCTGTAAATAAAGACAATTCGCCTAAAACATTCTCTCATATATTTAAACAACTGTAAAATAATTAATTCAACGACTTTCTGTCTGTTTACTAATACTTTTCTTGTTCAGTTTTTTTTTATACCCATTATATTCGAATGATAAATACTGATCACAAATTTTCGGATGCTTTTATCCTATTTTCGTATCGAGCTAACATGTTAGCAGTTGAACGGAATTAAGTACTTTTTATGAATTTACAACTTAAATTTTCAACAACAAAATTCTACATTTTTACCTTGATTTTTTCTCTGTTTCGAAGCCGCCACCGGTGACCCCATAACATAGCCAACACCTCACATGGCGTATTCACGATGTTGTGGTATTGACAATATACAATCACGTTTATCAATATACAGCAAGTAAGTAATTTGGTGTTGAATGCCAGTAGATCAGAATTTGTTAATTGAATTTTACCTGTTAAAGGGCACTAGCTGTCAAATTCATGTTCATCGATTTTGATCAAATTCACATAACGTGTAGTGTTGAATTGTTTATTAAAATTTCACGCACAATCTTGGCTGATATCAAGGAATTGTATATTTAAATACAATTCCTTGCTGATATGCATAAAACCATTATTTTATGAAACTGCATGAAAAATTGACTTATCGCATAATACAGGGCGGATCCAGAACCTCGATGTCGGGGGAGGGCACCATGAAACCAAAATCAAAGTTTTTTATATATGCATATATGCGAGTGTGGGTGGTGGTGGTGTCATGTATTGGGGATGATGGTGGTCGTATGAGGGAGGGTAGGAGGTCAGGTCTTCATTTTATACCTTTTCATTATTTTGGGGTCCGTTTCTTTCTACTATTTTATTTGTTGCCAATTGTCCTCTATTCTTTACAGTTCATCACAGCTTTAATCTGTTTTCTATATTTTTGGGCACATTTTTTCTAGCCTTTCCTTTTGACCATTATTCTCTAATCTGTAAAACCCGTTCATACCCTCATTCAGGGTAAACCATTCATACCCTAGTTCACGGTAACCTATTCATACCCTCATACATGGTAATTAAAACAAGAAAAAATATAGGCCTACACATATTACTGTACTATAATAGAAAAACAAAGGATATGGGGTATCCATCCATGACACAAAATCAGCACATGCGCAGCAAAAAAAAACACACAATAAGCTTTTATTGTTGTTCTTCATCTCAAATATAAGTAGGTTTTCTATGATACAATATAATTTTATTAATGGTTATATATAAGGCACAGACCATTCATGTTTTGCAGAGGGGGAAGGGTTTGTTTCCATAAAAAATAAGAGGAAAAAAACTTTTATATAGATATAAGAAGATGTGGTATGAGTGCCAATGAGACAACTCTCCATCCAAGTCAAAATTTATAAATGTAAACCATTATAGGTCAAAGTACGGTCTTCAACACGGAGCCTAGGCTCACACCGAACAGTAAGCTATAAAAGGCCCCAAAATTACTAGTGTAAAACCATTCAAACGGGAAAACCAACGGTCTAATCTATATAAAACGAGAAACGAGAAACACTTATGAACCACATCAACAAACGACAACTACTGAACATCAGATTCCTGACTTAGGACAGGTGCAAACAAATGCAGCGGGTTTAAACGTTTTAATGGTACCAAACATATATGTATGGAAACTTGTGGTATAATTTCAGAGATTCATTCACTTAAATACAAGTTATTGTCTGAAACTGCAAAATGCTTATTTGGGCCCCTTTTGGCCCCTAATTCTTAAACCTTTGGGACCATAACCCCAAAATCAATCCCAACCTTCCTTTTGTAGTTATAAACCTTGTGTTTAAATTTTATTGATTTCTATTTACTTATACTAAAGTTTCTATCCGAAACCATCTGTCTTCGGACGACGCTGACGACGACGACGACGTGATACCAATATACGACCAAAAATTTCTAATTTTGCGGTCGTATAAAAAATGCTGTATGCATTGAAAAAAATCGTTTGTTGTTTAATAAAATCCGAAAAAACTGTTCTGAGACAGGCACATTCCCAGAAACCGTATACAATGTGAGTGTTTGGTTAAAAGACATATCTCATATCGATACTAACATTCCTGACACTAAACATCTATTTTTACATATTCTTTTAAGACCGATTTTTATAGTTGGTAATTTCTTTCCTGATCAGAAGATTTCACTTGTTAATCGATCTTGATCCTGTAATATTGTATTAGAAACCAATAAATATGTTCGTATTAATTCCAATCAGCATGTACATGTACATGTAGTTTACATAAATGCTTTTGGATATAGACATTATATATACAAAGTTGTCAAATTAACACCCATCGATAAGTTGTCATAAATCACACATGTTGAAGCTGGGGTTAATTAACAACCAGTTTAAGAAGTCAAATCAAGCTGTGTCTTGATTTTCGATCTAGATATCTAAATAAGCAGATACAGTAGCAATAAAACTATGTTAGAAATTTTTGGTGACGACTGGGGGCACGTGCCCCTGTGCCCCCGGTAAATCCGCCACTGTAATACCAGAACTAAAAAAACCCACCGAAAGTCCATTTAAGAGGGTAGGGATGTGAATTAACAGAATAGAGAATAACGGGCAAAGAAAAAAGGAATAAAGAATAGTGAAAGAAAGAGAATAATGGAAAAAGTGTAAGTTATTAAAATTATAGGTAAAAAAGAAGACCCACCCCAGAGACGATCCTTACTTCAACTGTTATTTGACGCTGCCGAGTTATTTTGAGACAAAGACATGTATTAGTAGTCGGCCGGTAGCACTCTTGCATCAATTTGAGGATTACCCAAGGTTAATTTTACGGCGGATCATCTTATTTTGGCTTAAAATAAACATAATTGACAAGTTTCCTTCCCTGCATTATCGATCGCACATGTAAATAGCACGTTGGAAAATGGTTGGCCTCAAATAAGACATTGATGATCATTGATACATTACAACACTTGTCGTCAGTATTTGAAAATATTGATTAAGAAGGTACAGAAAATTAATGCACGCACACTATTATCCACCACAGGCCTAGATCGTTAGTCCGCAAACAACGAGGGTGTTGAAAACCCAGCACTTTGAACACAGCATGTTGTGAATTTGAAAGCTTCCCAAATTAGTAACTATCCATTTCTACCCATAGAAAACTTTTGCCCTTCTTTTATCAAAATGAAATATGTTGATATTAATGAATGGTATAAAGGTTAAATCAATTTATTCATATATTTGACCGACTAGAATTATTGGGGAATTTAAACCATTCCTATTGTAAGTGATAAAATTAAATTTATATCAGGGTGATTGAAATGAGGAAAAGGGGGCTGATCAGGAGTTCAGGGCCCCTTTTTGAAAAAATTGATTGATTATATAGGAATTACTGAAGCATGACAGGAGCAGGCCCCTCTTAGGCAGTCAGTAGGCCCCACTTATGAAAATTTCTTGATCCACCACTGTGGGCTTCAGTTGTATACATAATTTCATGCTTGCGTCACAGCTGAAGATTGACCAATCAGATAATTAGATTGTGTTTATCTATTTGAATATTGGAGTTGAAGCGGTGGCAAATCCTCAGGTTTTACCATATATAGGTACACAAACTTAAAACTCAATTTATTTTTGTTGAATCATTAAAATTTAATTTGAGATCATTTTTCAAATCTCCTTATCATATTAGACATGTGTTTTAAAATCTTTGTGATTTCTTTTACCGTTTGGTTTTAGATTGGAATTAAAATTGTATTTTCCCATAGAGTTTGAGGTAAAACCCGATAATCTCACCTCCTCGAAATTTCAAGTGCCAGGATGTTCGAAAATATGTATTATCTTGAAAACTTTATACCTGTATTCTAAAGTGTAAATCAAGGGAAAATAATGTAAATTAGCTGTGCATTGGGGTCTATTAAGGGGTATTTTGGGGAAGAAAGAAGGAGGGTTTACTATAGAACCCTATGGGATTTTATTTTCTACAATTTTCAAATGAATATAACTTGTAAACTGTAAGTGATAGACACACGCAGTCTTCAGAAATGATGATAGGACAATAAAACAAATCACATAAAACATAGGGTGAGTCCTGGGGTAATACCCACCCTTCAATTTGAGAATATGCTATTATCTTGTAAACAGTCCAGATCCCCACCCCTAAACCATACATATTCTTGAATGGGACGATAAAACAAATCAATTTAAATTAAAGGAAGTCCCTGGGGTTACCCCACCCGTTCAATTTGAGAATGTGCTATTATCATGTTAACAGTCCAGATCTCCACCCTATACCATATATATTCTTGTATGGGACAATAAAACTAATCAAATGAAATTAAAGGGAAGTCCCTGGGGTCAACCCACCCGTTCAATTTGAGAATGTGCTATTATCTTGTGAACGATCCAGATCCCCACCCTAAACCATATATATTCTTGTAGGGACAATAAAATAAATGAAATGAAATAAAAGGAAGTCCCTAGGGGTCACCCACCCCTCTTGTTTGAAAACTTGTAAACAATCAAAATCCCCACTACTAAACCATATATATTCTTGTATGGAACAATAAAACACATCAAATGAAATATAGGAGAGTCCATAGGGTCACCCCACCCCACATGTTTGAAAAACTTTTAAATGGTTGAGATCCCCAGTGGTTAGGTGAAAAATTTCCAGATCCCTGATCCCCACCCCTAAACCATATATATTCTTGTATGAGACAATAAAACAAATCAAATGAATATGGAACAATAGGAATGGCGAGTTATGTGAGCTTTGTTTGGGAGACTTCGTAACAGCATCCTGTTACAATTACTTCTTGTTTGAACATAATTTTGGTTTTATTATGCATGTCTTTCTTCTACATTTTGGATAAATAGACCCATAATCTGGCAAATTGCAAGTTGAACCTTCTTCAGTAGGCCTATCCCATCAGAGACCAAATGATGCACAAGTAAGGTATAGGTAACGATATGAATGCAACTATGAGCAAAAGCCTTACCAGTGGCGGATCCAGGGGAGGATTCCAGGGTTGGAAGTTCAACTTGAACCCCTTTTTTCAAATGCATTTGAATGGGAACATATAGTTGGAACACCCCTTTGCCTTGGGTTTGGAACCCCTTTTGAAATGGCTGGATCCGCCCGCATACCATCTAGCTAGCTATAAAGGATTTAATTAAAATATGAAATAAATCAAACAAGGAAATTAACGTGTAGGCAACTGTTTTGAATTTAAAAAAACCTTTAATAACAATGTTAAATTTTGTGTGCATTTATTTTGCTTATTTTCAATAATGGATGAAATTGTGTGATTGATTATTGTAATTAAAGAAAAATCTGCATACATGTTATGAAATGGGAATTTGTCAAAGAGACAGCAACCCAACCAAAGAGGAGACAACGGCTGAAGGTCACCTATGGGTCTTCAATGCAGTGAGAAAATTTCGCACTGGTCTTCAGCTCATAAATATGTATCAGAAATGAGAATGAGATACAGCTCTCAGTTGCATTAATTGATTTGATTTTGGTGTTTTAACGCCACTTTTAAGCACCGCTTTTGGGCTATTTCGTGGCGGCCAGTTTGTATTGGTGGAGGAAGCGGGTGCCGGAGAAAACCACCGACCTTCGATAGGAAAACTGACAATCCTAGTCAATTAAGATTGAGTCGAGTGCACCCGCACGGCGGGTTCGAACTCACAACCTCAGTGTTGACTGGCTAGTGATTACAGTAGTAACTACTTAGACCACTCGCCACCGAGGCCCCAGTTGCATTAATAAAACCTCACAATAAGTTCTGAATATCAGAATATACAGTATTGCAAGATTCTCTCAAAATGTACACATGGAGCTGAGAAACTGTAAGATTAATCATGCTAATTTAACATTAAAGTCCTCGGAATCAATCTTAATATGCATACTCTTGTACAAAGGAATATAAGTATGCAATAGACATATATGGTCTTCAGAAATAAGAGTATCGATGCTATTAATTTATGACAAGATCTTAATCAAGTTTATAATTTTGGTTTGTTTAAAAATTTGGAGGTTAGTATGACCTCCTTTTTGTGATGATGTTTTGTTTTAAGTTGGGAAAATTGTTTGTACCAACAAAATAAAAACACAAAGTTAATCTAGAATTATGTTTTTATCATATTTTTATGTTTAGGTTGTCAGCAAGATGAAAAGAACAAATATGCAGTTCAAAAATCAAAATGTGGATAAGCTGAGGTTCAAGGTCCTACCTTTGCAGATTTCCATATTTTGCATGAATAAATTTAAAGTTTATATCATGGACGGCAGAGAAAGAAAAAAACTTTTCAATTTTCCTGCATCTGAAGGATAAATGTAAAACATCTTGTTTTCGTAAGTTTTATGCTCTGTTTTAATAGTGTTTGTGCATTCATCTGTCCAGTCCTTCCTTTAAATTGTATCCTCTTTAAGTTTTGTGAGTGTTCGCCATGAATTTCAGTAAGTATTTTGTGGATTTACATGTATATACATAAAATTTAGTACTAATATTAATGGGATTTTAGCAAGACATCCTGTCAAATGCTTGTTAATCATGTTTATGTTCCAGAACATATGAGTATCTAGTCTGTACACGTACAGTCTGCCCAATTTTAAGGAGTTGGTCAAGTTTATTAGAAACAAATGTACATTACAGACCAACATAACTGAAATCTTTAATAGATTAATACAAAAAGTTTAATTGCAGTTGAAATAAAAACACATGTTTGGTCGAGCTGGTACTAGACAGTACAAGTATACTCAAATGGTCTGACTATATGCATATGGTTGGACTATAAGAGTATACTTATATGTTAACGTCGGTCCAAATACTGATATGGTCTGGAACATTTATACATGTCTTAAAATTAATATAAAACACATTGGTGTTTGTGAACTTGGTAATAAGTTATTCGATAGAACTATAATGTTTTGGGATATCAAAATAAAAAATATCCATTTTAGCTCACCTGGCCCACAGGGCCAAGTGAGCTTTCTCATCACTTGGCGTCGGTGTCCGGCCGCCGTCGTTAACTTTACAAAATTTTCTCCTTTGAAACTACTGGGCCAAATTAACCAAACTTGGCCACAAGGTGTCAGACCACCAATTACTCCCTCTAATTTAGAACGTATGTAAAGTAGCCCTACTCTGACACAAAATAGTGCTTTTGATGTCCTTGTTTACTTAAACTAACCAACAAATTTGCAGAAATGAAACTTTTGGTGAAAGAGAAATATATTTAGACCATTTTGAGCCAAAATTTACTTGTCTATGAGTTTGCATTAAAATTGAGGATTAATCGCTCCATAGTATACTAATTTAAGATTTCAGAAAACCAGGGTTATTTTTGAGTACCTCTTTTGAAGGTCTTTAAAGGTATGTTGAAAATTGGCATGCAGAAAGCTGATACATGTACAATTCAGGATATACCTGGTTTCTATGAAGTTAAACTTAAGGTAAAATATTTAGAAAGCTGTGAAAATTGCAAAATTTGGTTGAACAGATAGGGATATTTAATTGGTGGTCTGACACCTTTAAGTGAAATCGGTGAAACCCCAAAATCAGAAAACGATTGATTTTTTGTCTTAACTGATCAATTGAAATGATAGTAGCCACATTTCAATCTTTTTGGGGCAAAAGTCAGATATTGCAAATTTAGAGCCTTAAACCTGAATTTGTGCTATTTTTAGCTTTTCCCACCCTGACAATATGCTTTCATATAAAAAATGTCCTAAATTGTTATAAATGGACAGTAAGTTGTTTCTGTGGTGTTAAACATTAAAACATAGGTTGTTTACTACCCCAGAAAAATGTCGTCATGAAGATTTAATGAAATTATTTGATTTTACCCTTATATCATTGCGTCATACCATGTATTTGGCAGATAACATAGCCTGATGTAAACACTGCATAAACTCACAAAATCCTATTTATAATCTCAAATGAAAGTTTTATACCTTAAATTTTATTGACTGATAGTAAATAAAACAGTTAAATGACCGTGACCACACTTTTGATCAGTTAATAGTCTCATTACTGACACCAGGTGAAAAAGGGGGTCAATATTCCTTGACTCTTCAATACCTTGGATTTTTACTAGACTCATTGTAAAATTGTGGAAAGTCTTTAAAGTAGAATAACAAACAAGGAAAAATCAACAAAAACTGATCTTGATATTGAAAGTTTATGTTCCTGTAGTCCAAAATGAAATTTTCAAGAATTTTCTATCAAAGTCATACATTACAGTCAGTTTAAATTGAGCTGTGAAATTTGTAATATAAGTCGCATTATGCTAAGATAGGCTGTTTTTAACTACAAATTGACTAAGGATTAAGAATAAAGCAAAACAAAAGATTTCTGATCAACTTTTTTGTCTCTTTAGGTGTCAGACCACCAATTACTCCCTCTAATTTAGAACGTATGTAAAGTAGCCCTACTCTGACACAAAATAGTGCTTTTGATGTCCTTGTTTACTTAAACTAACCAACAAATTTGCAGAAATGAAACTTTTGGTGAAGAGAAATATATTTAGACAATTTTGAGCCAAAATTTACTTGTCTATGAGTTTTTGTTAGAAGGCTTTAAAGGTATGTTGAAAATTGGCATGCAGAAAGCTGATACATGTACAATTCAGGATATACCTGGTTTCTATGAAGTTAAACTTAAGGTAAAATATTTAGAAAGCTGTGAAAATTGCAAAATTTGGTTGAACAGATAGGGACATTTAATTGGTGGTCTGACACCACAATCATCATTAGGGTATCTAGTTTAAAATTGTGCTCGGTGACCAAGCCAACCAACCAAGATGGCCACCATGGCTAAAAATAGAACATAGGGGGTAAAATGTAGATTTTGGCTTATATCTCTAAAACCAAAGCATTTAGAGCATATCTGACATGGGGTAGAATTGTTTATCAGGTCAAGATCAATCTACCCTGAAATTTTCAGATGAATCAGACAACCCGTTGCTGGGTTGCTGCCCCTGCATTGGTAATTTTAAGGCAACTTTGCCGTTTTTGGTTATTATCTTGAATATTATTATAGATAGAGATAAACTGTAAACAGCAATAATGTTCAGCAGAGTAAGATCTACAAAAAAGTTCATATGACCAAAATGGTCAATTGTTATAAGGAGTTATTGCCCTTTAAAGTCAATTTTTAACAATTTTTTGTAAATTTTTGTTATCTTTTACAAAAATCTTCTCCTCTGAAACTAGTAAGACAAATTAAACCAAACTTGATCACAATCATCATTAGGGTATCTAGTTTAAAAAATGTGTCCGATGATCCCGCCTGCCAACCAACATGGCTAAAAATAGAACATAGGGGTAAAATGCAGTTTTTGGCTTATATCTCTGAAACTAAAGCATTAAGAGCAAATTTGACATTTGTAAAAATGTTCATCAGGTTAAGATCTATCTGTCCTGAAATTTTCAGACGAATCAGACAACCTGTTGTTGATTTGCGGCCCCTGAATTGGCAATTTTAAGGAAATTTTGCAGTTTTTGGTTATTGTCTTGAATATTATTATAGATAGAGATAAACTGTAAACAGCAATAATGTTCAGCAAAGTAAGATCTACAAATAAGTCAACATCACCAAAATGGTCAGTTGACCCCTTAAGGAGTTATTGCCCTTTAAAGTCAATTTTAACAATTTTGGTAAATTTTGTAATCTTTACAAAAATCTTCTCCTCTGAAACAACTGAGACACTTAACCATTTAACCAAACTTGGTCACAATCGTCATTAGGGTATTTAGTTTAAAAAATGTGTCCGATGACCCTGCCTGCCAACCAACATGGCAGACATGGCTAAAAATAGAACATAGGGTAAAATGCAGTTTTGGCTTATATCTCTGAAACTAAAGCAAAAGTATAACGGTTGCATTGATTTATGCATCAATTGTAAATAAAAATATCAGGTGAGCGACACAGGTTCCTTGGAGCCTCTAGTTACTTTAATAAAGAAGAAGATTATTGATGTATGTATAACTGTATATAAAATGAGACAGCAAGCCAACAACACAAAAATAAGGATAAAACAATATAATTTTTGTATCAATGTTATAATTTCAATATGTCCAAAGAGTTCAAGGTATTTTTCATTGAAATAAAACACAAATTGAACTCTGTCAGAACTTCAAAAGCTTAAGGAAATATTGTTTCTGTTGTCTGCGTTTTGTATAATATATTGCAAATTCTTGTGAATAATGGAATGTTATTATAATTGCCTAAAGTTTTAACATTGATCTTTATATATATATATATATATAACCTTTGAAAATACCCAAATGTTATAAAGAAGAATAAATTAATTGATTGTTATATAGTATTAGAATAGGAAGATGCGGTATATTGCTAATTTGACAAATCTCCATCAGAGACCAAAGGATGTTAAGGAGGTTAGCAACTGATGACACTGGACAACTTTTAAAAGTCAGTAAAATCCATACCGCATAGCTATTTTATTGAAAATCATATTATTGCTACATGTATGCAAACAATTTTGTATAATACATAACTTCAGATTTTATTGGTTCTTTTCAGAAGGATTGAAATTCATCACCTGAAATAAATGGAGAAAACATAGAAACAAGACCAGAATAAATTCAAAGACAAAAGTTGGATCAGTTATTATTTTCATCACTCAGTCAATGAATCAAGTTCTATTAAAACCAAAAGATATTGAAACCACAATAATGTCAATGTTCTGTGTTGAATGACCAAAAGTGGACTATACAATCACACAATGCTGGATGATAAGAAACTATTTTTGTTTTGTGTGGAGGATATTGTGAAAAAATAGATTTACTTAAATAGCTACTAGTATGTTAAGCCTACTGATAGAGTTTTTCATTGATTTCAAATGGTAAATAATTGTGTTTCAAGAAAGTATTCTATAATTCATAAATAAACATATATTGATACTTACATTATCTGCTTTGTTGTTTAAAAGTTTAGTTTTGAACAGTTATAGAACAATATGTTGAATTAACATTTCCAAAGAAAAAAGATATTCAATTAAAAGATTCATCTTATAACAATTTACTACCAAATAGAATACATATTGTAACATACACATTAATATATATTTATATCTATATAATTATAATTTGAATCCCATAGGATTTTAATGTGTCCCATGGGATATTAAAATCCCATGGGATAATTATAGTCCCATGGGATTTTTTTGTCCCATGGGACAACAAATATCCCATGGGACTACAATTATCCCATGGGACCAAAAATCCCATGGGATTTAACCAAAATCCCATGGGATAATGGTCGATCCCATGGGATTTTGCCTGTCCCATGGGATATTGAAAATCCCATGTTTTTATAAATCAAATAGCAAAATAAATATAATAGTAACAGTAGAAAACAAATGAAATTATTGAATCCCATGTAATTCCGCACATTTTGGTTATATACATGACATTGTATCTCTTATTTGAGGCGGCGGATTTGCAAATGAGTGTTTTGCAAATTAAAAGTGTCCAGTGTTAATATATAAATATACTATGATCATTATAACTTTTCCAAAGATTGTGATCATCATTATCATAGATGATGGTTCAAAACACACTATCAGTAAATCATCCTGACAACAAGACTTGTGAAATCAGGACCCAAGAAAATACATGTATAATGAAACTGTTTGTAAACTTTAATGATGTGCAGCTTTAAATAATTAAAAATCTTGATTGTTTTGAAGTTTTTACAAAAATTAACTGATCATATTTTAAAAGTGTTATTCTAATCATATATATATAATGACAACAAGGAGCATGAGCTTGAAGTTATTAATTAAAGAGATGCATTTTGTTCAATTGTAATGTCTATAATGTCTTGTACCAAATTTAAATTATAATCATTGAAAGGAAATTATAGAATTCAAATTTAGTTTGAAATGACAAAAAAAAAACTGGAATTTAG
This sequence comes from Mytilus coruscus, assembly GCA_017311375.1. Lineage (NCBI taxonomy): Eukaryota > Metazoa > Mollusca > Bivalvia > Mytilida > Mytilidae > Mytilus > Mytilus coruscus. The sequence goes on from CM029598.1 coordinate 69,918,936, forward strand.
GCCAAACTACTGATTAAATTATACAATCATTGCATTTTGTACTATCATTGGTTAATCATTGGCAATCATACCACATCTTCTTTTTTATACTGAAATTTACCTGTCTTCTCAATCCAATTGTCATATTACAGCATACAGTCTGATCACATCCTGTAAGAAAACAGAGAACACATAAATAATTGAAAGGCTGTTTATGCCAAAATTAAATGGGATAATTTATTCAAACAATCTTGAACAAGCAAATAAAAGATCTATACATTTTTAATTACCATGCTATTTTTATTTTATACAGTATACACCTTTGTTATATATATATATATATTCTTATTCCTGCTATATGATAAAGGATAAACAAATCTTTTCCCTAAAACCATAAATACTTACCTTGCTAGCTAGCTACATTTATATAATGTGCACACACTTACAAATATATAGCCTAATACTGGATTATAGAGAAATAAATGACACATTAATGAAAAGTGCAATTATGTATCATCCACATTTTTCTGAATGAAAGTAATATTTATTTTGACAAAGATTTTCAAACCATGAATTTTTTCATACAATATATTTGAACTTTTAATTATATTCAGAGTTATATTTTTGCATCAATAAATTGTTCATTCATAACTTTTCATTTGATAAGAGCTCCAAACTTTTATTTCTATATAAGTTTCCATGACATAAAGTATCAATGAAATAAATACAAATTCATGTTTGTCTCATATACCTGTCTGATAAGACAATCAGTAAATTTATGTTTTGTGTACATAATCAATTGATTTTTCTGAAATCAAATGGCAATTTATTGCACGGGGGATGTCTCTTCCTATATGAAGGTATATACATATGTGCCGCTGGAATGGGTCCCTTTTTTGATACGTCAAATATATCAATGGGATTCAATTTTACCAAGGAAATATATCCATAGGTAGTAATTGACCAATTGCGATATATCAATGGGTCATAAATTTTCAGTTTTTTGTGCAACGATCTTCACTGAATTTCCCAAACTCTTTGTCATTAAAATTTCCACATCTGCTGAAACTTATTGACACAAGTTTTGTTATTGATCAAATTTTATGACACTGTCACCATTAATAATCTTTATCCACTAGAGTATAGTAAAAAAAAGGTCACATATCGAACCTTTTGCACTTATTGCGTAATACATCGATTTATTTGCACTAATTTTGTTGCGTTTATTCTCATTGTGTGTCTTGCTTAATTTGAGCTGATAAATATATGAAGGGTTATGATTAAGCTGTGAAATATATGTATAGGTAGGATTTCACAATTATTCAATATATGAATGGGGTGTTTTTAAATCCTAGCTGCACAACTGTACCCAAAATCCCATGTTGAGACCCCCGTGATTTATTGTAAGTATCTAGAATTAAAGAACTCTACAAATAGTGTAATATGCCCGAATCCAGATTTATTTTCGACTTAAAAAACGAAAACACTTAGTGATCACGCGGTCAGATAATAAAATAAACAGGGTCAAGTTGGAATTGAATAACACCTCCCCCTTTTTATCGAAAAAGAAAACATAACACCTAACAGTACGCGATTTTAAAACATCGTATGAAGACAAACATAAGTTAAGGCGAAGTATTCGTAATTGCACGCCTATAGCGGAATTCGGGAAATAAAACGTGCGTCGTTAGCTACGCGAGTTATTCCCCTAACTCCACGAAATAAAATATGGACGCACAACCGAGAAATAATTGTGGGCAATTTATTAGAAACAAATATGCATGTGCAGTTACATAACGCATTGGGAGATGTCTTAGCTTTACAGGAACTATTCAGAAAGGCAGGATTTTCTCTTGTTCGTGTACAACCCCATAGTTTTTCTATTTATTTTCCTTATCAGACTTTGATAAATGTTGAAATGTCCAATAGGAACTATGAATCGCTGAAATTGCTGCCGATCTCAGCGGGTATGAATAAAAAAATGGCTAGATCCGGACTTAACATTCAGCATTTAAAACTAGCTTTTAGACGAGGAGGAGTAGATGGTGTATACAATGTCATGTCAGAAGAAATTAACGGAAAGGTCGGAGTAAAAAAAAAAAAAAAAATATTTTAGTTGCTGTTGCACAGTTTATAAAGCACGAAATAGCAAATCAGGAGACTGTCGTATAAATTAAATACGTCCTATACATTTTACTTGGTTCTTCCATCTGTCTGTCTTTTCAATAATTTATTTTAACACAAAACACTTCAAAAGGATGAACATGAACTGGTTGAACTGTTGTGTAACAAATTAACTAAATATGCTGATGTCAATATAAACTTTTGTTGAAATTTTATATTTTGTTTCGGAAAAAAACTTAGTACAGTGTTTTAGGTAAAACAGTTCGAAAATACTTTTTGTGAACGCAGATTCTCAAAATATTAGTATGACTCTGGTCAATTTTTAATTGCTGACATTTTCATATTAAGATTTGCATTCGTATAATGAATAGGTGTGCATCAAAATAAGCATTTTGTTTTAGAATCTCGGGTTCTTATATACATCTTTGTCCTGGAATTTTAACGTAAAAAGATAAATAGGTATACTGTTTTACATTTTGTCAAGTCGGGGCCTTTTATGGCTTTCCATACATTTTTTTTTCTTTTTGTTGAAGGCCAAACGGCGCACCCTATATACAGTGACTTACAACAATGTCCTTGGGTCTCTGTGTGATCTTAGTGTCCTTGGAAATCATACCTCATTTCATTCTTTATATATATATATACATATTTATGGGTTTTTTTTCCAAAGAACAGTGACCGCTTGAAACTCTTTAACATCATAATAGCTGATTTTCCCTCCTTAGTATCCTTCAAAGGTGAACTTTCGACACTCTTTCTGGTCTGATTCGCCACTCGACTGCTGTGCCGGCGGTGATTATTTTCCTTGTATCGCCACGGAAGCCGGCAGTTCAACAAAAAGTTAAAGGGCTGCCCCCTTTTCTTTATTTTTTTTTCTTTCATATTCCCTACCATACTTATGCATGTTATATATTTGCTTTGGTCATTGGTCAGGATTGACAATTCGACGTACAATGAAGATGTGTATGTAGATGTTTTCCAAATTGATTCTGCAGTCAAAGGCTATCCGTCGGTAGCCATTTTCAGTATGATGCACCTAATTTTATGTTTGAATTTCAACATTTTATGTTTAAATTTCAACACAAAATCGACATTTCGTGAACATATGTTGCCTTGTTATTTTCTTTTATATTCCCTACCATACTTATGCATGTTATATATTTGCTTTGGTCATTGGTCAGGATTGACAATTCGACGTACAATGAAGATGTGTATGCAGATGTTTTCCAAATTGATTCTGCAGTCAAAGGCTGTCCGTCGGTAGCCATTTTCAGTATGACGCACCTAATTTCATGTTTGAACTTCAACATTTTATGTTTAAATTTCAACACAAAATCGACATTTTGTGAACATATGTTGCCTTGTTGGCACCAGAACTAATGTGCACGGGGTATCCTTCAGGTATATTACTTTCCAAAATATTTTAATTCATTACTAAATATCTCAACTTTATTAATTTAGTGAAGATAATGCTATGTTCAATTTATTATAATGGTTGTCAAGATTAGTGTAGGAGGAAGGTTCAAGAATAAAAAAATACGTAAAAAGTTATACAAAGAATCTCTCAGCTGTTTTTGAAATTAAAAGAATGTTCTATTTCCTCGTTTTGACATTAATTAGTTGAATGTCATTTGAATGATACATCACTCCACATCTATACTATTAAATGAGAAGACCTCACTTTGTGTGTCGCTTCTCTTCCTTCCACAATAAATTAATCATCATGCCTTTCTGTCCTAAAGGTACCATGCATAGTCGCATTTGTCATCCTCGCTTATAATTATTCCGTTTGAGTTATTTTGGGAGGTAAAGAAAATAAAGACGTCCGGATATTGTTTCCGTCATCGGACAGACTTTTAAATCATAGACAAGACTTCCGTTTAGGACTGTTTAAAATTACACAGAATTTTGGTAAAATTACAAACAACCTTAATTCTTAACTTGATTATATACAATGTTTTGGGTACCTGAGCTACAGGAACCGGTATCAAACATTCCTTCGGTCCCTGGAAGCGATAAAAATCCGAGTTCTTAAGTGTAACAGGATACCTGATATCAGATTTTTGCAAAATAGAGACACAAATCAAATAGAACTCAACAATTTATTTACAAATGTACAACATTCAATTCGAACAGTCAAATGAAATGAAAAAGAATACTATTTCAAAAGTTAAGTTCAAAAATGAAATGTAACTAATTCAAAAGTATTGTTCGCAAACAAAATGGAAAAGGAAAGTATTTCAAGTCAAATGAATGAAAATAAATAGAAAGTTCTAATCATTCCATGAGTATCAATGATTGTTCCAGTGATTTCTAAACTGCATAGTTGTAACACAATGTGTATAATTTTGTTCACAATGTAAACACATATAATAGGCCACACAAAACAAATAAGGCCAACTAAATAAATATAATAGTTACAATATCATAACACCTCCCCCCTTAAAAAAAGTTTGAGTGTAACAAAAACTTTTCATGACTAGTATGTACAAAAATACATAGTATATACAAAGTATTTCAATAAGTTCTAGATAAAGCATCTGCTATTACATTATCTTTACCTTTAATATGTTTTACAATAACATCATATTCCTGTAACAATAAACTCCACCTAGTCAATCTCTGGTTCTTGTTTCTCATTTTATGTATGAAGGTGAGAGGATTATGATCAGTATAAACAAGAATAGGATGGACAGTGGGATTTAAATATACATCAAAATGTTGAAGTGCAGACAACAGTGCAAAACACTCTTTTTCAATAGTTGAATAATTTTTCTGATGTTTACTAATTTCTTAGAAAAATATGATATAGGTTTTTCAACATTATCATCTGTTTCCTGATACAAAACAGTTCCAACTCCTACATCGCTTGCATCAACGGCAAGTTTAAATTGTTTTTCAAAGTCTGGAGTGATCAGAACTGGACTATAAATTAAAAGAGATTTGCTATTTTCAAAAGCTTTTTGACAATTTTCACTCCAGATGAATTTAGAATCTTTCCGTAAAAGATGAGTCAATGGTTGAACAACAGTAGCAAAATTTTAACAGAATTTCCTGTAAAATCCAATCATGCCTAAATATCTCATAAGTTGTTTTTTTATTTGTAGGAGGAGGAAATTTAGTAATTGCATCCAATTTAGCCGGAATAGGTTTCACTTGACCCTGGCCAACTGTATGCCCTAAATAATCAACAGTGGCCTAGCTAAATTCACTTTTACCAAGATTTGATTGTGACAATCTATCAAAAGTATCATATAAATGTGTTAAATGCTCTTCCCAGCTATCACTACATACAATAAGATCATCAATATAAGCATAACAACAGTCTAAATCTTTTATAACATTATTGATCATTCTTTGAAATGTAGCTGGAGCACTTTTCATGCCAAACGGCATTACAGTATATTGAAATAAGCCGTCTGGTGTTACAAAAGCTGATATTTCACGAGCTCTCTGTGTCAATGGAACTTGCCAGTAACCTTTCAATAAATCAAATTTGCTCACAAATTTTGCTTGTCCAATGTTATCAATGCAGTCGTCTATCCTTGGAATCGGATAGGAATCAGATTTTGAAACAGAATTTACTTTTCTGAAATCAGTTACGAAACGAAAGGTTTTATCTGGTTTGGGCACAAGCAGACAAGGAGAGCTCCATTCACTGTTTCTCGGCTGAATAATATCATTGTCAAGCATATATTTAATTTCTTGTCTCATAAATTCAAGTTTGAGTGGATTGAGCCGGTAAGGATGTTGCTTAATTGGAGAAGCATAACCAACATCGACATCATGACAAACAGCAGTGGTTTTGTTTGGCACATCTGGAAAATTTTTTAAAAGAAAATACCAAAGCTTTTATTTTCTCTACGATCAAAAGACAGATGTGCAAGTTTTGAATCTAAATTTGACAAAATTTCTGAATTTTTCAATCTAACTGTCTCTTCCATAGTTTTAGAACTAAAAGGCGGTTCAATTACATCTGGTTTGTCATGATTGTTCTTCAATTTAACCATGGCTAAAGTGGCAACTGGTTTACTCTCAGCTTCATTAGTACGCTCAAAATATGGTTTTAACATATTAAAATGACACACTCTATTTTGTTTACGCCGACCTGGCGTTTTTACAATATAATTCAAATCATTAAGTTTACTCTCTATGGTATAAGGACCACAATATTTAGCTTGTAATGGATGTCTAGGGACTGGCAAAAATACAAGTACCTTATCACCAGGCTCAAAAAATCTGTCCCTGGCATCTTTGTCATACCATATTTTCATCTTATTCTGAACAGTTTTTAAATTGTTCTGAGCAATTTGACAAGCAGTATACAATTTTTCTTTAAATCTAGATACATAGTCTAGAAGATTCAAGTCAGTGTGTTCAGTAAGCCACTTTTCCTTTATCAATTTTAAAGGTCCCCTTACAGTATGACCAAATACCAACTCAAAGGGACTAAAACCAAGGGATTCTTGAACAGCCTCTCGGACCGCAAAAAGTAAAAAGTGAACACAATCATCCCAATCCCTGTCAAATAGAAGACAAAAACTTCTGATCATGTTCTTCAATGTTTAATGAAAACGTTCTAAGGCACCTTGAGATTCTGGATGATAAGCACTTGACCTATACTGAGCAATCCCTAACTGGTACACGACTTGCGGAAATAAACCTGACATGAAATTTGAACCCTGGTCGGACTGTATAGACTTTGGAAGTCCTACTAACGTAAAAAATTTGATCAGAGCTTTGACAATACTAGGTGTCTTGATATTCCTTAACGGAATAGCCTCAGGAAAACGCGTGGAGGTACACATGATTGTCAATAAATACGCATTTCCGGTCTTGGTCTTCGGTAAAGGTCCAACACAATCAATGAGTACTCGGCTGAATGGTTCTTCAAAGGCTGGAATAAGCAGAAGTGGTGCTTGTGGTATTTTCTGGTTAGGCTTACCAACAACATGGCATATATGGCATGATTTGCAGTATTCTGCGACATCACTTCTTAATCTTGGCCAGTAGAAATGCTGTAAGATCTTAAGGCAAGTCTTCCTTATACCTAAGTGTCCAGCCAAGGGGGTGTCAGGAGCAAGACCAATAATGTCTTGCCTATAAACTTTAGGCACCACCACTTGGTATACCACTCTCCATTCCTCCTTTTGGGTAGCATCAGGGGGCCTCCACTTTCTCATTAAAATGCCGTCTTGATGGTAATAGCATTCGGCCACTTTGTCTGCTTCTTCCTGTGGTTGAGCCCTCTTGCTGAGCTGAAGAACCTCAGGGTCTTTATTTTGCTCTTCAACAAATTTCCTTTGGTCTAATGAATGGCTGTTTACGTCTAGCCATGGCATAATTACATTCTTACTAATACTAGGTGGTCTTATTACGGCCTTCTCTGAGCTACCGGGACCTTCAATGTCGGCTAGAAAGGTGTCAGAAAGGTCCATGTAATCAAACTGGTCTTCTTGCAAATCCTCATTTTGTTGTTTTCTAGCCATCGCCCTAGTAACGACACAAGCTGGATACAGTTCAGCATCATCTTCAGGTGATTTAACATCCACCACCGGTTCACTGGTAACAATTGGTTCAGCAACCACTTTGTTCCTAGCTAGATCATTTCCTAGCAATAATGAAACACCCTCAACAGGGAGATTAGGACGAACACCCACAACAACTGATCCAGTTATCAAATCTGAATTCAGATAAATACGATGGAGGGGAACATCTATACAACACTACTCCACACCTTGTAACAAAACGGAGGCACCAACAGCAGTCTCCTCGGACAAAGGCAACACACCTCCTAACAATAAAGACTGAGAAGCTCCAGTGTCCCGTAAAATCTTAATAGGCTGAGAAGTAGTATTATCAACAATAGAAACAAAACCATCAGACATAAAGGGTTTATAATCCTCCATGTAATCACAAAAACTGGACTTAAAAGCCTGACTCGCAGGATATTCCAACGTATTGGTAACACGGGGTGTCGTACAAGCAATGGTCTTGGGCTTATTATCTCTTTCATTCTTCTTCTGGAGTCTAAAACAATCAGCCATCAGGTAACCATTCTTCTTACAATAAGCATAAGTCAGTGACTTCTTCTCAAAAGGTTCAAACTTTGGACTAGACATATTATAACTAGACTGACTCTTATTCTGTACAACAGGCTTACTATCAGTACGCTCAGTGCTTTGATTCTTGTAATTTCCACTCGAAGTAATAAAATTTTGACCTTTGAAACTTTGAGTATAATTATCCGATATAAAAGCTGAATCTTGTAATGCCTCAACAGTTTTGTCATCTAAATGTGTTTTTAAGTCTAAATGAACACACTGTTTGAACTCTTCTAATAACATCAGTTGTCTTAAATTATCAAATTTTTTATCTTTTTTCTTTGACGTAAGCCATTTATCAAACAGATCTTCTTTTTCCCTAGCAAATTCAACATAGGTTTGTGAATCAAACTTTTTATAAGACCTAAATTTCTGTCTATATGCTTCTGGCACTAGCTCATAAGCTTTCAAAACTTCTTTTTTAACCGTGTCATAATCAGAACTATTTTCTGATGAAAGTGCTGAGTAAATTTCAGCGGCCTTGCCCTCAAAAACACTTTGCAGCATTGTAGTTCAAAAAGGCTTCGGCCATTTCAAATTTTGATCAATTTTCTCAAACTGTGGAAAAAATTTATCAACTGTTTTTTTCACAAAATTTGGGAACCAAACGTATGTTTTTTGCTGCATCAAAATTAAAATGTTCTGATTTTGATTGGAATTTAGTGTTGCTTTCTTCTTTTGCCATTTCAATTTTCATTTTCTCAATCTCTAACCTTTCCCTCATTTCAAGTTCTGCCTGTTTTAATTTAAATTCATCTTCTTTTTCTTTTTCTTTCATCTTCTCCATCTCTAACCTTTCCTTCTTTTCAAGTTATGCCTGCTTTTCTTCTTTTTCTTTTTCAAATTGTTTTAATTTAAGTTCATGTTCTAATTCAAGCTGTTTTAATTTGAAAGCATCAACATTTTCGACCTTGAGTTCAAAAGCCTCTTCACCAAAAATTTCTGCGTCAACTAGTTTGTCTATTACCAAATTCTTTATAATTTGTTTTCTCATAGATACTCTAAAGTCTAATTTCAGATGTTTAGCAAGCAACACTAATTCCTCTTTCTTTGAATTATCAAACCCCTCCAGGTCTGGCGTTTTCAAAATTTACCGGCATCAAATGCCATTTTGTAGAATTTTGTTGGCTAGTTCTAATAAAAATACTGAATTTTTTTAATAAGATATTAACGTTATCCCGGACGAGCCCCCAAATTCTGTTATGAACAGAAAAATCGACTTTTAATTGTAGCCAACAAAAGACAGAAATCAATAATAAAATTTAACAAGATTTATTATACACAAGTTTACAAGAAGTATTACATAAAAAGAAATGTCAACTTAACTGTCAAAATATGAGTCCAATCTTTTATCTTTTCTCTATCCGAAAATCTTCACGGGAATCCACAGAATATTATATCCAATTGGTCACAATCTAGGATGATGTAGTTTGTAAATAAAAGTGTCAATCCAACTGCTGAGAATGTTGATGTCTATCGATGTCTAAGTCTATGTTTATCGGGTCTGCATACTTATATATATATATATACTCAAACGGAAACTTCTAGACAACGCTAGAAATTTAAATTACGCATCTTTTGTTATGATCATTCTGGAAACGTTATGTAAGTGAAATAGAAAGTTCTAATCATTCCATGAGTATGAATGATTGTTCCAGTGAATTCTAAACTGCATAGTTGTAACACAATGTGTATAATTTTGTACATAATGTAAACACATATAATAGGCCACACAAAACAAATAAGGCCAACTAAATAGATATAATAGTTACAATATCATAACATTTATCATAAATTAGTCGCGATGAGTTTACATAGACTATATAATAAGTAAAAAAAAAAATTAATGTTCATCTATTAAAACTCTTTCTTATACATTTTTGAATATCATTGTAACAACCTAAACATGATCATTAACCTTTGGAAACTTGTCGATATATTAATATTAGAAACATTCAAACAACAATTCAAACCTAATATCATCATCTAAAACAAAATTACATAGTCTATGTTCTAGTGCTGTATGCGGCCTTGTGTACCTGCAAGTCTTGGTGTCTAATGTGAGCAAATCGACATGGAACAAGTTAGAGTATGTATGTACCAGCATGGTATAACATGCAGAACGTATGTCTCGACATAATTGTTTATTTTGAATTAACTGCACGTTCGACGTTATTTTTGCAATTTTTATAACTACGACCATTAAATAATTCATTTTGACATTCTGTATGATCTTGCATCCTTAATTTGTTAATTTTGTGACCTATTCGAACATCGGACTCGGACTTCTCTTTATTCATGTCCGTCACAAACTGCATAACTGTTTTCGTCAACATTAATATATCATATACAGATTTTTGGATATTTAATAGGTTGGTAACTGTATTCAACCTTTACGTCATCTCGAGGCTCACTTTTTAATTTTGATCACGTTTCGAATTTCGCCTGTTCTTGTTATTTTACACAAAAGTCGGTTACAAAATATGCACTGCTTATTTGAACATGAAATCCATCCCTATATCAACCGGCTTGGACACGTTTTTCATTACAGATTATGTGTTTGGGCTTAGATTTCGCCATTTGATAAGGAAATTTACGATTTGAATCCTCCTTGGAATTACATGCATGTATGTTTTGTTATTTTACCTTTTTCCAATGGTAAGGCACTGATACTATAGTCCGTTTAAGTTTTTGTAAATATTTAAAAATAAATGATTAGAATGCACTTTTTGAATCAGATTTAGATAAATGATGAAGTTATAATACAACTGTACATCAGTCCATATGTCGTGGATATAGATAACTATAGAGCATCCCTATGGCCTTCCCCAGTGAGAAAAACACATACTGTTCAATCAATAATTATAAATTCAATATAATTGCTATTAATAACATTATCATACGGCCTAATGACATGTATACATATGCATATATGATCACATGCTGATACAAATCGTTAAATATCAAAATAAGAAAATGGCCAATGAGACAACGCTTCTACAAAGAGCAACTGACGTAAAAGTTAACAACTATTGGTCCTAACTTTATTGTCATATAAATAAATTTGGTGTATTTACTGTCTTCTGATTGGTTAAAAGTATTACCTTTATTTTCAATGTTGTCAATTTTTATGGCGACACGCCCACTCTGACGTTGTGTATTCATACGCCAACATGTGTGTACGTTGTTATTGTTAATATAAATAATATAAAAAGCTCTTTGAGCCTTATTTTTGATAGAAATTTATTTATAATGAATGACAATAATTTATTTTGAATTTATTGAACCATAAAATTAATTTTTGACTCTTCACATTTTACATAATCCGCTTCGCGGATTATTCAATGTGAAGAGTCAAAAATTAATTTTATGGTTCAATAAATTCAAAATAAATGATAGTCATTCATTAAATAAATCAATTTATATGATGTATAGCTAAACCAATGCAACAAAGGACAACTGCTGTACTATAGGCTTTTGACTTTGGATAGGCGAATATAAAATGTGAAAGAGATAAACATTTTTGCTTGAGCAAAACTATCCCCCGAACCTTAGACAGTGGTAAAGAAAGGTGTCTTCATCATAACTTACAATTTTCGAAAAATTAAGAATTTTCAACCCGATTTTCTATTTCCATGTTCTATTTTTAGCCATTTTCGTGATGTTGATTTACAGGGAGTCATCGAATACAATTTATACTAGATATTCAAGTACTGATTTTGGGTAAGTTTTGTTTCAATTTGTCAAGTTTTTGAGCTAAAAAATTAGAGTTTTAAGAATGAACTTTGAAGAATTGTGGAGCTTGAATTGAAATGACTGATGTTTAAATGAACAACACAACTATTCTGCTTTCTAAAATCAGTTTTCAAGAATTATATCCCTTTTCTTTTTTAAACAGAACTACAATTTAAGAATTTACTTTGGTACAGATTATCGACATTGAATTGGCCAATATTAAACAACAATTTCTACTATCGTTCCTGCATAGTTAGCCCTTGAAGTTTAAAGAAAGATTATCATATCTAGTACAATCTTTTATTTATTGAACACAGAAAAAGGATATCAATATCTCAAAATTTTGTTTTCAATCCAGCAAATCTAACACTACTGCGCATTTATTTTATAAGTTTGAGTAAACTTATGATGATTTTTTTATTAGTTGTTAGTGGCTTTCAACTAGCTGTCAGTTAACTGCGAGTACTCTCAGATCTGTACCTATTGTCTTTTTGTTGTTGGGATGTACAAGTACCCGGCCACGTCCATTTGTATTTTGTCCATCTGATGAGTTAAGCCTTTTTCAACTGATTTTTATAGTTTGTTCTTATGTTGTACTGTTATACCGCTGTCCCAAGTTAGGGGGAGGGTTGGGATCCCGCTAACATGTTTAACCCCGCCACATTATGTATGTTTGTGCCTGTCCAAAGTCTGGAGCCTGTAATTCAGTGGTTGTCGTTTGTATATGTGTTACATATTTGTTTTTCGTTCATTTTTTGTACATAAATAAGGCCGTTAGTTTTCTCGTTTGAATTGTTTTACATTGTAATTTCGAGGCCTTTTATAGCTGACTATGCGGTATGGGCTTTGTTCATTGTTGAAGGCCGTACGGTGACCCAATAGTTGTCAATTTCTGTATCATTTTGGTCTCTTGTGGAGAGTTGTCTCATTGGCAATCATACCACATCTTCTTTTTTTATAATTATGACTAACTCCGAATACATCATTTATTGAAATTGAGAATGGAAATGGGGAATGTGTCAAAGAGACAACAACCCGACCACAGAACAGACAACAACAGAAGGTCACCAATAGGTCTTCAATGCAGCGAAATTCCGCACCCGGAGGCGTCTTAAGCTGGTCCCTAAACAAATATATATACTAGTTCAGTGATAATGGACGTCATACTAAACTCCAAATTATACACAAGAAACTAAAAGTAAAAATAATACAAGACTAACAAGGCCAGAGGCTCCTGACTTGGGACAGGCGCAAAATGCGGCGGGTTAAACATGTTTATGAGATCTCAACCTCCCCTATACCTCTAGCCAATGTAGAAAAGTAAACGCATAACAATACGCACATTAAAAGTCAGTTAAAGAGAAGTCCGAGTCCGATGTCAGAAGATGTAACAAAGAAAATAAACAAAATGACAATAAAACATAAATAACAACAGACTACTAGCAGTTAACTGACATGCCAGCTCCAGACCTCAATTAAACTGATTGAAAGATTATGTCTTCATCATATGAATATCAGGCACAATCCCTCCCGTTAGGGTTTAGTATCATACCATCATAAAATATATGAGAAGAGTATAACCCGTGTCATGCCAACAACTGGTTTTAAATAAATGTGTTTAGTTCCGATGCAAAGACCCTATAAGTGAATCAATATTAAAGCCAAAAATGCAATAATAAACCTATTTCTCGTATCAAACATAAACTTAAAGAACTAGCCAAGGAATTTGTTTTGTCCCGGCCGATAAAGCTGCTAATAATATCATTATTGTTTGACGTAAATTTTACATTGAGGTCCTGAAAAAGAAATCACCAATTCACCAACATTCCAACTGACTCCATTTTCAGAAAACGACATCTGTAACAAACATAAACTTTTAGCTACCTCTTTACAAGCAGAACCAAATACAATGAAAGTCCCAACTATGTACTGGCTTCGAAGCTACATAAAACACCTTACAAATATAGATTTATTTCGTCTTCAAGCCATTGTTCCACCACTAAATTGTCTATTCTTCTTACCAGTTCACTTGGTACAATCAAAACCTGATAATAAATTGTTCAAATAAGGCCTTTGAAAATAGTGGAATTAATTACTTTTGGAGTGTCAAAACTCGTTGGAAGTACTTGATAAATTGCATGCTTATATTGGTGATTTTGAATCTGTTCAAAGTTTTGATTTTCTACCTTGTATACCACATTGCCTCACATTCTCATTAAGAAAAATTCACACACCTAATTAAATGGGCATTTAAAAGTCAGAATGTGAATACATATGTTCTAACTCTTTAGGTCATTTTTAGTAGCAATAAACAAAAGAAATACGTCAATTGGACATGCTTTGATACTATATCTGCCCTTGAATTTTTACTAGATAATATTTTTGTTCGCTTTGGAGATTCCGTATATCGTCAGGTTATCGGAATTCAATGGGGACTAACTGTACCACTTATTGCGGACCTGTTTTGTATTGCTATGAGTTACAATTTATGACTAAAATCAGCAAAGACCCATCGAAACAACATCTGATACAAAATTTAATAATACTTTTAGATATTTGGATGATATATTGGCTCTCAATAATGACGACTTCAGTATGTATACTAAAGAAATTTATCCTGTTGAACTTACTTTAAATAAAGCTAATACTAACAATGACCACTGCCCTTTCCTCGATCTTGATATCCATATCATTAACGGAAAGCTTAATACAAAATTTATGATAAAAGAGATGATTTTCATTTCCTATCGTTAATTATCCATTTTAGATGGTGACGTTCCTTGTCACCATCTTACGGTGTTTATATATCTCAACTTGTACGATTCGCTCGTGTATGTAACAACGTTTCAGATTTTAACGAAAGAAATTTATGTATTACTGAAAAATTATTACACCAGGGTTTTCGATATCACAAACTAGTCAAAACATTTACTAAATTTTATCATCGGTATAAGGACATCATTCGTAAATATAGCTCAACATGCAGACTTCTTATACGTTCAGGTATTTCACATCCAATCTTTTATGGTAATATTCTTTATAAAGCACTAAAATGTCAGTATTCACCTCAGAAGCTAACAAAACCTTTAAATAGACTTATTAAGAAGGGATATAGTTACGATACTGTTGTCAGGTCATTAAAGATTGCATATTTTGGCTTTAATATTGATTCACTTATAGGGTCTTTGCATCGGAACTAAACACATTTATTTAAAACCAGTTGTTGGGATGACACGGGTTATGCTCTTCTCATATATTTTATGATGGTATGATACTAAACCCCTAACAGGAGGGATTGTGCCTGATATTCATATGATGAAGACATAATCTTTCAATCAGTTTAATTGAGGTCTGGAGCTGGCATGTCAGTTAACTGCTAGTAGTCTGTTGTTATTTATGTATTATTGTCATTTTGTTTATTTTCTTTTGTTACATCTTCTGACATCGGACTCGGACTTCTCTTTAACTGACTTTTAATGTGCGTATTGTTATGCGTTTACTTTTCTACATTGGCTAGAGGTATAGGGGAGGTTGAGATCTCATAAACATGTTTAACCCCGCCGCATTTTGCGCCTGTCCCAAGTCAGGAGCCTCTGGCCTTTGTTAGTCTTGTATTATTTTACTTTTAGTTTCTTGTGTATAATTTGGAGTTTAGTATGACGTCCATTATCACTGAACTAGTATATATATATTTGTTTAGGGGCCAGCTTAAGGACGCCTCCGGGTGCGGGAATTTCTCGCTGTATTGAAGACCTATTGGTGACCTTCTGTTGTTGTCTGTTCTGTGGTCGGGTTGTTGTCTCTTTGACACATTCCCATTTCCATTCTCAATTTGAATCTTTAATGACCTGACAACAGTATCGTAACTATATCCCTTCTTAATAAGTCTATTTAAAGGTTTTGTTAGCCTCTGAGGTGAATACTGACATTTTAGTGCTTTATAAAGAATATTATCATAAAAGATTGGATGTGAAATACCTGAACGTATAAGAAGTCTGCATGTTGAGCTATATTTACGAATGATGTCCTTGTACCGATGATAAAATTTAGTAAATGTTTCGACTAGTTTGTGATATCGAAAACCCTGGTGTAATAATTTTCAGTAATACATAAATTTCTTTCGTTAAAATCTGAAACGTTGTTACATACACGAGCGAATCGTACAAGTTGAGATATATAAACACCATAAGATGGTGACAAGGAACGTCACCATCTAAAATGGATAATTAACGATAGGAAATGAAAATCATCTCTTTTATCATAAATTTTGTATTAAGCTTTCCGATATCAAGATCGAGGAAAGGGCAGTGGTCATTGTTAGTATTAGCTTTATTTAAAGTAAGTTCAACAGGATAAATTTCTTTAGTATACATACTGAAGTCGTCATTATTGAGAGCCAATATATCATCCAAATATCTAAAAGTATTATTAAATTTTTGTATCAGATGTTGTTTCGATGGGTCTTTGCTGATTTTAGTCATAAATTGTAACTCATAGCAATACAAAACAGGTCCGCAATAAGTGGTGCACAGTTAGTCCCCATTGGAATTCCGATAACCTGACGATATACGGAATCTCCAAAGCGAACAAAAATATTATCTAGTAAAAATTCAAGGGCAGATATAGTATCAAAGCATGTCCAATTGACATATTTCTTTTGTTTATTACTACTAAAAATGACCTAAAGAGTTAGAACATATGTATTCACATTCTGACTTTTAAATGCCCATTTAATTAGGTGTGTGAATTTTTCTTAATGAGAATGTGAGGCAATGTGGTATACAGGGTAGAAAAATCAAAACTTAGAACAGATTCAAAATCACCAATATAAGCATGCAATTTATCAAGTACTTCCAACGAGTTTTGACACTCCAAAAGTAATTAATTCCACTATTTTCAAAGGCCTTATTTGAACAATTTATTATCAGGTTTTTGATTGTACCAAGTGAACTGGTAAGAAGAATAGACAATTTAGTAGTGGAACAATGGCTTGAAGACGAAATAAATCTATATTTGTAAGGTGTTTTATGTAGCTTCGGAAGCCAGTACATAGTTGGGACTTTCATTGTATAGACTATTTTTAGGGTAAATTTCCTTACCTCTAAACAACAATGCAATCCTTGTTTTCATCTATAATAAAAACTTCCCCTTTAACTGTATAACAAGTGCTTGCTTTTTACACACCCATATACCTATATATTAACATAGTAAAAATAACTGTTTATGTATTTCCAGAAGATATAAATAATGATACAAGGAGTTAATTTCGACTGCTTTCCCGATGTTTACTTTTGATGATATTTGTCAATATTTCTCTTCTGTTCAGATGAATAAATCATTTTCATACATAATATGTGATCACCCTTTCCGATTAAATAAGTAGATAAAACCAAGATTGACACATCTAGAGTCAACTTGCATATTTCTGTGTATTATATATTAATCCTTAAATTAGACTAGGTGCACTTTTTTATCGCTAACTTACCTTTTCAACAGTGTGCTTTTTGCATTTGACAGGAATAACATATTTGTACTTTTGAAAATGCATATGGTATACGTCAGTTAGACATTATATTGTACCCAATTACGCAGGCATCCAAAATATTATAACAATATCCTGAGAATTCAATAAAATCCTTATTTTCTAACTATTTTTTTTATTCTTTATTTATCAAGTTTATTTTGTCTATTATTGTCTATTCTGTGTATGTTAGCACCCAATCATTTTCTATTTATTTTTATAATTTTGGCCTATGTTTTTACTTCTATTTTTATTGTCTGTTATTCGGCACGTATTTTCTACATCTAATAAAGACCCTCTTATTCAGCGCAATCATAATTTACTTTATTGAATTAAGCTTTGCGGTAATTTATGTGCGTACAGTACCAAGGCACCATATTTCAAAGACCCGTTTTCCTTAGGAATATCTGTGGCCGAGAGGTCTTTATACATGTAGACAATTCACTATTTTTTTAACAAATTTTACATACAAGGTTGATGATACCTTTGTAAACATGCTTTATTTCGACCAAAAAACGTTGCTTACGTTGTTTTTAAAGAAAAGTAATGGTTTTGATTTTCTTTCGCAAGTTATATCATGTGTATAGCAAGATTAAATACCAAGAAAAGAAGAAAGTTCATTTTGTCAGATCCTTAAGCTAAACTCAATTTAATAAACTATCTTAAAACCTGGTTCGAAAAAAAACATCTCTCACTTTTTTATCTTTTTAATCTTAAAAATGAACATTCAGTAATATAGACCTGTTAATAAGGTAAAACATGAAGAAATATTGTATAAATTTTACACTATGCTTGTTGTTATTTTATAGAATAAGCTTTTGTTGCATTGCTTTCAATATTATTTTAGTTGACTACATGTAACTGTTCGATTGTAAAATTATGTCATGTTTAGAGAGTTTTATTGTGCATATTTAAAAACACGTTTATCAAGAAAAAAATAGTAGATCTACCTTTTCTGTAAGCCCTCAACACTGAGGTTGTGAGTTTGAATTTTGCACGTGAATGGCGCGCTCCAATTGTAGAATTGTAAGTTTTCCTATCAAGGATCCGTGGTTCACTATGCCACTCCAGCTTCTTTCGTCAATGAAAACTGGCTGTCACGAAATAGTAAAATGGTACGCCAATTTGAAGACGGTCTCTCTATTTGCAATCCAAAATTTTGTAATTTAATTTCCTTAATATATCCTCCAGTACTAAAAAAACCTACAAACCCGGCTTCCTCGGTCTCATCTTTAGACTAAAACCTAGAATTTGAAATAATCGGGCTAATCTAATGAGCAGTACCAAACTCTATCTAAAGGCAATAATTATTTTAATTTGGAAAGCAGCAATATACCAACTTCACCTGCAAATGCATGATACATTTATCATCTCGTTTTGTATTCAATAGTTTGCAATCTTAATTACGTGTTATAGCGTTGGTTTTTTATTTGTCGTTTTGTATAAGTATAAGTCTTTTTTGTGTTTCTTTGATACATATGACGTGGCTCTGTACGTATACATCCTGCCATTGTGTTGTCTTTCATTTGTCTAATGTGCTTCGTCTATAAGCCTTTTTGTGCTTCATTGTTACGTATTTGTTTGTTTTATAGTGATCAAGATTATAACACAATGTTGATCGCTGTACCTATTTTTGACATTTTTATTTATAATGTTTGATTGTTTTGTTCACATATCGTTGTCATTATAATGGAATTTAATAAGACTATCATACAAGTGAGAAGTTTAGCTGGCTATAAAACCAGGTTTTATCAACCATTTTCTACGTTAGAAAATGCCTGTACCAAGTCAGGAATATGACAGTTGTTACCCATTCTTTTGGTGTGTTTTTTCTATTTGATTAGGGACTTTTCGTTTCAATTTCTATGGTAGTTAAGTATTTTTCTACGATTTTACAGTTTTCTATACTCTAATGTTACACCACTACTTTAGGTAAGGATAAAGGTTGGCGCTTGGTAAAAAGTTTAAACCTGTAGCATTTGTTTGCACCTGTTCTAAGTCAGGGACCTGTTGTTCGGTGGTTGTCGTTTCTTGATGTGGTTCATCAGTGTTTTACGTTTTTTGAAAGTATATTTTTACCGTTGGTTTTTCTTGATTGAATGATTTTACACTGCTCAATTCTGGGGCCCTTTATAGTTTGCTGTTCGGTGTAAGCCAAGGCTTCGTGTTGAAGGCCGTACTCTGACTTATAAGGGTTTATTATCATCAAACTGTGACCTGAATGGAGAGTAAAATTGATAACAATCAATCTGACGCAATAACTCGTTCACTTCGCAATTTTGCTGTTATCTTATTTTCATATTGTTTTTTGCTGAAAATTTTGATTTTACAATAATATATAACAATGTATTAAGGAAAGAAATTAACTGACATTTGCGATGCTGATCTACATTCTTCTCAAATATCATTAATAACTTTAACGGCTTCCAATTGTTGCATATTTCTGTGTATTATATATTAATCCTTAAATTAGACTAGGTGCACTTTTTATCGCTAACTTACCTTTTCAACAGTGTGCTTTTTGCATTTGACAGGAATAACATATTTGTACTTTTGAAAATGCATATGGTATACGTCAGTTAGACATTATATTGTACCCAATTACGCAGGCATCCAAAATATTATAACAATATCCTGAGAATTCAATAAAATCCTTATTTTCAACTATTTTTTTATTCTTTATTTATCAAGTTTATTTTGTCTATTATTGTCTATTCTGTGTATGTTAGCACCCAATCATTTTCTATTTATTTTTATAATTTTGGCCTATGTTTTTACTTCTATTTTTATTGTCTGTTATTCGGCACGTATTTTCTACATCTAATAAAGACCCTCTTATTCAGCGCAATCATAATTTACTTTATTGAATTAAGCTTTGCGGTAATTTATGTGCGTACAGTACCAAGGCACCATATTTCAAAGACCCGTTTTCCTTAGGAATATCTGTGGCCGAGAGGTCTTTATACATGTAGACAATTCACTATTTTTTAACAAATTTTACATACAAGGTTGATGATACCTTTGTAAACATGCTTTATTTCGACCAAAAACGTTGCTTACGTTGTTTTTAAAGAAAAGTAACGGTTTTGATTTTCTTTCGCAAGTTATATCATGTGTATAGCAAGATTAAATACCAAGAAAAGAAGAAAGTTCATTTTGTCAGATCCTAAAGCTAAACTCAATTTAATAAACTATCTTAAAACCTGGTTCGAAAAAAACATCTCCCACATTTTTATCTTTTTAATCTTAAAAAAGAACATTCAGTAATATAAACCTGTTAATAAGGTAAAACATGAAGAAATATTGTATAAAATTTACACTATGCTTGTTGTTATTTTATAGAATAAACTTTTGTTGCATTGCTTTCAATATTATTTTAATTGACTACATGTAACTGTTCGATTGTAAAATTATGTGATGTTTAGAGAGTTTTATTGTGCATATTTAAAAACACGTTTATCAAGAAAAAAATAGTAGATCTACCTTTTCTGTAAGCCCTCAACACTGAGGTTGTGAGTTTGAATCTTGCACGTGAATGGCGCGCTCCAATTGTAGAATTGTAAGTTTTCCTATCAAGGATCCGTGGTTCACTATGCCACTCCAACTTCTTTCGTCAATGAAAACTGGCGAAATAGTAAAATGGTACGCCAATTTGAAGACGGTCTCTCTATTTGCAATTCAAAATTTTGTAATTTAATTTCCTTAATATATCCTCCAGTACTAAAAACACCTACAAACCCGGCTTCCTCGGTCTCATCTTTAGACTAAAACCTAGAATTTGAAATAATCGGGCTAATCTAATGATCAGTACCAAACTCTATCTAAAGGCAATAATTATTTTAATTTGGAAAGCAGCAATATACCAACTTCACCTGCAAATGCATGATACATTTATCATCTCGTTTTGTATTCAATAGTTTGCAATCTTAATTACGTGTTATAGCGTTGGTTTTTATTTGTCGTTTTGTATAAGTATAAGTCTTTTTGTGTTTCTTTGATACATATGACGGGGCTCTGTACGTATACATCCTGCCATTGTGTTGTCTTTCATTTGTCTAATGTGCTTCGTCTATAAGCCTTTTGTGCTTCATTGTTACGTATTTGTTTGTTTTATAGTGATCAAGATTATAACACAATGTTGATCGCTGTACCTATTTTGACATTTTATTTATAATGTTTGATTGTTTTGTTCACATATCGTTGTCATTATAATGGAATTTAATAACACTATCATACAAGTGAGAAGTTTAGCTGGCTATAAAACCAGGTTTTATCAACCATTTTCTACGTTAGAAAATGCCTGTACCAAGTCAGGAATATGACAGTTGTTACCCATTCGTTTGGTGTGTTTTGGCTGTAGATTTTTCTATTTGATTAGGGACTTTTCGTTTCAATTTCTATGGTAGTTAAGTATTTTTCTACGATTTTACAGTTTTCTATACTCTAATGTTACACCACTACTTTAGGTAAGGATAAAGGTTGGCGCTTGGTAAAAAATTTAAACCTGCAGCATTTGTTTGCACCTGTTCTAAGTCAGGGACCTGTTGTTCGGTGGTTGTTGTTTCTTGATGTGGTTCATCAGTGTTTTACGTTGTTTGAAAGTATATTTTTACCGTTGGTTTTTTCTTGATTGAATGATTTTACACTGCTCAATTCTGGGGCCCTTTATAGTTTGCTGTTCGGTGTAAGCCAAGGCTTCGTGTTGAAGGCCGTACTCTGACTTATAAGGGTTTATTATTATCAAACTGTGACCTGAATGGAGAGTAAAAATTGATAACAATCAATCTGACGCAATAACTCGTTCACTTCGCAATTTTGCTGTTATCTTATTTTCATATTGTTTTTTGCTGAAAATTTTTGATTTTACAATAATATATTACAATGTATTAAGGAAAGAAATTAACTGACATTTGCGATGCTGATCTACATTCTTCTCAAATATCATTAATAACTTTAACGGCTTCCAATTGTTTGACTTTTTCCTAGATAAATTGAAATGTGAAAAAAATAATAAAAATGTATACATGTTATGAATATTGTGTTTTATCTAAAGCAATTTAGCATGGCGCGACGCCATGCCCTTTTTCGGACGCCATGCCTTTTTTCTTCCGAAATATTTAACGCCATGTGCCCTTTAGCGTTATCTGGATCGAGATCGAGTTGCGGTAAAATTCCATGTATGTGTGATAAAGTTATCGATGTTCAAAAACACTTTAACCACAAAATGAACCTGTATTTTGAAGACAACGACGCCGCCACGGCAGAATCTAGGATCACTGTTTCGTTTTCGTGAAATAAATTTGCAAGCTGGACAAAAAGCAGAACATGTATTTCTATGCAATTATCAAAACCAATGCTGTTATGGTCCTACATCTTTTTGTGTGTTCAATATGTTTGCATTACACAAAGTCATGCTTTCTTTAATAGACTGCTTGAAAGAACAAATGTTTTGTTGTTACATCAAATTCATCAAAGGTGAAATGATAGAAATTTTTAGTGTGGGAAAACATAATTTTGCATCTTTTATTATTTTTTTATTTCTTTTTAAGTACTTGTTGATGAGTTCAGCCCTTTCTGGCTGATTTTGACATTTGGTTCTTATGTCTGCCATACTGTATGTAGTTTTATTTTTTTTTCTTTGGTTCATATTTTTTCATCCTTATACAAGTTATACATGTAGGCTAATTTATGGTATTATGGTATGGATTTTGATCATAAAATGTTAACATCTTTGTCCTTTGGTTTTTTAATTGATAGTTGTCACATTGAGGATCATACCTCATTTCCTTATATCAATAAGCTGGTTCAAAAAAAAGCTCCAAGGTTGAAAGGAAATTATTTTATTGTTATATGTTTGAAAACTCATTCCTATAATGCAAAAACATTAATTGATTGATTTGTCTTGATTATTTCTTTGTCATTTTATGTTTATTCAAGACGAGAATAACTATCAAATATACAATTCATAATATAAGGTCTGTGATGCAAATGCTATAATTATTTGAACTTCTGACATCTCATGCATGTGTGTGGAGCAGAAGCAGGGGAGCAGGGTAAGGATCTCTTGATGCATTATTGACATCAGAAAGACAGAAAAATAAACAACAGTATACATGTACAATTACACTTGAAATTTTTTTAAATAGATAACATTAAATTATTTAAATTAACTGCAATTCTACAGATGAACTTACTTTGATAGCAGTTCTTTTTGCAGGACATTTGCACCTACATGTACATGTACTGTATACCAGTGATTCAAATACTGCACTTTCCTTTTATTGGTAACAAGCTAAAATTGTAAATTTTAAATTAATCAAGAACTCTAGACAAAAACAAAATATAGTATGAACTGATGCTCACTAATTTTACTTTTACTTTTGAGTGAATGAAAACAATATGTAATAAGCAAACAACAGAAAGATCAACAGTGCAACTTATAAATATATGTATAGCATGAACTTTCTCATATAAAATGATCTATTCTGCTATCTACAGTGAAATAAACCATTTCGGCATTAACTCCTGATGTTTATTAAATCTTGATTTGCTGTTTCATAGGCAAAATTGTTAAAATACACCATTTATAGGCAATATTAAACTCATGAACATAAAATGTTGTCATTTGTGTTACCATCCACACTTCATGCATTTAATAACTCAATGTACCTCGCCAATTGATGGATATATAAAATTTGCTGTCAAAAAGTATTAACTACAAAAAATATCTAAGTTCTTTTAACCTTTTTCATTATAAATTATGAATAATCTACATTTTGTACAAGAAATGTAGACGTGTGTGTGATTGTTTGCAGTGCAAATAAACTCATCATAGATACCAGGATTAAATTTTGTATTTACGCCAGACATAGTGATATAATTCCTGTATAAATAATTTATTGATTTAAGACATTACTGGTATAATAAAACTTCGGAATACGTTATATGAATAAACTTTGGACATACAGTATGTCTTGTCTGTATGTTATCATGTTAGTTAATTTCAAATGTTGATATTCAAATGACATTAGACAATGCTTAAACATGTTAAATATGACCTATGGCTATGCAAAACGTCCAAAGTCACATACCATGACTTGACAAAGTTTCAAAATCAATAAACTACGACTGAGGGCTGGGCAAAATAAAGACAATTGATAAGAACTGCATACCAAATATCAATGATTTATCATTATTGGTTTTTCAAACTGACCTTGTCATAAACTTTTCACATTTAATTTGAATAAAAATATCAAAGTCAATCAACCATGACTGAGGGATTTGGACCAAATAATCTCCATGGAAATGAGGGAAGATAACCTACTTCTACTGCAACAAATGTTATTGACTTATATTACCATAACTCGGCCATAAGTTATTTTCCAGTTTCTCTTAAATTGACCTATTATAATCACAAATTTTAACAAATTGTTTACAACTTGGCCTCTGTCAAAAACCACATGCTTACAAACTCACCTTTATGACTGTTGTGGCAAGAAAAAAAAAAGCAATGAAGTATTAATAGAGCTTCCAATGCTATTTTCTATAAAATTGCCCTGTAGATTTTTTTTTTTTCACTGCTTACATGAAATCGCCCACAACAAGAATCAAAACAAACTTTCAACTCTATCATGTCTATCCTTAAAACTTGTAACATGAACAGAATCTGACAACAACAAAATATTCAAACAAAGTTATCCTTTTCATTACAAAATAATTCATTGCCTGCTGCTCCTTATATGACAATCTACGAATCCAAAATTCCTTTATATAATCTAGAGACCAAAGCCTCAAATGAATTCTATTCTGTTGCTTAGCTTCTTCTTAACTTCTCGAAGCACATATACTTGCATTCTAAAATGCTAAAATAAAATAAAATGAAGTTAAGACATCTGTCAAATTGCCTTAAATATCTTTATATGGCAAAATTGGCTTATTTTGATCTTTTGAAACAAGACCAACAGATTTAGACTTGCCCAGAATTTTTTGTTAACTATAAGTATTAATTCATTTGAATGTTCTAATCCATCTTATATATTAAATCCATATCATATGACCGTTGTATAAAGTGATGAACCAAAGTGGAAATTGGATCTCTGACTTTGTTTAATGTTATGATTTATAATGCCAATCTTTGGGCAATAAAACTAAGGCTATTTTAATAATCATGATAATTTTAGATTTGAATTTATATAAAGATGTTTAAATTTGGTCTGTGTTAATAAGATCAAGACAAGATCAAACGAACATTGATATATCTAGACAGACTTGACGACTCATGCATGCCTTATAATTATTGCATACACCAAAAACTGACTTATTTTAATACTTTAGTATCTGAGAAAAGGACTAAACCAGGCAAGGTTTGGCAGTAAATACCTTGTTATTGGCTTTGAACTAATCAGTATCTGAGAGGTAACTCTCAGATCTGTACTTAGGTCTTATTGTTGAAGTTGACTTGTACAATAACTTAAAGTTGTTAATTTCTATGTCATTTGATCTCTGGCAAAAGAATTGGACTCTTCTCATTGGCAATCAGATTAACATACAACATCTTCTTATTCTCATATTTACATTTGAGTACAGTGGAGTCCCTGGTGCACACGCGTCTGGTGATATCGTGTATTACCTGATTTTGTCATATCGGCAATGTAACATAAATAAAATCGTTCTTGTAATTTTTTTAACATTCCGAAGGGACAAGATTAAAATTGAAAAGTTCAAGATTAACTTTATAACTACATGTACAATCCGATGACTAACCAAATTTAGACAATGTCGATTAAAATATTACATCATCAGATTAAAATAAATTTGTTTCATTTAAGTCAAATTTTAAATCAGATTGAAATAATATCGTTCTTAACCCTCTTGCTGTCGGAGGGACACATGTGTCAACACCGACTGTTCCGGAGTGTCACATATGTCCATGTTTTAATTTATGCAAACTTCTTATTGCTGCATCTTTTTCAAAGAAAATACCAATGATAAAACAGTGTTATATTTTTCTTCAATGGGTCCCAAATGTAACGGTCATGTTGGCGTGACGTCATATATCAAATTACGTCATTGTTGGACATATAAGGTCACAGACGTCGTGCTGTCGTATTTTCCATGTTTTCTGGCACACGAAATGCAACCTTGAATAAAACCTGGCAGCAAGAGGGTTAAATCACAGGCACTAGAAGAACGTCTAGTGCCTCGTTCTGTCAATATTACTATTGACAGAACGTCTAGTGCCTGTGGTTAAATTAGGTTTACAAATAATTTGCTTTACAAATACAATTGAAATTACCACAGTCAAATAGTTATTTGTGAAAAATATGGAACAAACATCTTCCTGCTTTTGTCCAATAATAATAAAAATTTTGCATTATAATATTTACCTTGCGTTGCTCTTTTCCATCAAAAGACAAAACAGCGTTGACTTTCATTTTTGTTTCGTTCCCCGGGTTCTTCCAGTAAATCGACAAGTCACGCATTTCAATTAATCTGTTTATTAGACTGAAAGTACACAAGACTGGTTTAATAAAGGTTACCTCAGGTAATCTGTTGTGTATGGAAACTGGTTTCATAAATCCTCACGAAACTTATGTACGAAGAATGGTTTAATAAAGGTGATTTTGGTATTAAACATATTTTATTCATTAAGATATGAAAAGGATTGAGCAACAGGCACAGCCTATAAAAGCTCTCTCCATAATTCATGTACAAGGTATAATTCAATTATTAACAACTGTAACTAAAATAATGTAATATAGTGGAACATGCATGCTACTTATGAGCACACACGAGCAAATATGTGTTTACAGTGTTACTTACTAAATGTAAAGTATATTTATAAGTATATAGGCAATTACTCATCATTTTTCAAGTACATTGAAACATGCGTTGGATAAAACCGCAATTTTATACGTGTGAATGCAAAACAAATTTCTTGTTAGAGGGTCTAAAGACAGCACACACAACATTTTCCAAAAGACCAAAAAAGTTAAAAAAGTATATTTTAACAAAACGCATTTGACTAACAGGTCGAACAACAAATGTTCTTAAACCCTGCTAACTGCCATTGGCGATTGCCAAATAAACAGATCACCGATGTAATGAATGGATCTTAAATCTGTTCACAAATCTATATATATATGGCTTGAAAGAGACACTAAGCTTGCTTAGTGGAATAAATGAATTAATGTTGAAGTGAAGGAGAAAAAAACTAAATAAAACAAAAAAATAATTACATTTCAAACATACGTTGAGTGTCACTGATATATTTGTGAACAGATTTAGAAATAGCAATATTCATATCATATGAAAATAATCTGTTTCCAAAAAGTAATAACTCAATTTGTATGTCAACATTATCAGCCAAGCAGTAAATGGAATCAAGTAGGATCTGTCTTACATCATTGTACTTAGGGCAATAAATAAGAAATGTTGGTTATCCTCAACAGGGTGATTACTGTAACAGTTTGTACAAAAAAGTATTCTCTGATAAGAACTGATTTTAGGTTGCTAGCATTATTTCTGAGTTGACAATGACTTATATTAACTTTCCTTATCCCATAGTTGAAAGGTTTAAATATATCATCAGTCCTATAAAACTTGTCCAGTCCACTTTTAAATATCCCAAACTTGGGGATTTTTGTAAACTCAAAGGAAGACCATTCCAAAGTCTTATAGTGGAAGGAATGAAACTATCAAAATAAGAGCTAGTTCTAGCAAAAGGCGAGTGAAAAGTGTAATTTTCATTCCTCAAAGTATAAGGGGTTGAGAAGACATGGCTGGACTAACTGATATAAGTATGCAGGTGTCATCCCATTTAATATTTTATAGAATAGAATAAGCTTATGTTTATTACGTCTATTCCCCAAAGTTTCTATACCTAATTCAATAAGTTTTTGTCTTGAGGAATTACATCGTAATCCTGTAATAATTCTAACAGCTTCTATTTGAATATTTTGAAGAAGCTCAGACTCATGTTGCAGGGAGCAATTGCCACAAAAACATCAACATACTCTTATATAGGTCTAATAAAAGCATAATAAATACCTATAAGTGAACTATCTAATAAATGTTTAGTCTTACGATAAACTCATCATAGATACCAGGATTAATTTTGTATTTACGCCAGACGCGCGTTTCGTCAAAAAAAGACTCATCAGTGACGCTCGAATCCAAAAAAGTTAAATAGGCCAAATACAGTACGAAGTTGAAGAGCATTGAAGACCAAAATTCCTAAACGTTTTGCCAAATACAGCTAAGGTAATTTATTCCTGACAAAGCACAGATAGATGAGAGAATGCTTTTTTTTTAATAAATATATCAATATGTGTGTTCAATATGAACCTGATGACTGAAATGTTATCCCATTTTTTCAACCTCTTCGCCATTTATCCCCCCAAAAAATACAGGTGGATGCTCCCTTTCCTTTCTAGTGAATATAATATTTTTAGTTTTCTTTGAGTTAAATTGAACAGCCCATAATTTTGCCCAATTTGAGATAACATCCAAGTCATCAGTCAAAGAAGCAGCTGGTACAGCATGAGCATCATCTACTATAACAAACAAAAAAGAGGTGTCATCTGCAAAAAGTCTAATATCATTAGCAATGTCATTTACTTTATCATTTATATAAATAATACATGTGACCTCAGGTAATCTGTTGTGTATGAAGATTTGTTTGACAGAGGTGACCTCAGTTAATCTTTGTGTATGAAGACTGGTTTAATAAAGGTGACCTCAGGTAATCTGTAGTGTATGAAAACTGGTTGAATGAAGGTGAAATCAGGTAATATGTAGTGTATAAAGATTGGTTAAATAAAGCCCTTATGCAATATGTTGTGAATATCAAATTGGTTTAATAAAGTCTTCAGGTAATCTGTAATGTATTGAGATTTGTTTTATAAAGGTGACCTAAGGTAATCTGTCTATGAAGAGTGGTTTAATAAAGGTGACCTCGGGTAATCTGTGTATGCAGACTGGTTTAATAAAGGTGACCTCAGGTAATCTGTTGTGTCTGAAGACTGGTTAAATAAAGGTGACCTCCTGTAATTTGTAGTGTATTGAGATTTGTTTTAAAACGGTGACCTCAGCTGGTCTGTTGTAAATGTAGACTAGTTTAATAAAGGTGACCTCAGGTAATCTGTAGTGTATTGAGATTTGTTTTACAAAGGTGACCTCAGATAATCTGTCTATAAAGACTTGTTTAATAAAAGTGACCTCAGGTAATCTGTGTATGCAGACTGGTTTAATAAAAATGACCTCAGGTAATCTGTTGTGTATGACGACTGGTGCAACAAATGTGATCTCAGGTAATCGGCAGTGTTTTGCGATTTGTTTAATAATGGTGACCTCAGGTAATCTGTTGTGTTTGAAGACGGTTTTATAAAGGTGACCTCAGATAATCTGTAGTGTATTGAGATTTGTTTAATAATGGTTACCTTCCCTTATGAAAAGAGAAACATTGCCGTAAACTATTTACAGCAACCTTACCGCAGTGTTTGCGGCATATCTGCCGCAACAGTTCGCCAGAAGGCTGAATTTTCAGTAAGGGTTGGGTAGTATGCTATGTATGAAGACTGGTGTAATAAAGGTGACCTCAGGTAATCTGTAGTATATGGAGATTCGTTTAATAAAGGTGACCTCAGTAAATCTGTAGTGTATGGAGAGTGGTTTAATGAAGGTGACCTCAGTAAATCCGTAGTGTGTGGAGAGTGGTTTAATAAAAGTGACCTCAGGTAATCTGTGTATGCAGACTGGTTTAATAAAGGTGACCTCAGGTAATCTGTTGTGTATGACGACTGGTTTAATAAAGGTGATCTCAGGTGATCGGCAGTGTTTTGAGATTTGTTTAATAATGGTGACCTCAGGCAATCTGTAGTGTATGTAGACTGGTTAAATGAATGTGACCTCAGGTAACCTGTAGTGTATGTAGACTGGTCGAATGAATGTGAAATCAGGCAACCTGTAGTGTATGAACACTGGTTGAATGAAGGTGAAATCAGGTAATCTGTAGTGTATGAACACTGGTTGAATGAAGGTGAAATCAGGTAATCTGTAGTGTATGAGGACTGGTTTAATAAAGCCCTTATGTAATCTGTTGTGAATGAAAACTAGTTTAATAAATTCCTCAGGTAATCTGTCACATGTATTTAACCAGTCTTCATACAAACAGATTATCTGAGGTCACTTTTATCAAACAAATCTCCATCCACAACAGATTACCTGAGGTTACCTTCATTAAACCATTCCTCATACATAAGTTGCGTGAGGACTTTATTAAACCAGTTTTCATACACAACAGATTACCTGACGTAACCTTTATTAAAGCCGTCTGCATACACAGATTACCTGAGGTAACCTTTATTAAAGCAGTCTTCATAGACTTCAGATTACACGAGGTCATCTTTATTAAACCGGTCTGCAAACACAGATTACCTGAGGCCACCTTTATTAAACCAGTCTTCATACACAACAGTTTAATTTAAAAATTCAGCAATTATTATGTTTATAAAGGAACATTAATCAACTTCAAAACGGTAAAAGTGACGCCACCCAATTTCGAAATTGATTTGTATTATGTGGCTATAAGCATTGTATATGAATTTAATATCGTTTGGTTGAGGCAAACTAAAATGAGAAAACGGAAACGAAAAATTCAGCAATTTTTATGTTTATAAAGGGGCATAACGCCTAAACTGTAAAGGTGACACCACCCAATTTCGAACTTGATCTGTGTTTTGTGGTAATAAGCATTGTGTAAAGTTTTATAACATTTAGTTGAAGCAAACTAAAGTTAGAAGGGAAACCAACTTTGGGATGTACGGACGTACATACAGATGGACAAGGGTAAAACTAAATGCCATGTCTGCTTCAGTGGGGCAGAAAAAAAGGTTAAAATTCATCATTTCAGGCCAGAAACTCCCCTGTAAATAGATAATAGGTAGATATCTTCACTCGGAATAATAAAGAATCTGTCAGTTTTTTTCTATTTATAACAATTTTCATGATGATAGACAATTTAAGCTTGCAATTTACACCTATATTGAAACCCAAATATATTGTTGCTGCCCAGTTTTTCTTAATAAATAATTGGTTGCTATGCACTTTTTCAATATAAATAGATGGTTGCTAGGCACTTTCATAATATAAATAAATGGTTGCTAAGCATTTTTACACTTTAAATGAATGATTGTTTAAAACTTATGCGATGACATACCCCCCTAAGACCTTTTAAGTGAGGTCTATATAATAGTTTATATAGTCCTGAATGAAATCAAGTATGGTTGCTAGATACCTTCTTTATCAAATAACGGCGGTTGCTAAGCACTTTTGACAAAACCTTGATTTCATATGTTAATAAAATAGTGACTTAAAACGTCCTGAACATTTTCTGCATG
Source organism: Mytilus coruscus (assembly GCA_017311375.1). Taxonomy (NCBI): domain Eukaryota; kingdom Metazoa; phylum Mollusca; class Bivalvia; order Mytilida; family Mytilidae; genus Mytilus; species Mytilus coruscus. The sequence goes on from CM029598.1 coordinate 69,950,798, forward strand.
TATAGTATGCCTCTTTCTATTCCATTTCCTTTCAAAATTCAATTAATATACACAAGGTCAAAGGTCAAGGTCAATAATGACCTTTGACCTCTGGACAAATTTATGGTAATTTAATTGCCAATAGTTTGTACATCATAGTTATTCAATAATTATTACTTTTTGTGGATTATTTTAATAACATGGCCACATTTTAGAGGTAAAAAAGCAAAATTACACATTTTTGTTTCCATAGCAACCATCCTAGAACCCAATATCCCAAATATTTTGTTATAACTTATTGATTAGAAACATTAATACTTCTCATTCATAACCACGGCTTAAATGGAGGTGGATGCAAACATGTCTATTTTGTTCATGCAAAATGTATAATATTTGTCTACTCAACTATAATGAAAAATGACCTCTGCTTCTGCAGTTGTGACAATATTTAGCAAAAATATTTTTTTATATATGACATTGCTTTTTTGTTTGTTAAGTTTCATGTTTCTGAAAAATATTTACAAATATCATTAAATAAAACCTGGTTTTGATCACGAATTACTGCAAAGTAGTTGTTTTTTCGATGCTAAATTCCTCAAAATTTGCGGAAAATCTCATTCACTTGGTGGCCATGGCAACCATGGCCTAGCAACATTTTGGTGGGCATTTTTCTTACTTTTTTACATGATCACATGTTTTGGCTAAGCTTCATGAAAATCGTTGACTATGCGTGCCGACCCCACCCCCCCCCCTATATAAAAATGAATTGCTCTTAATCACTCTCAATACACAACATATTACATGAGGTCCCCTTAATTAAACCAGTCTTTATAGACAGATTACCTGATGTCACCATTATTAAAAAATCTCAAAACACTACAGATTACCTGAGGTAACCTTTATTAAACCAGTCTTCATACACAACAGATTACCTGAGGTCACATTTCTTCAACCAGTCTGCATACACAGATTACCTGAGGTCACCTTTATTAAACCAGTCTTTATAGAAACATTACCTGAGGTCACCTTTATTAAACCAGTCTTTATAGACAGATTACCTGAGATCACTTTTATTAAACAAATCTCAAAACACTACAGATTACATGAAGTCACCTTTATTAAACAAGTCTTTATAGACAGATAACATGAGGTCACCATATCATTAAACAAATCTCAATACATTACAGATTACCTGATGTCACCTTTATTAAGCCAGCTTTCATACACAACAGTTTACCAGAAGTCACATTTATTCAACCAGTCTGCATACAGATTACCTGAGGTCACCTTTATTAAACAAATCTCAAAACACTACAGATTACATGAAGTCACCTTTATTAAACCAGTCTTTATAGACAGATTACCTGAGGTCACCTTTATTAAACAAATCTCAAAACACTACAGATTACCTGAGGTCACCTTTATTAAACCATTCTTCGTACACAGATTACCTGATTACTTTTATTAAACCATTAGTTATACACTGCAGATTACCTGAGGTCACCTTTATTTCACAAATCTCAATACACTACAGATTACCTAAGGTCACCTTTATTCAACCAGTCTGCATACACAGATTACCTGAGGTCACCTTTATTAAACCACTCTTTATAGACAGATTGCCTGAGGTCACCTTTATTAAACCAGTCTTTATAGACAGATTACCTGAGGTCACCATTACTAGACCAGTATGCATACACAGATTACCTGAGGCCACTTCATTCAATCAGTCTGCATACACAGATTACCTGAGGGCACCTTTATTACACCAGTCTTTATACACAACAGATTGCCTGAGGTCACCTTTATTTAACCAGTCTGCATACACAGATTACCTGATCACCTTTACTTAACCATTCTTTATACACTACAGATTACCTGCGGTTACCTTTATTAAACAAACCTCAATACACTACAGATTACCTGCGGTCACCTTTATTAAACAAATCTTAATATACTACAGATTACCTAAGGGTCACATTTATTAAACAAATTTCAATACAGTACAGATTACCTAAGGTCACCCTTATTCAACCAGTCTGCATACATCGATTACCTGAAGTCACCTTTATTAAACCAGTCTTTAAAGACAGTTTACCTGAGGCCACCATTATTAAACAAATCGCAAAACACTACAGATTTCCTGAGGTAACCTTTATTAAATCAGTCTTCATACACAACAGATTACCTGAGATCACCTTTATAGAACCAGTCTGCATACACAGATTACCTGATCACCTTTATTAAACCATTCTTTATACACTACAGATTACCTGAGGTCACCTTTATTAAACAAATCTCATCACACTACAGATTACCTCAGGTCATCTTTATTCAACCAGTCTGCATCCACAGATTACCTGAGGTCACCTTTATTAAACCAGTCTTTATAGACAGATTACCTGAGGTCACCTCTATTAAACAAATCTCAATACACTACAGATTACCTGAGGTCACCTTTATTTAACCATTCTTATAGACAGTTTACCAGAGGTCACCTTTATTCAACCAGTCCGAATACACAGATTACCTGAGGTCACCTTTATTAAACCAGTCTGCATACACAGATCACCGGAGGCCACCTTTACTAAACCAGTCTTCATACATAAAAGATTATCTGAGGTCACCTTTATTAAACCTGTCTGCATACACAGATTACCTGATCACCTTTATTAAACCATTCTTCATACACTACAGATTACCTGAGGTCACCTTTATTAAACAAATTTCAATACACTACAGATTACCTAAGGTCACCTTTATTCAACAAGTCTGCATACATAGATTACCTGAGGTGACTTTTATTAAACCAGTCTTTATAGACAGATTACCTGAGGTCACCTTTATTAAACCAGACTTTATAGACAGATTACCTGAGTCCACCATTATTAAACAAATCTCAAAACACTACAAATTACTTGATGCCACTTTTATTAAACCAGTCTTCATACACAACAGATTACCTGAGGTCACCTTTATTAAACCAGTCTGCATATACGGATTACCTGAGGTCACCTTTATTAATCAAGTCTTTATAGACAGATTACCTAATGTCACCTTTATTAAACAAATCTCAATCCACTACAGTTTACCTGAGGTCACCTTTATGAAACCAGTCTACATTCACAACAGACTAACTGAGGTCACCTTAATTAAACAAATATCAATACGCTACAGATTACCGGAGATCACCTTTTTCTAAACCACTCTTCATACACAACAGATTACCCGAGGACACCTTTATTAAACCAGTCTGCATACACAGATTACCTGAGGTCACCTTTATAAAACGAGTCTTCATAGACAGATTACCTGAGGTCACCTTTATAAAACAAATTTGAATACACTGTAGTGTATAAAGACTGGTTGAATGAAGGTGAAATCAGGTAATCTTTAGTGTATGAAGACTGGTTTAATAAAGCCCTTATGTAATCTGTTGGTTAAATATTACAGCATAATTAAAATGTATATACCCTAGCATTGTATCTATTTTTCTTTTATTACAGGGGGTACCTGAGGTCACACCCCTAAAAAATGAATATAACCCATTTAACTCAAATTAACTAAGTTCATCTTATAAAATACATTACACAAACAATACAACATCCATGAAGTCCTGCATTTTAAAACGAAGAAATTAATTTATTACAGAATAATTATATACCCTAGCATTGTATTTATTATTCATTCGTTCCAAAAAAAAATATTACCCATTTAACTTTAGCTATCTTAACAAATATATGACATAAACTATGCAATGTCCATCATGTCCATGAAGTCCTACATTCAGAATGAAGAAATTAGTTTATTACAGCATAATTATATACCATAGCATAGTATTTACTATTCTTTAAATACGGGGGTTACCTGAGGTCATCCCAAAAACCCAAAAACTACAACCACTTCATCTCCAATAAACTCAGTTCACCTTAACAAATACATAACATAAACAATACAACGTTCATGAAGTCCTACATTTAAATGAAGAAATTCATTTATTACAGCATAGTTATATACCCTAGCATAGTATCTATTATTCATTCATTACAGAGAGTACCTGAGGTCACCCCCAAAAAAGCCGAATAAAACCCATTTATCTCAAATTATCTCAGTTTACTTTAAAAATACATTACACAAACAATACAACTTCCAAAAAGTCCTACGTTTTAAAATGAAGAAATTAATTTATTACAGAATACATAAATTTGGTGTATTTACTGTTTTCTGATTTGTTAAAAGTATTACTTTTATTTTCAATGTTGTCAATTTTATGGCGACACGCCTACTCTGAGGCTGTATATTCATACGCCAACATCTGTGTACGTTATTATTGTTAATGTAAATAATATAAAAAGTTCTTTGAGCCTCATTTTTAATAGAAATTTATCTATAATGAATGGCAATAATTTATTTTGAATTTATTGAACCATAAAATTAATTTTTGAATCTTCACATTTTACATAATCCGCTTCGCGGATTATTCAATGTGAAGACTCAAAAATTAATTCTATGGTTCAATAAATTCAAAATGAATAATAGCCGTTCATTAAATAATTATGTACCCTAGCATTGTATCTATTAAAATTTCATTACAAGGGTACCTGAGGTAACCCCCCAAAAAATCAAGAAATATAACCCATTTAACAAATATAGGCTAAAAGCATGAAAAACAAAAATATACCATAGCATAGTATTTACTATTCTTTCATTACAGGGGTACATGAGGTCACCCCTCCCCTCCCCCCAATATAACCGATTTAACTCAAGTTAACTCAGGTCACCTTAAAAAAATACATTACACAAATAATACAATGTTCATGAAGTCCTACATTTTAAAATGAAGGAATTAATTTATTACAGAATAATTATATACCCTAGCATTGTATCTATTATTGTTTCATTACATGGATACCTGAGGTAACCTGAAAAAAAACCCCAAGGAATATAACCCATTTAACTCAAGTTATCTTTACAAATATATGACATAAACTGTGCAATGTCCATCATTTCCATGAAGTCCTACATTCAGAATGAAGAAATTAGTTTATTGCAGCATAATTATATACCATAGTACAGTATTTATTATTCTTTAATTACGGGGGTTACCTGAGGTCACCCCAAAAACCCACAAAATACAACCAATTCATCTCCAATAAACTCAGTTCACCTTAACAAATACATAACATAAACAATACAACGTCCATAAAGTATTTAGAATGAAGAAATTATTTGATTACAGCATAATTATATACCCAAGCATTGAATCTATTTTGCTCTTTGGTATTAAGTCACTTAACAATTTGGTATTAAGATTGATCCAAATAGGGATTTATATTTTCGTGCGAATTAATCGATGACCAATTCCCCCCGGATACCTGAGAGCACCGGATACCTCAGGGCCTACATTAGCGGACCTTTATTCCACCTGCTGATCGCGCGAGCGTCCATGGATTTTGCGTCATAGTATAAAGAAACGGTAACGGTGAAAAGATTTCCAGGTTTCTGTATTCGACGTGCCAAGCTTTCGTACATTTAGTAAATTACGTATATTAGGGTCTGGAATCAAGATTTATGATTTAAGAAGAGAAAATAATGACAAAAAGTGCAGAATAAAAAAAAAAAAGAACAGAAAATGAAAAAAGCAGAAATATAGAATAAAGAATCATAGATAATATGAAAACATATATTTGCTTCCATGTGTTTTCATATGTTTCAAAACATATGTTGCAATTTTTCCTGTGTAAGCCAAATTCGCATGTTAGTTTAAAGGTGGGATCATCGAATACAATTCGTACTCGATATTCAAATGGTGATTGGGATAAAGTTTTGTTCTAAAATATTTTTGTAAAAGTTAGCAGTTTTGTAAAGCTGAAATGGAATTTATTGTTGTGTAGGAAATTACAACTATATGGTCTCTTTCTAAATCTATTTTTGAATTAAATTCATGTATTTTGCTACAAAAAAACACAAAACTACAATTTAAGAAATTACTTTGGTAAACAGAAAATCGAAATTGAATTGGCCAATGTTTAATTTGCAATTTTCTATGATCTATTCCACATTACTCGCATTACAGAAAATGTATCAAACAAGTTAAAGAAAACTTATTAACTGTAGTACAACCCTTTATTATTTTTATACAGGAATATGATATCCATATTTCTATCTTGTGTTTTTAATTCAGCAAACCTGATACCACTACGCATTTGTTACCTAAGTTGGGTGTACTTATTACTACCTCTGATTTTATCGTTCATTTGAATATTTTATGGTAAATTTTCTTCTTCTTACATGTAACAGCAGTGCAATCCTTGCTTTCATCTTTAACAACCACTTCCTCCTTAACTGTGCTTTTTACCCTACCATATACCTATAGATCGTTATAGTAAATATAACTTTTATGTATCTCCAGAAGATATAAATAGACAAGACAAATGAGCTAATATCGGTTGCTTTCCCGATTTTTACTTTTTATGATATCTGTCAATAGGTATTTCAAAATTTCTCTTCTATTCAGAATAATAAATCGTTTTTCATATATAATATGTGATCACCTTATTCGCTTAACAAGTACATAAAACTAAGATAGAAATATATGATACAGCTAGACTCAACTGTCATACTTCTGTATATTATATTAATCGTCAAACTAGACTAGTTAGACCTTTCTCTCTAACTTACCGTTTCAACAGTGATCTATTTGCATCTGAAAGGAGTAACATATTTGTGTTTTTGAAAATGCATGTGGTATGCGGCAATTAGATATTAAGTTGAACACAATTACAATCACAAAAGATAATTTATCACCCAGTTCATTTATAAGATTCTAGTTTAAAGGAACTTAACGTACACGATCTATTAGTTTTACAGTTTGACTTAAAAAATATACCGACATAGCTAGATAATACAATCAATTATCTAATTACTAACACAATTCTAAAATACATCTAATACCATAATTACAAACCTGATCTTGAACTATATCAAATTTTTAGAAATTTACCTGTGACCTCACTTTTGTGGCGTTGATCCAGTCTTGTGACAGACAATGCGTGGTTTTGTTGTGCTGTTTTTATTTGCTGTCCTAAGATGTTTTACGTGTTCGTTTTTATCATCTGTTTAGTAAGAACTTCGGTGTTGACATGAATATCAATTATATAGTCATTTTTATAAATTTACATTTTGCAAAAGAATGAAATTATTTAAATACTAAGGATGTTCTTATCCAAGGCATAGATAACCTTAGCCGTATTTGGCACAACTTTTTGGAATTTTGGATCATCAATGCTTTTCAAATTTGTACTTGTTTGGCTTTCTTATTATTTTGATATGAGCGACACTAATGAGTCTTATGTAGACGAAACGCGCGTCTGGTGTATTAAATTATAAGCCTAGTACCTTTCATAACTATTACTACTTACTTACTTAATCCTCTTCATGTTCGTGAACACATAAGGCATCAATACCCTTGTTTCTGTTTCTGTAGCATAAGTTTCTTTCCGTAGCTGAGTAGCTAGCCCAGCGCACAACCCCCTTACCAGGAGGGCCAGGGATTTATTCATCAAGGTGTCCTTCCTCTATATGAGCTGCTAGCCAAAGCTTATGACTCCCATCTTGCCATTGGTTTTGTATCGAGTTGTCCTTCTCTTAGATGAACTGCTTTACCAGAGCTATGATCTTCATCTGACCAACTATTTACCCATAGCTGGGGCAAGGTTGATGGGTGCTAGGGCATGTCCACACGTCGGTGGGCCTACACACTGCATCTCTGGGGCCCTTGCTGCTCCGAGATCCTCTACAATTTTGCCTAGGATACTAGACCCTAGTTACCATGTGCTGTCGCGAGGAGGCATAACTATTAGCATGTCGAAAGGTACTATTGTATTGTTTATTGGTGAATTTCTCTGTCCTGAATTTTCTTGCATTTGTTTGTACTGTAGTCCTGTCATGTAATGTTGTCATTTTAGTGTTATATTTAACATTGCCATAAAAGCGCGAGGTTTGTCTAACCACAAAAATCAGGTGCAACCTATTATTCTTTCTTAAAATGTCCTGTACCAAGTTAGGAAAATGGCGGTTATTATCTCATAGTTCGTTTCTGTGTGTGTTGCATTGTCGTTTGTTTTTTGTTGCACTTTAGTGTTTCTGTTGTTTCGTTGTTATCCTCTTGTAGTTGATGTGTTTCCCTTGGTTTTAGTTGGTAACCCGAATTTATTTTCTCCCAATCGATTTATGACTTTCGAACAGCGCTATACTACTCATACCTTTTTTTTTCATCTTGTTTTCGTACCTGACTATTTGAATGTACATCATTATTTGAGGTCAAGTGAAAGCAAATGGACTCTGTCACAAATTTTTGTACGATTTAGACTTATTGAAAATAGGGTAAACCACAATTATGTATACCGATCAAAAAAAAAAAAAAAATTACGAGTGTACAAATTACGAAAAGTCTTCAACTAATCAGTTTTGTCGATTTTATAGGAACATTTTTTTACTGACTTTTCGACATTCCAAATAAACATGCATTCTATTTGAAGAAGTTCGTTTCATTTATGATAAAATTTCAGATATAAATGCATTGTATTCTTTTTCTCGATTTCAATTTCAAGTTGACACGGTTGTTTACAAACTATCATTGAAATCAGTGACCTGAATCATTTACTAATACGCAAAAAGTGTAAATAAATACCTGAGCGCATAGTTATTTTTAACATGTTGTTCTAAATGTAATCATAAAGTAAGAGATATAAGTTATTTACGAGGTATTAAATGTCTACATCTAAACATAGTCGTATGATAAAGCAAATTACTTATCTAGTGGATTTTTAACTATATTGTTTTTAACCATTACAAGAGCACAATTTTCTTTTAAAAAACTGGGCAAATTGAAACCAAAATTTGACCCTAATCACATTTGAATATAAAGCATACCCTATCAGTTCACATTTTGTTATATCCGAGATTTTACCACTGTCCCAAGTTAGGCGGAAAGTTTGGTCCCAGCAAACATGGCGAACATGATTAACCCTACCACATCTTATATGTGCCTGCCCCCAGTCAAACGCATGTAATTGAACGGTTGTCCTTTGTTGCTTTGTTTTAGTCACACATCCTATAAGTTGATTTATATGAAAATAAAGTTTAAATTTCATTGAATTAAATTGTAAATCATACTACATGTTATGTTTATTATTTTGTACATAGGTCCCAAAATTCTATAAAAGCGTTGTATTTTGTATTTACCAATAATAGAATATCATAGTTGAAATGAAACGGATAACATGGACATTTTGTTTACTTCATTTGAACATATTTTCTTCTTTAGATTGTTAATTGAAACTTATAGTTATTGCAAAGTTCAGAATTTATGGACAGATCAAATTATTGCAAATGGAGTAGACACACCTGATAATTGGGTATTTATGGTAGATAAAAAGGGGCCTCCTGCATTTCCTACGTTTTCAAACGTAAATATTCCTTCTATTCCTTCTATTGATATAAACATAATACAATAGCGGTTGTTATGAGGTAATATTTTTGGGCAATTTAGGTTTTAAATGAATAACAAGTAAATAGTCGAGAAAATGCTCCTTTAGCATTTACTGATTTAGGATTATGAAGATTAAGACATGGATTCATTAAATAAAAAACTATAAAAAATAGATATGAAATATTAATGTACTTTGAATTTATATAAAAGGAGAATCCGAATATTTCCAATATGAAAAAGAAATGCGTAATACAGAAATGCAAACTTCAAATTGAATCCTGCATATTATGCTCTTCATCTTTGTACTGGTTTGGCTTTATAACTATTTTGATCTGAGCGTCACTGATGAGTCTTATGTAGACGAAACGCGCGTTTGGCGTATTGCATTATAAGCATGGTACCTTTGATAACTATTTACACGTAGAATTTAGAATTTGAAATGTAATCTTAATAATAGTCATACTTGATGTTGGGATCAATGCTACAAAAGTATACAGATAAAAAAGCAAAGCTAAATTTAAACTACACTTAATAACACACAGTACGAATAGCATCGCATGCACTGCATCTAGGACCCATAGATTAGACCAAGTTTTGTATTAATCAAAGATCATAATAATGATTAATTCTGATATTAGGAAAACATTCTGCGTGTTGTTAATTTCATTCATAGTTCATGTGAACTTCAATCGTTGCTCTATTTGGACTGATTTTCATGATAAATTCTGATATCTTAACATTAAACTGTCTCGTAGTCTTGTTGTTTTTCTCTCTTATAGATGCTAAGTATATGATACTTTTTAAAAGAAGCTTAAGTGCTTAAAGTATAATTTATTGCTAAATAAAGACAACAGTAGTATACTGCTGTTCGAAAGTCATAAATCGATTGAGAGAAAAGAAATCCGGGTTACAAACTAAAACCGAGAGAAACAAATCAAGTATAAGAGGAAAACAACAAACAACAGAAATACTTAAGAGCAACAAATCAAGGACAGTGTGCTGCTCACCGAAAGAAAAAAGGGGGGGGGGGATAGGAAGGATTAACTTAAGGGACTTTATAAAATAAAAACAAGTGAAAAGTATGTACAGTATTGTAATTATATAAATTCTAAAACACATAAATGAAATGCAATATGTAATGCTGGTTAACATCACTAGACGAAAAATATGATACTTACTTGTTTTATATGCTCTATTTCGTATATATTAGAGGTTTTGGGTAGATAAAAATATCTAAATATAATTATAAAAATACATAGATTTCCTGGACTAACATGCAGAAAACTAGTTATCCTTCACTAAAATGGACCTTTTAGAAGAAAACAATATTTGGCAATTGTAAATTCAAGTTCGATTTTGCTTCCAGTGGAATATAAAAAAAGAAAGATTTATGGGCCTTAAACACTAAATCCTTTTAAAACTACTTTCGAAATTTTTAACAAGCTAAAAGAACTGGATAGCACAGTATACATGACATAGTCGCATTAAAGCTTCATTAATACATGAACAAATTGACATTTTAAGAATAGACACTATCGTGCAAATTCATTCTGATAGACCTGTGAAAGTTGAATGTGAATTGATATATATTTCAGTCTTGTATATGGTTTGTTTTAATCGTTGCTGTTGTCTTTGTGATGTCTGTCAGTGACTTCGAGAGCTCTCAGATCTGTCCTTTATGTTTTGCTTTTTCGATTCAGGGGTGGTGTAGTTTGCATGCCGCTTTCAGTCTGTGTGTTTGTTGGTATTTTTCTGCTTTGTGTCGATCTGGTGAGGTGGGCCCTTTTCGACTGATTTTTATAGTTCATTTGTATGTTGTACTGTAACACCAACGCCTGGATAGTTGAAAGGTTTGGTTATAGTAAAATAGTAAACACATTTAATCCTGCAAAATTCTAGGTGTGCCTGTCCCAAGTCTTGAGCATGTAGTTCGGTGGTTGCTGTTGATTCATGTCTGTCATATTTGTTTTTCTGATATTGTTTTGTTATGAATTATGAATATGAAAAAGAAGATGTGGTATGATTGCCAATGAGACAACTGTCCACAAGAGACCAAAATGACACAGAAATTAACAACTATAGGTCACCGTACGGCCTTCAACAATGAGCAAAGCCCATACCGCATAGTCAGCTATAAAAGGCCCCGAAATGACAATGTAATACAATTCAAACGAAAAACTAACGGCCTCATTTATGTACAAAAAATGAACGAAAAACAAATTGGTTTTCTTTATCGAGTTTTTTTACATTTTTCATGAGGGAGCCTTTTATAGCTTACTATACCGTATCGGTTTTCTCATTGTTGAATACCAGACGGTTGCCTTTAATGTTTTATATCTACTTTTTATGCATTTTGGTGGATAGTTGTATTATTGACAATGACACTTCATCTTATTTTTTAATTGAATGAAATGTGTTCATGCTCTTTCCATATATCTTTTTTACATTTTATATTTCCAGGTTTTGAAAAATATCAAAAAAGAGTACCCAAAAATTGTGTTTACAACAATCACCAGCTCAGGTCTTCGATCGTTTGTTCAAGCTAATTAAAATCCATATGATTCATTGAAGCCAGTGACCCAGATTTATATTACATTAATATAAGTGACCATTCAAACCTGTCGGCATTTAAAATGTCTAACAGAAAAGAAAGAAGCAAAATCGGAGCATGCTGTTTGTTCAATGTACGCAAGAAAAAAACCACAAATACATGTACAGAAACGATGGAGGAAAGCATTCAGGAAAGCATTCAGGAAAATATTCAGGAAAGCATTCAGGAAAGCATTCAGGAAAGTTTCTACAAAGATTATCAAATGGTTTCTATGTAGTTAATAGTCTTAACAAACGTTTAGCTGTACTGAACCGCAGTGGTGTACATTTGAAAGATATCGTTCAATTCACTAGCATTCCATTAGATGTGTGTTACATTTAGAGCAGAAACATAACTGCTGTTACGATTCCCACCCATCACATGGTTGTTTTTGTTGATTCAACAGAACGTAAAATTGTCGAGTCAGTTGTTCATAAACTGAAGTGTTATTACATTAAATACAACGACAACAATTTGTTTATCGGTTGTCCAAATAACGGTAAAATTATAGTTGCTGACTTATTAGGTCGTGAACTCGGATATCTTAATATTCCCGGTGAAAGATTTGCGTTAACTCATGACAGTATTTACGCCATAAATGAGAAAGAAAACCTTGTATTATGTTATGATACATATGGGAACCAGAAATGGATTACTCCAGATATCGTTCGGGATCCTTTAGGAATAGAAGTGGATTTTGATGGTTATGCATACGTGTTACGCAAACACAACACTCTTCATTTAATAGCACCAAATGGATTCAGAAACAGTATTGTTTTAAATAAAACGGACGGTCTTGAAAATCCTGATTATATAATGTGTTCGGTTGAAAGATATAGAATCAAATTTTTTCTAGCGATTTTAAGTAAGTCAAATAATCAAGCTATAGCTTACCATTTGGCTGGCTTTAGATTTGGCGACTAATGACACCATTTTAAAAGACAACTGAAATCATGTGACTGCCTTATGTCGGCATATTTAAGGCATTTTGTCTTCAATTGAAGACAAATTTGTTTTCTTTAAAAACAAAGAGTTGTATCAATTGAAACCAAAGCATGTTGTATATATATACACGAAAGATGTGTAATCATTTTTAGAAGTTCTTACTTACATTTTTTTTTAAACGTACTGAATTAGAATATGAAGCTTTTAAAAAATCAACTATAAAGTAGTTGAAATTGACGACTTTACATCTGGAGAACATATGTCTGATTTTAAATTATTTGATGATGCTTTTTGTGAACTGGCACTTTGTCAAACTTGTGAGACTTTATACACTCTATTGCGCATATGTGCCACGTCGATGTTTAAAATGTTTGACGAAGCGGTTCTGTTAGTAATTTTACGAGGTAAGTCCCTTCGTTGACACTTCAAACTCATTTGTACAATTATCATTTTAGCACCATGTGCTGTTCTTTGCAAGGCTATAATTTTAATAATTATTTACCTTTTTACAAAATATAATTGATTACATGTGCATACTACTATATGTAAAACATTCAGGTAAACATGTTTGTCATTTTCAAAACAGTTCTAGGAAGAACAGCTATTAATTTTTTAAGGGAAGTAATATATTAATCCATGAGTTACTTTAATACTTTTGTATATATTTTTACTCTTGTAACTGAGTAATAATAATAAGATTTAAAAAGAAAACGGAGAATATGTCAAAGGGACAACAACCCGACTAAAGAGCAGAAAACAGCTCAAGGCCACTAATGGGTCTTCAACACAGCGAGAACACCTTAGACACGGGAAACAAATGTCCACTGCATAAAGGCCATGGCTAGCCAAAATTTGCATAAATACTTTATTGAGACCCTTGCAATATTTGTTTTTAGAAATAATTATCAAATAAAATTGAGAATGGAAATGGGGAATGTGTCAAAGAGACAACAACCCAACCAAAGAGCAGAAAACAGCTGAAGGCCACCAATGGGTCTTCAACACAGCCAGAAAATCACGCACCCGGAGGCGTGCTTCATCTGGCCCCTAAACAAAAATATGTACTAGTTCAGTGATAATGGACGTCATACTAAAATCCGAAATATATAAATGAACTAAAATTAAAAATCATACAAGACTTACAAAGGCCAGAGGCTCCTAACTTGGGACAGGCGCAAAAATGCGGCGGGGTGAAACATGTTTTGTGAGATCTCAACCCTCTCCTATACTAGGCCTCTAGCTAATGTAGAAAAAACAAACACACAGCAATACGCATAGTAACAAAAGAAACTAATTCTAATATGACGTGCTTCTTTTGCTTTGTGAACAAACCCATGCTCGAAATCCAATAAAATTTGTATGCACATGCGTATATTGACTACTACAGAAAAATGAATTTTATCAAATTGGCATGCATTTAATATATTTCATTAACTTAAAACACTTTCAAACTCTTTCATGATGGACATTTTGTTACTAATATACAATGTCTACAATGTGTTACAATTCGCAATTGACATATTTGACCTAGATACGGCAACGTGCATGTTGGCTGTTCAAAACCACTCCCTCTGAAAAACACATTGAATCTCGTCTGCTTGATTACAAACAAAATGGAATACACACGGACAATATCGTTGCAAATTGGGCTAAAAGTAGATCACAGAGGACAACTTTAAGTTATAAGATTGAAGACCACCACAGACAAGAACATTCTGTTGTTCAATATGTGAGTCAATCTTTGTCATCTGGACAGACCAAGAGAGTATTTAGGCATGAAATTTGCGATGCCTCTGTCACTTCAATGTTTAATCGCCCTACATAAGAAACCATATTCCATTTTGAGCATAAGAGTTCACAATCAGATGACGAACTATCATCAGCAACTTTCACTCAAGGTGTACCTGGACCAGTGTTAGAACCAGAACCACAACAATCGTTAGAACCAGAACCAGTGTTAGAACCAGAACCACCCTAAAGAAACCAAGGTTCAAAGAAATGCCAAGCAGAGAGCACATAGATATGTTGGCTCAAGCCAGAGTGGAAGAGACAACTAAGCAACAAACTGGGGAGTGCGCCTTTTCAGAGGTAAATAAAATCCACATGTACACAACAATATACTATCATCGTATTATGGGTTTTCGTGCTATTTAGTGTATATTGTGACGTCACAATTCACCTTGATAAAGCATGCATAGTACAATTTCATTCGAAGTACGAAAACCTATCATCTGACAATAAATAAAAGATTTTTAAAATAACAAACATGTACAAATAAACAAGTGATATGTGGACATAAACCAGAATAAAACCATGATAAATACAAATATGGGAAATTATATCTCTCAAATTCAAAATGACAAAATTGCTGCATATATAACATGTATAATAAAATGGATTGATCCTAGCAGGGAATCGAACCCCATTCTCCTATAAAAAAAAATAGGCCTAATTACTAATATACCACCAAGGTTTCAAATCCATTTACAAATGCAACAAGAAGCTCAAAATTTTGATGAATTTGTGAATTTCAAGACAATGATCCAATGACGTAAAAATATGTTTATCTTAAACCTCTGACTACACCATACATTAATAAGACCATTATTTTTTTTTTTAATTTGTTAGCTTACATATTTCCGACCAGAAAATGTTTGTATATAAGTATTTTAGTATTTAAGTTTACAAAGTTTGAAAGTCCCTTGTACACGTGTATGTATCAACCTAATATCTAGTAAAAAATAATTTTGAAGAGACCATTCAAACTGCAAAGTATCATGATACCAATACACGGTTAAAAACTTAAGGAATGATTTTTTTTATTCGTTTTGAGATGAAGCCTGTGGGTCGCCAAGAATAAAAATAAGCATGAAATTTCAAATTCTTTTTTACGAAAGTGTTGAAAAAATCTGGTCGCCAATTCGGTAAACCGATAAAATAAAGAATAATGGCATAAAAACATCATATTCCTTTCCAAATTTGCATATAACAAAAATTAGTATTAACATAAACTTACATAAGCCTGCAAACAACGAAAAGGACAGATTATTCGAAATCTGCTTATAAGTTGGCAAACGTGCAGCAATATCGCGTCATCTCACCAGTCCACCATTTAACCGCAATGTTAATTTGATGAAAGAAAACGCCTTCATGACATTTAATCATGTAATAACCGGAATGATTAAAATCCTCAAGCATGCTTCCAAAGATGTTACGGTGCACAAAAAACCTGTAGCTGAAGGCGAGGTACAGCGGTTGATTTCAAGTGGGGTTTTTAACACGGATACACCAGTTACACTACAAAATAAAGTTTTTGGGGACTTGATGTTAAATTTTGGTAGATGAGGACAAGAGGGGCTAAACAGCTTGACAAATTCATCTTTTTGTAAATTCAAAGATGACAAGGGTCATACTTACTACACAATGACAATAAGGAAGCGAACAAAACAAACCACGGAGTTAATTCTCATGAAACAGACAAGAGGTCCGTATGTATGAAAAAACAGGAGATATAAACTGTTCAGTTGCAAGTATGGATTTCTATTTATCTAAATTGAGTCCTAAATGTAATGCATTGTTTAAGCAGCCATTGCTTTATCCAAAACCAAATATTATCATGATTAAAGCCAAAATATGCCATCTTTAATGACCTGACAACAGTATCGTAACTATATCCCTTCTTAATAAGTCTGTTTGTTAGCTTTTGAGGTGAATGCCGAATTTTTTTGCGCTTTGTAAAGAATATTAACATAAAAGATTGGATGTGAAATACCTGAACTTATAAGAAGTCTGCATGTTGATTTATATTTAAGAATGATGTCCTTGTACCGATGATAAAATTTAGTAAATGTTTGACTAGTTTGTGATATCAAAAACCCTGGTGTACTAACTTTTCAGTAATACATAGATTTTTTTCGTTAAAATCTAATACGTTGTTACAAACACGAGCGAATCAAACAAGTTGAGATATATAAGCACCATAAGATGGTGACAATGGAACGTCACCATCTAAAAATGGATAATTAACAATAGGAAATGAAAGCACAGTTAGTCCCCATTGGAATTCCGATAACTTGACGAAAAACGGAATCTCCAAAGCAAAAACAAATGTTATCTAGTAAAAATTCAAGGGCAGTTATAGTATCAAAGCAGGTCCAATTGACATAGTTCTTTTGTTTGTTGTTACGAAAAAATGACCTGAAAGAGTTTGAACATATATAGTCGCATTCTGACTTTTTAAATGCCCATTTAATTAGGTGTGTGAATGTTTTTTTAATAAGTATATGAGGCAAAGTGGTATATAGGGTAGAAAAATCTAAACTTTGAACAGATTCAAAATCACCAATATATGCATGCAATTTATTAAGTACTTCCAACGAATTTTTGACACTCAAAGAGAGATTAATTCCACTATTTTCAAAGGCCTTATTTGAACAATTTATTATCAGGTTTTTGATTGTACCAAGTGTACTAGTAAGTAGAATAGACAGTTAAGTAGTGAAACAATGGCTTAAAGACAAAATAAATCTATATTTGTAAGGTGTTTTGTGCAGCTTCGGAAGCCAGTACATAGTTTGAACTTTCATTGTATTTGGTTCTGCTTGTAAAGAAGTAGCTAAAAGTTTATGTTTGTTACAAATGTCATTTTCCGAAAATGAAGTCCGTTGGAATGTTGGTGAATTGGTGATTTCATTTTGCAGAATGTCAATGTAAAATTCTTTTAAGTTTATGTTTGATACGAAAAATAGGGTTATTATGTTTGTTGTAAGGAGTAAAATGTTCTTTAAAATGTTGTATACGTATATCAACTATGTTCATTACTGAATTAAAAAAAGAGTCCAAGGATTTCTTGTCAGCTTTTTCTCGTTTAATCAATTTTATAACAGTAACTATGGAGTGAGTAGTGGATGATATTACGACACTCATTCCAATTGATAATAGACGGGGGACGATATTTAGGTCCTTTACTGAGGAATGATTTCAACTCTCGGTCACGAACGATGTTAAGGTCTCCTGTTTTAACATGGGAACTGGGGAAATACATGTATTCGGAATTACTGTAATTTCATGACATAGGTGTATTGTCACTGATATTCACATCTTTACACACTTGGCTATAATTAAACACATATTTCCGGGTAGATATTTTGTAAACATAACAAATAAGAGGGAATTCAGTATTATCAAAATATCCAGGAATTTGTTCTTTAACAGAATGATCATTAACAAAAC
Organism: Mytilus coruscus; assembly: GCA_017311375.1. Taxonomy (NCBI): domain Eukaryota; kingdom Metazoa; phylum Mollusca; class Bivalvia; order Mytilida; family Mytilidae; genus Mytilus; species Mytilus coruscus. Next base: position 69,969,037 of record CM029598.1, read on the forward strand.
CGGCAACATTTACAAAATCAAAACCTTTATTGACATATTTGATTTTAATCAAATGTTTTTAATGATCTTCAGGGCGATCAATTTTGGGAAACAGTTTAGAATAACAAAATGCAATCATAATTTGAACGATTTCATACTTAGGACTGCAATATTGAATTGTGTTGCAATCCTCTAAAATTTTATGTAATTCATTTACAGGTAAAGAAAAAACAGAGCTTGGTTAACAGATAATGTCTGCCGTTGTTTTTTGAAATAGAAATTAGGTCCGAAATATTTAGTTTTAACATATTTATATATAGAGGATTGGGAAACAAGTTATTGCAACTTATATTAATCCCTTTCCACTTTGTAGGTGCGAGTGCTGCCATGTAGCGGCATTAGCCTGCTCTTTTTCGAAATCTACAAGGGTATCTTTTACGTGCAAGAGATATGGCGCTCTCTTAACACGAGTCAGCCATTTATCGTCCCCTTCCGACTAACTATCATAGTTTCTCAAGACCATACTCGCAAAAAGTGTCAAGGGAGAGCCGAAAATTGAATCTCTGAAATTTTCTCCCTGGAACGGGGATCGAACTAGAAACCTTAGTGTTACATTGTAGTAGTCCGATGCGCTAACAACTACACCACGGCTCTCCGAAATATTAGTATTTTTGGTTCGAAATTTTCTTTGATTGCGATTTATTCTACGTCCATGAGAACGGTTTTTACCAACAGTTTTAGAACCTATATCCAAATTGTTAACAGAATCGGTTCTTGATATTTTACCAATTCCAATGATATTATTATTAAGACCGAGAGGATTGACCGTCTGTAATTTTTTAATCCCATTTAATTCAATTATTTTCCGTGATCGTACAAACTTTGAATGAGATTCCCCAGGTTGCTTATTAACAACTTCTAAAGGTTGAACTGTTAAATATTTAATATGATGATTGTGCGTCTTAAGGTGTTGATAACTGGTACTTTTGAATTTATTGGGTCTTTTAAAACGATAAAGGTGTTCTTGCGTGCGTTTAGATAAATAGCGTCCAGTTTCACCTACGTACTGAATACCACATCCCGGTTTGTTTCATGTGAGTAAATAGATAATACTGTTAGTTTTTCAAGTGATATCAGTTTCAAAATTTAAGAAAAATGTGCGACCATCAAACGTGAACCTTACCGTATTGTTGGTGGAAAGACGGGGACATTTTTTGGCATGACACTTATTGATAGAAGGGTAACTACGATTTATTGTTAAAATGTTAGCGATTGTAGTATTTTTAGATAATCGATTTTTAAGATTGAGACGTGTAGATACCCTTTGAACGAGTTTAGTGTTTAGTATTTTTCCATTTCTAAGCTTCATTTTTGTTTTTGTTATCCGAATTTCCAATTGAAAAGAGCAAAGACTGGCGTCCAGAATATGAACCAGCACACAGGAATTGAATAAAGTAAAAATGACAAAACTGTTCGGCTAAAGACATTAAACGCTATCCGTCATCAAGTACCCGACAAAAAACGTTAACTATAAAACCAGAGGACAAAAAACAAAAGTGGGGTATATCAGGGTAGTGCCTGACGTCTGACTAAATAGTAGAGTGGGGCTGAATAGTTAAATGTGAGTTGTTTTAAATAAATATTCCTAAAGTAATGATCATAGAGAAGTTCTCGCTCGGACACACACTCCATTAATTGTTATATTATAAGAGCATAAACCTGAAGCACGGGAGGCAATCTACTGTCTCCACACGACACTAAAGACAAACTCTGTAAAAAATAAACTTTAGAATGGAAATAGGGACTGTGTCAAAGAGACAACAACCCGCACAAAGAGCAGAAAACAGCCGAAGGCCACCAATGGGTCTTCAACACAGCCAGAAAAGCACGCACCCGGAGGCGTGCTTCATCTGGCCCCTAAACAAAAATGTCTACTAGTTCAGTGATAATGGACGTCATACTAAACTCCGAAATATATAAATGAACTAAAATTAAAAATCATACAAGACTAACAAAAGCCAGAGGCTCCTGACTTGGGACAGGGGCAAAAATGCGGCGGGATTAAACATGTTTTGTGAGATCTCAACCCTCCCCTATACCTCTAGCCAATGTAGAAAAAACAATATAAAAAGCTTTCTCTTGTAAATATTAAATATTTTATAAAATAGAATTAAAATTGTTTACAATCTGCGTGTTTGCTTGTTAAGTAAACCAAATAATTATAGATTTGGGTCATTCAATTCTTGTTCTACTGAATGGACGCAGATTGTAAAATCAAAATCCTAAACTAATTAATTTAAATGGTCATTCCTGAACTTGAGAAAATAAATACTGATAATAATCTCATAACTTTTTCTTTTTCTTTATTGAAAAAAAAAAAAAATACCCATTGGTGTCTTCGGCTGTTTTCTGCTCTTTGGTCGGGTTTTTTGCCTCTTTGACACATTACCCATTTCCATTCTCAATTTTATTAGTCAATTCAGTGCAGTTTTTCGAGTGATAAGTCAACGATTATTCTTTTTGAAACAGAAATAAGTCACACCTCATGTAATCATCAAATGAGAGAGTAAGAAATTACGTCTTTGAAGAATGAAATGATTATTTGGCAGTATATCACTGTACAATTAACGAGTAGAAATTGAGTATTAATCTCAAAGAAAGTTATCGTTTATTTAAGTCTAAGATTTTATGTGACTTTCTGTATCTTACTTCTTAAGTTTGAAGAAACTGATGAGTTTATTTGTGTTGAGAATATATTTTTATTGAAATATATCGGCTTAGGAGGATGTTCGCTCCTCTTGTTTTTGATTATTTGCAAGATATTCGGAATCCTCTGGTGTTATCCATGTAGTGCCATTAAAAAACATATACATGCATATGACTGAAACTGTAGAAGCTGTTTATTTTAAGCTTACAATAATTTTTATGGGCAAATCCAAGATATATTTATATTTTAATTTTGAAATTACCAATCTTCCCCATCTTAGCAGCAATATAACAACTTCACCTGCTTATGAGATACACATTTCCAAACTCATTCGGTTTCCAAGAGCTTGCAGCTCAGACTTTATAAATCTTCACCAGTGTTTGAGCAGAAAGTTGATGAACCAGGTAAATGTCAAAGAACGTCTCGTCCTTTTCCTTTAAATAAAATTCACCGGAAGATACCAAGACATTGTTGATAAATATTCCGTTTCAACTTCACAAATAATATAAGATGGTATTGAAATATAGATTCTAGGTACTGTTTATCATCACGCCAGACTTTCTTTACCGTTCTCATGCTTTCAAAAATCGGCCTATCCCGCGTCACGCTTAGACCCTAAATAGAGCCACATTTTGTTAATATCTTTTCGGCGTGGCTCGGTATTTATATATCCCGCCATTGTGTTATTGTGCTATGATAATTTTGTGTATTCTTATCTTACATTTTGCTTTTGTGCTTTGTCTATATGCCTTTTTATAACACAGTTGTTTTTTTTATAGTGGTTAAGATTATAATATAATATTGACTTCTGTACCACAATTCTTGACATTTTTACCTATTATATCTGTTTGTTTTGTTCAAAAATTCTTGTCAATATAATTTATGTTTTATGCGACTGCCATACAAGTGAGTGTTTTAGCTTTGCAGTTTGAAAAATGTATATGTAAATGAAATTTGACTTATAGATCGACCACAAGCCGGCGAGGACTACTGTGAAAGCGTTAAATTCAATGTTATACATTTACTCGTCAATCGCTCAGCTCGACTAGTTATCGTGGTTATAATAACACATTCATTCATGAAAGTTTGCAGGTTCTCGTAAGTTTCTACATCATTGTCTACAATAATTGAAATCGGAAAATTTAAAACAAAAACGATTTTAATACAGTGAATAGCTATCAGGATTTGTAATTAAGCATAAAAACAATCACAGTTTATTCGCAATGCAAATACAATACTTGTTTTTAACAATATGAATGGAAAATATAAATTGCAAATTAAGGTCTGGAGCATTGCAACAGACAAGACTTAACTGAAGATAATGTTTTCAAATTGTTTATCACAAAGATACGCAATATGCGAAGGTATCTTATATTACAGGATGTGTAATAAAAAGGAAGTATGTTATCTCAATTTCTTTTAAAACAATTAAAAGTTTTAAAATATGTCAATAAGGAAATATTTGTGTCAGCAGTTAATATTCAAAACAAGAAAGTGCTGAAATATATACGTCGCTAACAAAACTTAATAAAATATGAAAAACTGAAAACTATTTCTAATTTATGTTCTCAAACAGAAACTGTTCAAATATATAAATACGTCATGATTATAAAATATGAAGATGTTGTCTGAATACCAATGAGACAACTTTCAACCAGAGACTAGATGAATAAGATGTTTAAACAGTTATAGATCACCACACGACCTTCAATTAAGAGCAAACCTCACACAAATAAGCACGCACTTCATGGTCCCAATATTCCCAATGAAAAACAATTCAAACGGTAAAACTAACTGCCTGATGCATGTAGAAAACAAAACTTTAACCAAAAATTATGATATACAGCTATAACGAAAACCACTGTTTTAGACATGCACATACAGAATGTGGCGGTGTTATGCTGGTTGCCAAATATTTTTCTATCATTGGACAGCGTAGTGACAGCACAACATGAGAATACACTTTTACAAAATCAGTTGAAGAAAGGTTCGACTCATCAGACCGACATACATACATGCTATAACAAAACTGCTCCAGATTTTGAAAATATTAACTATTACATTTAATTCAACATTAACAAAACAGAAAACAATCTTCTACCATACATGCATTTATTTCAATGATAAAGTTCAGTTTTAGTCAGGGTTTGAACCTTACAATATATATCTATATATTTTATAACAAAATATATTATTCCAATATAGACAATATAATTGTTTGTTACATTGTATGATGGCGATTTCATTGTCCCTAAAACATTTTTTCATATAATGAATATCTAGTATACTATATGGTATGATTCCTATGGGTACATGTTTTAAATGATATATACCTCGTTACCGAATTGATTTATATTCATCCCCAATATAATGAAAGGTACATAGTTACGTCTCTTAAACAGTTGTTAGTTTCGCCTCTTTATTGTAAATAGCCTTAACAATTAGCAAAAGGTGTTAATTCGATTAGATTCAATTTAATAACTAACGATAATGAAAATATTTGAACTATTTAAAAAGCAATTGAGATTTCCATCTTTTAATCATATACATTCTTTTTCCTCGAATTTTTATTCCTCGAAGGAAGATGCATGATCTACTATTAATCTCCACCTAAGGGTCATCTTCACATGTCATATCAATCAATGAACTTAGAAAAAAACAACAAGGTACCAAGAAACATTTAACACATTGTAAAAGGCTATGTCTGAATTTTAGTTAAATGTTGGACACATTCAACACTTACTGAAAATTGACAAAAAACTACATTTAAACACTATACTTCCAAAAATACATTGATTGCAAATGCTTGAAATTGGTAAACATTTGTACAGAACATATGTTAAAAAAAAAATGTTACTAAAAAAATTCATTTAAAATTATTATCTAAAGAATATCCAGTCACTTGATTGTTCTTCAAGCTCGTTATCTTTTCTGATAGATTTCTGTTTTTATGATGTAGCATAATTATAAGGTCATAACCATTGTTATTTTGGCATAAATTAATTGAAATATAATGGAGTTTATATCGGTAAAATGCAACATAACGTCAAAATACGTGTAACTTTCGTTGATCTGTATAGTCACAAAACGTAGTTCACTAACAACACTGTCGCAGATTGGTTACTCGTCAACTAAGTGTAACAGTATTTTTCAAATGGGGTTATTGGTTTTTCATCTACCTATGATTTTGAATAACACTTAGATATATTCCACCAATCTTTTATCGATGTTCAAATATCATAAAAAAGACAAATTAAGACATTAAATAAAATATAGTGTATCGTCGAACTCTAAAAAATAAAGAAGCGAGACCGGGGGATGAAGTCATAAAACTTTGCTCAGTGCTCGGAGCACAAAAATCATGCTTGAAATATGAAATCCAACATTTTGATTGGTTGATTTTGGAGTATGAGTTCAAAAAACCGACTTGATAGTTTTATGATTTCAAGGCCGGGTTTGTCGACAAAAGTAAGAATCTCAAGCTATATAAAAAAGAAGATGTGGTATGATTGCCAATGAGACAACTCTCCACAAGAGACCAAATGACACAGAAATTAACAACTATAGGTCACCGTACGGCCTTCAACAATGAGCAAAGCCCATACCGTAAAAGTCAGCTATAAAAGGCCCCGAAATGACAATGTAAAACAATTCAAACGAGAAAACTAACGGCTTAATTTATGTACAAAAAAACGAAAAACAAATATGTAACACATAAACAAACGACAACCACTGAATTAAAGGCTCTTGACTTGGGACAGGCACATACATACAGAATGTGGCGGGGTTAAACATGTTAGCGGTATCCCAACCTTCCCCTTACCTGGGACAGTGGTGTAACAGTACAACATAAGAACGTATGCATGTCCCACCATGCGAATCTAAACTGAATCAAAGTGTCCCAATCAGGAAAACGACACAATCGGTAAAATTACAGATCAGACGAATTTTTTGTTATTCAAGATTTAAAATAACAAAAACATCCATGTCGCTGGTGAGTTCAAATAACGACAGATCAGACAGGTCTTGATTTCAAAATCATATAAGGATTTTTTTATCATGTTTATTCTGCTACATTAAAAAAATCTTTTCACCACTCCTAAGATATCAACTGAAACATTTCAGAACACAAAAGAGATAAACCTTATTTTTTTTTTTTTTTTTTTTTTATATATAAACAGTTAAAACAACAAAAGTGTGACGTCGCCCATTGACAGCAACATATACTTTCAACGGTGGACTAATCTCTATTGTGAGATAAAAAAAGAAAAGAAAAAATGGCACATATAAGTGTTTCTTAACATTCAGTTTATACAATTAATTCAGTCCTTCGTGTTAAAAATAAACTTTTTGAAGACATATTTTGTTTTGCCATGCTATACATATCGTGTTTTATTATATATTACAATGTGATGAGTATGATTAAAATGGGATCACAGATAAACAAGCAAAGCCACGGCAATTTATTTTCCATATTTTTCAAAGATTTAGAAAAAATATCATAAAGTTAACAATAGAATTGCAGACATAAATCCTTTGATTGAGTTGAGCTATTTCAGTTGATATTTTATAGTGTGTCTTTCTATGTTGTGATGTTACACTATTGTTTCAGAAAAAGGGTGAAGGTTTGGTACCATTAAAACGTTTAAACCCGCTGCATTTGTTTGCACCTGTCCTAAGTCAGGAATCTGATGTTCAGTAGTTGTCGTTTGTTGATGTGGTTCATAAGTGTTTCTCGTTTCTTGTTTTTTATATAGAGTAGACCGTTGGTTTTCCCGTTTGAATGGTTTTACACTAGTAATTTTTTTGGGCCCTTTATAGCTTACTGTTCGGTGTGAGCCAAGGCTCCGTGTTGAAGACCGTACTTTGACCTATAATGGTTTACTTTTATAAATTTTGACTTGGATGGAGAGTTGTCTCATTGGCACTCATACCACATCTTCTTATATCTATAAAGTATAGAAACACCGAACATACTGTTGCTATCACTTACATTAAGACTGATAAAATACAACTTTCCAATGTATGGAAAATTAATATCTTCACTCATCTTAGAAAGATGTCAAGTTAATCATATTCTTTAACCTTCGACTGTGTACATTATAGCCTGGGTACTGTAACTAAATACCAATAGTTCGTCAGAACCTGGATACATATACAAACAACTGAAATCGTTGAGGTCTTCTTTGGCATTATCTTCAAGAATTCTACTGGTTCTCCCGTACGGTGAAATTAGATATAGAGACTTATTGAATTTGCTGAACACATACACCTGTCCTCCTCTATCAACGGCAACTCCTGCAGGCTGGCGTACTTTATCGGGATACATCCATCTTTTCCCCCCAGATAACTCATAGCAAATAACGTTGTCCAGTTGCTCATCAACGGTATAAATTTCACAGGGACCTAACGTAAACCGTTCACCACGAACTTTGAAAGACATGAGTTCTGTGCCATCTAAGTCGGCTACGATTACACGTTCATTATTAGGGAACCCAATAACCATACATTCTCCATTACAATCTACTCCATAACATTTATTTTTAAAAAATAGAGAAGATTTGATTTGTATGCCCTTTAGTATGTCTACATAAACCACCTCGTTTCTTTCCGGAATAGTCACGGCAACTATATTGTGTCCAATATGACAGACATCAAATGGTGATTCGGTGAATGGCATAATATCACGGAATTTACCACTTTCATTAAGGACTAATCGATTTTTGTGACTTTCAACAAACACATGTTTTCCACCTGGTAGTCTTACACATCCTGTTATCCTCATTTTTCTCGGAAATGTTAATGTATCGCACTTCTTTAGAGATATATCCGTTTCTGATCTGAATGTTTCTTGGGCCATTCGCCTACGACTTAGAGGTTTTGAATAACTCATGATAGAAGCGCTAGACTGAATCACGACCTCCCCAAATGAGTTATTTTTTTCATCAAATGATGTCAAGTTTGGATTAACATGGACAGACATGTTTTTTTCTAACAGTGCACGACTTTCTCTTACTTCAGCGAGGGACCTGCGTATGGCTCTCAACTCATTTTTAGTTGATGTAACAGCACACAAGTATTGCTCATCGGTTCCTTTACGCTTTAAACCGGTCAGCTTATTCGCCATCATTTGCACTTTAATTTTGTCATTGCCTATTTGTTCCATTGTATATTCTGTCTCTGATTTCAAGTTTTCATAATCACGAGAAATGTTCTCTGTCATTTTCTTTTCTAGGTTTTCTAACTGAGTTTGTAGATGATTTCTAACTTGACCTATTTCTTCCAAACACTGCTTTCTTTGATCACCAATCTTTGACATCATTTTCACCAGAAAATTTTCTATGGCCTGAAATTCCAGTGTAAGATTTCGTAAATCATTTTCAACTTTCTTAGCATCTACTTCCTGAAGTGGCTGAACTTGGCAATACTGATGACTTTCGCTTACACAATACTGACAACACATCATGTCGTGAAAAGAACAATAGCTTATATATTTTCTGCTGTGATTGAAACAGGTAGTATTCATTTCTAAACCAGTGCGTTCCATTGCTTGCTTGCGATATTGAAAATAAAAATAACAGGAACAGAAGGATGTTTCTAAAATGTATAAAAAATAATCAAATTATTCAATAATGGCACGACGAATGAACAAGCGATTCATTGACAAAAATAGCGAAGGTACGTCATATTACAACTGTATGTACAATGTAAGTGTTGGAATGAATACCTAAATATTCATACTTTAAGATTGTTTTTGGAAGAAAAATAAAGAACAGTCAAAACCAAATGCACATCTTTTGATTGGAAAATATAAACTTCCGACTTTTAATGTCATTTTTGGCATAAGATTATTGCTTTTATTTCACCTATTACAGAAATACAATGTTTAGGGTATTTTTGTTTATGACATATGGGATATATAAGCCTCTTTCGGTTTACTCTAAGTCACTTCCGGTGTCAATAATTAGCTTACACACTGATTTCAAAAATGTATGGTTTTAAGTACTTTGCCTGTATTAAGGGTAAACTATGTCTACTTTCGGTTAACACAGGTCACTTCCGTTTGACCCTTGCCAATGCAATATGTTTAAATATTATCAAAAGACCCGATGGTTTAATCACATTTACCAGTATGAATTTATAGCAAAGGTCATAATTTAGAAAGTCAAATTGACCGTAGACATCGGACTCAACAATAATATCAAAGACTTCTCTTATTTGTATGATTTATGAGTCATATAATCATACAGCTTATTTCAATCATTCTAGGGGAATGTTGAATACATTAAGGGATATAACTCTCAAATAAAGTCTCCGGATCCCTTGGTCGAAATAAGTCCTGATATCCGGAGGATATTATAAGCATTTTAAAAAAGAAGCTTTCTTTTGTCTCATTGCGAAAAGAATTAACAGTAATAGGTTTTTGTTTGTGGTCTAGGAACATAGTTCCCAATTATTATATGGGGTATTTCTTCCTAAGTATTCTGACTACTGTTTTCTTTGAAATGTTTACTATTTAAGTGGTCCTATCAGTTGCATATATATTGAAATAAGTAAAACATGTGGAAAACATTTATTGTTGAAAGTGAAAGTAGTGATTTGGCCAAAATGAAAGTAGGGTAGAAATTAGCCTTCGTCATTTATTCAAGATTCAAATCCTACCATTGGCATGTTGATATGGCTGTCAAAAGAAAAAGCGCTGATGGATTGTCCTGGGACAAGCATATTTTATTCAAATAATAATGGTCTATAAGCAGTTAAATTTATTTCATGTTTGATGCGGTGCAAATTTTTTAATTCAGTTTTACTTTTACCAAAAAATGCATTGCAACCAATGGGAAGAATAATTGTGGTCTGAGGCCAATACCCCGTTTAGATATAATACAAAGTATGTCATATTAATATTGATTTTGTTATCAGTAAAGTAAATAAGAAACAAACTAAACATTATGTTATACACGTGCATATTCATGACTCTACAATCTGTCGATACCGGCATCATGGCATTGCACAAGGTCAAGTTTTTCTCTGGAGGTTTATGACATCTTTACACTTAATCCATTGAATAATTTATTCTTAGATGCATGATTTTTTTTATTAGTTGTTATTGGCTTTGAACTAGCTGTCAGTAACTGCGAGTACTCATCAAACATTCGATGGATTTAGTGTGAAGACGCCATAGTCCACCATTTACGACTTTATGCCTGTACAAAGTCAAGTCAAAGACTTTCCATTTTTAATTTCATTGGAATTTTCGGTATTTTTGTTATTTTAGCTTTTCCAAAATATTTCAGCTCACTTTTTTCGTTCAGTTGCCATGAAAACTGCAGTAATGAAAATAAAAAAATGTCTTAGACGGCGAATTTCTTTGACGACATTTCATACATTCAAAACAGCTTTCTTGCACACTTTTGTAATTAATTTAGTGGCTAAGTATTGCCAAAACAGAACATTTATAAAAGGTTATTAATAGAGTATAAATGAGAATCATGTGTTAATGACAATGCCGTCATATCTACTCCAGATCAAGGTTTCAAAACTTTTTCACTTTTTTTGCATTTCAATTTATTTGTCGTATATTAGGAGAAATGTCAATAAAAAGCTGCACCAAGAGCGAATGGTACGCCAGTTATCCTTTAAGCTCGTCTTAATACCATAAATGAATACATAATCATCTAGAAATTTAAATAGACCCCCAAAAAAAAAAAAAAAAAAAACAACATGGACACACAAAGAACAAATTGGCACTGATACCACATCTTCTTACATTTATACACAGTTGTACTCATTGACATACCACCCAAAGTGTAAAAAATGACAGTTTCGACGATTTTTCAACGAAGAAAGTTCCATAACTCCGCAATATCATATGAGAATTTTAGATAAAAAAGAGTTTATTTCAAAATATATAAACAAGCCAAAAAAGTTTCATGAACAATCCTCTACGCGTCTTTGAGAAATGGTCCGGTAACAGGAAAATCTCCCCATTTTATGAATAAAGTCCGAATACTCACAAACATAAAATCAGAACTTTTTAAAAAAATAGAAAGGAAACTTATGTCAATATATATCAAAAATTCATCAAAGTGTCATGACAATTGTTCAAAGCATTTTTGATTTATAGTCAGAAAATGGAAAAACACCAATCTTTAATGAATATAATTCCATAATCCGGAAACGTAATATCTGAAATTTATCAAATGAAAGGGAGCTTAATAAGTATAAACAATTCACAAAAGTTCCTTGAAAAATTGTAAAAGCGTTTTTGAGTTATTGTTCGAAGTGTTAACGACGGATGGACAGACAGACGGACGGACGGAAGAACGACGGTTTACCATACTTCGTCCCGTAATCGAGGGTATACAAAGAATAGGCCAATACAAATCAAAATTGCCTATTTGCGCAATGATTTTTATGGGCACCAAGTTAGAAAATATATAGAGACACGAATAAAAAAAGTTTGAATGAAAGTTTGTCATAATTTTCAGTGGAAATGAAATAATATTTTTGAACAATTTCTAGGTGCACCATATGTATTCAAATGCCTCTTTGATTGGTATCCGATAACAAGTTGTATAATTTAGAAGAAAACGTTGGTTGAGGCTGTCTAAATCAAGAATTATTCCTATCGCGTTACGCCTGTTACATCTCTTGATGAAGCCAATTCGGTAAAAAATGGGTTAAAAATTGGTGATGTAATATATGTTTTATTTCTATCTTCTAAAATATTATCACATTTATAACCTTGTAGCAATAACATTTTCTAATCTTTAGACGTACATGTATTTTAAATGAAAATTGCGGAAATCTAAAACATGTTTAAGTTATAGATAGTGCATATTTTAATGTTTTTTGTTGTCAAATAACACACAGTGGGTGTCAGGGTTGATCAAATGAACAACCGAATGTAGGGAGGTCTTTTTTGGGCAATGTGTAGAAGAATGATAGGTTTATTCCTTGAATGCCAACATCCTTTGATCTACCGACAATTTACCTGTAAAATTATGTCGACGTTCGAGGAATAGGTGCAAGTAGTTATCACAACAAAAGTGCATGCTTATCAAAACAATCATACTAATTAAACAGATAGGTAAATTACAGGTAGCTAAATCTAGTTCATGTTTGTCAAGTTGTTGAAAATCATTTTTTGCTGTTACTGCTTGAACCAATATGATCTTCGATTAAAATGAAACTGAAAATTGTTGCATCACAAAGTCAACATGTGCCAATTGTCAGGAATTCCAGTTTGCACAAATTCTGCAATAGACTCTTTAGACTTTGATGTGTTTTTTTCTCAATATTTCTATAGTTGTGTGTGCTGTAATATCCTCCCATATTACTTGATGGAATGTCTTGAAACATTGTTTCTCGTGTTAGATTACTATGTTTTATTTTGTTCAGTTGTTCAGGATATTTTTCTTGGTTATAAAATTACACCCTTTTTTTTTATTGTAACTGATTTATAATATATTGTTTAGGTGTTTGTTAAGTTGGTAACTCATCACAATTCTTGTTACCCTATTTTATGGATTTTCTTGAAATTTTGTAGAGTTGTGGAAGATATTTTCATACTTTTTTCATAAAAGAAGATAAAAATAAATTTTGGATAATATATTACTTTTTTTTTGTACACAGAGCACACAGAAAACAATACATATAACATAAGCGAACATTTAGCAGATTGACAAAAAGCACTACATATTTGATCTGATAAAAATTGTTGAATAGTTTATACAGAGACATATATTCACATGTCTCTGGTTTATACAAGCAATTTTCACATTTAACAGTCTATTTCAAGTGTAAAGTTTAATTAATTGTTCAATTGAAAAGTTCATATAATACATATAGTTCATGTTAACTAATAAAATATTTAAAATGATATGGAATTAAATAAATCTGTAATATCCTTTTTAGTTTGAAATATAATTGTATTTAACTATAATTTCTTAAATGTTTCTTATATGTCTTATGTTGATAAACATTTCCATTCCCAAAATATTGTTATTTTTACAACAGTACCATGAAATAGTAAGACATTTTTCCTGATTGTGAGTATGAATGTGAATCATGTGATAGTTTAGTGAGAAATTGTTTTGTTTTTGTTTATTTACAGGTAAAATCAATAAATTCCAAGTTTGATTTTAAACTTAATTGTAATTTACAGACAATATTTTGGTCCAGGCCTTTACATCAGATTCTACTTCATTATGATACGGAAATGTTCAAATATAATGCCTTTGAAAGTATAAAATATATTCAAAAATTTAACTTTATTCCTGTTTTCAAATTTTATCAGAATATTGAAAATTACTATTCTTATCAACCGCGGATCCAGTTATCTGAGTTTTTTTTTAGAGAGTAAAAGCTAAATATCTAGGTTATATATATACATATATATTACATATGGTTTGATTTTTCTTGTTTCTCATTGGTTTATTTGGTCACGTGTTTTCCAAAATATATTATGTATTTTTTCACTATTTTGACATATTGACTCAACGTTACTATATTTAGAAATGATATTGACGCCATCTTTCTTAAAATAGTAACATAGCGTCAATATCATTTCCAAAAATAGTAACATAGCGTCAATATCGTTTTCAAACCTACGCTATGATCTACATATGTAATGTAAAAATTAAAGACTTTCACTCATTCAATACGTTATATATTGACCTGTTAGATTATATTGAACCTGACTTCGTCCTCGGTCAATATTATCTGAACAGGTCCATATATAACATATTGACGTCGTCAAAAGTCAATAATTGATAAATGTATTATGGACTTTTGATTTATCAATTATGAACTTTTGACGAGGTCAATACGTAATATATGGACCTGTTCAGATTATATTGACCGAGGACGAAGTCCGAGTGTCAATATAATCTAACAGGTCCATATATAACGTATTAACTGATTAAAAGTCCTTAATTTATATATTGCATATGTAAATAATATATTAGGAAAATGGCGTACAATGTTCTTTATGTGTATCTTTAAATTGTATTTTGCAAGAATTTTAACATGTTATTGAAAATATCAATATTCTTTGAACAACTTCATAGCTTGTTGCGTTAGCTTTCTTGTATTCTTAGCGTCTGCATTTAAAATAAAATTCTTGAAATCTCCTTCTGATAAACTTGCAAATTTTCTTTTCGAATCGTCTGCTGCGGCGCTTCCTTCATGTTTGTTATGTGTGACGTCATGACGTCATGAATCTAAATTTAGCAAGATTATTTTTATATTGACCATCAATATACATATAAATAGAAACATAGCGTCAATATACATAAAAATAGAAACAAGGCTTCGGATACACAAAATAACCTTTGAAACACGTGATCATAATATCCAATGAAAACAGGATAATGCTACACCATATGTAATATATATATATAAATATATATAGATATATAGAACTCGTCTAAACATCAGTCCAACAATGTTAGATCTGTTTTGTTCTTCCCTCCCCGGGATTCGAATTCATGCTACTGAGATATCGTGACACCAAATCGCCTGCACTATATCCGACGCGCTAGACCACTCGACCACCTAGGCATCACAAAAATAAAGCTTTCGGTGGCCGGGTGTTACCATTCCTCTTCAGTTTTAATCTAGCGTCGTAATACAGTACATGATATATAAGGCATGAAGATGGAATTGTTACAGATCAGCTGAAATATCTTTTGTAAAGGATCCTACAAATTAATGCAAGATACAGTCACAGAAATAATTATATTTATAAGTACGTCTGAATCAGTGATATATATACAAGTCTAAATTGAAAACAACGTTCAAACCTATGATTGCGTTGGATAAAAACCGCAATTTTTATACGTGTGCATGCAAAACAAATTTCTTGTTAGAGGGGTCTAAATACAGCACAAACAACATTTTCCAAAAGACCAAAAAAGTGAAAAAGCATATTTTAACAAAACGCATTTGACTAACAGGTCGAACAACAAATGTTCTTAAACCCTGCTGACTGCCATTGGCGATTGCCAAATAAACGGATCACCGATGTAATAAATGGATTTTAATTATAAATTTAATACTAAACAGAAAACAATAAACTTGCGGAAAAGATGATATACCGCAAACAAAAGGTGCAAAGGTTTTTGTACACCATATCCGGATTTCGACAATTAATGTCTCTTCAGTGATGTTAGGAATCGAAACGGTATTTGGAAAGCCATACAATTTAACTCAATTTAGGATAGACTCTTGAATTTTGAGGAGTCAAAATAGGATGAACGGATCATATAAACCCGAAGGCAAATATAATACAAGCCCAAACGAAAAAATATAAACAAGTCTAAATTGAAAACAACGTTCAAAGCTATGATTGCGTAGGATAAAACCGCAATTTTATACGTGTGCATGCAAAACAAATTTCTTGTTAGAGGGTCTAAATACAGCACAAACAACATTTTCCAAAAGACCAAAAAGTGAAAAGTGTGTTTTAACAAAACGCATTTGACTAACAGGTCGAACAACAAATGTTCTTAAACCCTGCTGACTGCCATTGGCGATTGCCAAGTAAACGGATCACCAATGTAATAAATGGATCTTAATTATAAATTTAATACTAATCAGAAAACAATAAACTTGCGGAAAAGATGATATACCGCAAACAAAAGATGCAAAGGTTTTTCTACACCATATCCGGATTTCGACAATTAATGTCTCTTCAGTGATGTTAGGAATCGAAACGGTATTTGGAAAGCCATACAATTTATCTCAATTTAGGATAGACTCTTGAATTTTGAGGAGTCAAAATAGGATGAACGGATCATATAAACCCGAAGGCAAATATAATACAAGCCCAAACGAAAAATATAAACAAGTCTAAATTGAAAACAACGTTCAAACCTATGATTGCGTTGGATAAAACCGCAATTTTATACGCGTGCATGCAAAACAAATTTCTTGTTAGAGGGGTCTAAATACAGCACAAACAACATTTTCCAAAAGACCAAAAAAGTGAAAAAGTGTGTTTTAACAAAACGCATTTGACTAACAGGTCGAACAACAAATGTTCTTAAACCCTGCTGACTGCCATTGGCGATTGCCAAATAAACGGATCATCGATGTAATAAATGGATCTTAATTACAAATTTAATACTAAACAGAAAACAATAAACTTGCGGAAAAGATGATATACCGCAAACAAAAGGTGCAAAGGTTTTTGTACACCATATCCGGATTTCGACAATTAATGTCTCTTCAGTGATGTTAGGAATCGAAACGGTATTTGGAAAGCCATACAATTTACCTCAATTTAGGATAGACTCCTGAATTTTGAGGAGTCAAAATAGGATGAACGGATCATATAAACCCGAAGGCAAATATAATACAAGCCCAAACGAAAAAATATAAACAAGTCTAAATTGAAAACAACGTTCAAACCTATGATTGCGTTGGATAAAACCGCAATTTTATACGTGTGCATGCAAAACAAATTTCTTGTTAGAGGGGTCTAAATACAGCACAAACAACATTTTCCAAAAGACCAAAAGAGTGAAAAAGTATATTTTAACAAAACGCATTTGACTAACAGGTCGAACAACACATGTTCTTAAACCCTGCTGACTGTCATTGGCGATTGCCAAATAAACGGATCATCGATGTAATAAATGGATCTTAATTATAAATTTAATACTAAACAGAGAACAATAAACTTGCGGAAAAGATGATATACCGCAAACAAAAGGTGCAAAGGTTTTTGTACACCATATCCGGATTTCGACAATTAATGTCTCTTCAGTGATGTTAGGAATCGAAACGGTATTTGGAAAGCCATACAATTTACCTCAATTTAGGATAGACTCCTGAATTTTGAGGAGTCAAAATAGGATGAACGGATCATATAAACCCGAAGGCAAATATATTACAAGCCCAAACGAAAAAAAATTAACAAGTCTAAATTGAAAACAACGTTCAAACCTATGATTGCGTTGGATAAAAACCGCAATTTTTATACGTGTGCATGCAAAACAAATTTCTTGTTAGAGGGGTCTAAATACAGCACAAACAACAAAATATATATAGCATTGCTTTGATATTGTTTATTTTTTATAGTTATTTGAAGTTGTTAATATTCTCCTAATAACGTTAAATGTACTTATGTTACCAGTAAACTTCATCTTAATTTGATTTTTTTGTTTGTTTCAAAATCCAACTTTTATTCAGTTTATATCACAAACTCTTTCGAGGTGGTAAATGTGCTTCGAAGCAGTCGTTACTCATTTATAGAAGTTCTTTGCTTTGAACTGTAGGAAGGTCTAAACAATAGGATAATCCCTTAATAAGAACATGATTTTTTTTCATTCTTCACAATTGAGAAACACCAAATCCTACGGTTTCATTGGTCGAGAGTACTTTGCTATATTCTAAATGAACTGAAGACTAATCCCTATGAAACAGACTTCATAAAGTCAATTTTCAGAAAGCAAACTTGCCAGTAAAAATGAGAAATGTTATTAGTCACCCACTTAATTTTAGTGAAAAAGTGAAAAAGACAATATAGGTTCTCGTGGGTTTTCGTTTAACAAATATTAGTATCTCCCTTTCTTATCCATTCGGCATATACAAATGCATGTCTCTACAAGGTTAAGGAAATATTTCTTAGTATTTATAAATAAATAAGTTGTACAAAATATAGTTGCACACAACGATCAATCCAGATTATCAATACTCTTAATTCAAAATGTCGTCATTTCAACGGACCGCCTTGATGGTCTCGTGGTAGCGTGATCCCCTCGAGTGCGGGAGGTCGTGGGTTCGAACCCTGGTCGGTTCAAGCCAAAGACTTGAATTGGTAGTTGCTGCTTCCCCGATAGGCACGCGGCATTAAGTAGTCTCAGAATAATGACTATGTGTTCGGGTATGATGACAAGTCTCCCTGCGAACTGTTACCTTGTGAACTAGCACGTTAAAAATCCGGCTCAACGTGTCGGTCTAGTACAAATCAGGGTAAATATAACATTAGCATGTCCTCGTTATGAATATGCATATAAATTTGCCACTGGACGTAAAGCAGCCGTCCATCATCAACATCATCTCAACGGTTGCGCCATCGTCATTCAATGGTTTATTGTTACATATGTACCTTCAGTCATAATTGCCGAATATGTTTGACACAGTTTACTAACAAAAGATTCATAATTGACGGTCTGTTAATCTTCGTATCTGTGAAATGATAAGTTTTAATCTTGTAAAATAATCAAAGAAAGCTTTTCATTCATTACATTTCTGAAATGTTAGATACATAACATCAATGTAACTTCCTGTAAGAATAAACCATTTCTGACATTTTTGCACATTTTTTTTAAATGGAGTCCCATTTATCACTCTGGTAAAGTATTTTTTTTTAATGACCCTTTTCTGTCCTGTTTTTGTCTGACATCCAAAAAGGAACAAAATAATATTTTTTATGAACGCCATTACAATGATTAATCTACTTAGTTAGGGCAACATTAATGAGGGTATCCCAAACGACCAGTTGAGCAAGTAAACGTACGTCTAGGAGAGATAACCCCCAAAAAAAAAAAAACACAAAAACAAAAAACAAACAAACAAACAAACAAAAAACCGGTTTGAACATTTTAACGTACGATTAAAAAAAAAAAACAATCCCAAGATATGATAACCAACGAACTTAAAACGACTAAGATATTTCCATCTACATGTAACCTTAAGACTGTTAAAAAACTTTGCATTTGATTCTTACGTTCCGTATGATGCATTTAATTAATACTCATATTAAGTATAATAGCAAATTCAATAATAAATTCTAAAATATGAAAGGTCTTCTTAAGTCTACATTTGTTGCTGCATAATAAGTCCCTTAAAACGATATTTTTCAACGAAATGTATCCAAATATATTTGTAAAATCCCTGAGAAAAACGTTAACCTAAGGGTATATTATGGTGGCCGGTTAAGGCCATTTCACGTTTTCGCGTTTTCGCGTTTACGACTTCGCGTTTTCTCGTTTGCGATTTCGCGATATCGCGTTTTCGCCCTCTAGAATATAAAAGGCGAAAACGCGAAAACGCGAACTGGCCTTAACCGGCCACCATAGTAAATACCATTGTTTGTATATTTTAGCTATATTCAAAATAAAATTAAAGTTTTGTCACCCGACAAACAATGTAAAATAGCTTACTAGTTTTGCATTGTGCGCTAATTGTGCATTGGACGGCTTGAGTTTGCTCTTGTGAAACTCGGTTATTTTCACGAAAGAGGATTCTTCCTCGTCTTCTTATTAACATATAACCACTCCCTTTTTTTAAAGTTCCTTGATCCACTACTGATAACACTAAGGTAACCAAAAATAGGCTTTTGTAATTAATCTATTCCGTTTTAACGATTCATCAAGAAAAACTAAACAATTTAGATTTATCAGTAAATGTCTTTAAATTTTACACCCTTATAAAGTTGTACATTATCTAGAAATTGCTTGCGCTCTTCGATGCATTTATGACATTTATGTAAAAAATGTATTCATCTTTAATTTCTTTTTTGCATTTGCGCCTCTTCCAAATTCTATTTCTAATAAACGTGCACTTACAGCGGAAATTTAGAAATCTATGAATAAGAAGACAATAGAAATGGCAAAAATATCAGGGGGTATAGTTAAGTCCTTGAATTGAGGAAGTAGCTAAGTCGTTATAACGAGTGAGCTAAGTTGTTATAACAAGTTACTTAGTCCTTATAACGAGTTAGCTAAGTTGTTTTAACGACTTAGTTAAGTCGTTACAACGAGTTAGTTAAGTTTAGTCGTTATAACGAGTTACTAAGTCATTATAACGAGTAAGCTAAGCCATACAAATACCCCTTAAAAATGGAAAAAATGCCGAATTTTTCGTTTCCGTTCTCTAACTTAAGTTTGCCTCACTCAAATGTTATGAAACTTATGCACAATATAAAAATAAGAAGATGTGGTATGATTATCAATAAAAAAATAAAAACTATTCACAAGAGACTAAATGACAGAGAAATTAACATGTATAGGTCACCGTACGGCCTTCAACAATGAGTAAAACCGGGCCCATACCGCATAGTAAACTATAAAAGACCCCGAAATGACAAATTTAAAACAATTCAAACGAGAAAACTAACGACCTGATTAATGTACAAAATAATGAACGAAAAACATATATGATATACAGCAGCTAACGACAACCACTGAATTACAGGCTCAGGTACAGGGACAGGTATGTAAGTGTTAGCGTAAAGGAAAGTAGGATTTTTAGATTAAGAAAAAGGGGATTCATTCCAAAAGCGCATGTGGTTCGTAATAAAATAATTGATGCACTCCGCATTTATATGAAAGGTGCACGATTTTGCCTCAGACTGTAAAGTATGAAACCGTGACACTTCATGATCGTTACGGATTATCTTTTATGAGTTTTCACTATTTACAAATATTTTTTTTCAATTATTATATAAAAAGTTGTTATATTTTTGTAGTTTTGATTTTGTTTCATAAAGTTTGAATGTACAATTATTAGATAAATCTTATTTATTATCTTTGTAATAATTCTAATAATATTTCTAATTTTTAATCTTGTAATTATTTATTACTGGTGAAAATCGATGCATTCTTAAACATTTTTAAATTCTAAAAATCCTACTTTCCTTTACGCTAACACTTAGACAGCGGTTAGGACATCCTTCCCAAATACAGACATAGTCCTGAGACATCTTCGGTGTGCATAGATATAGGAAGATGTGGTGTGAGTGCCAATGAGACAACTCTCCATCCAAATAACAATTTATAAAAGTAAACCATTATAGACATCTCGTTAGTCGGTTTTAAAATCTTAAAGCCTACCGGACATGAATGTAACGAAGAAGAAGATTATCACCACTTTTTTTTTATTTCTTGTCGATTTTTAGAAAATTTTGGAAAAGTATTCATGAGTTAATGATAAAATCAAATTTAAATTTTAAAGTATCGTTAAAGCAATTAGTCTTTGGATATAAGATTTTTGACAAAAAATATTTAGGTCTAAATTTTTCCCAACAATTTTAGGTTTTTTTCCATATACAAATCATATTATGTATCTAATCAGAAATTGACAAATGTAAATTTTTATCAAATGTTTGCTCAAGAATACATAAAACTATATAACGAAAACAGAACTTGAAATTAAATCCATTACTGAAGTCACTAAAAAGAAGTATAAACGATTGAATAGATAAAAAACATAATGCATAAAACTTTTGTACAATTGTATTTCAAGAATTATGTACAAACTAATATATCAGCAGCTGACTACTAACCTGGGTAATCAGCGGAATATTACAGCATACATCAAGAAAAGCTTGGTTTCTTGAAGTAACAATGTAACAAGCATATTTGGTGAATAAAATATAATGTCGTTAAAAAGAAGCCTACCGGACATATCGGGGATGAAAACTTTCAGAAGAACTTTTGATATTATTTCTTATTCATATATAACCAAATTTCATAGACATTGAAAAATCAGGAAGGTCACTAGGTCTTTTAAATAAAATGTATTTTTGGAATATCAAAAAGAATAAAAGAACAGAGTTCCCTTGTCCCCTGCGTTGCACATATTTTATATTCCAAGGGACATAACTCTTTTAAAAAAGTCGATCGTCCACCATTATAGAAGTTGTCCCAGATATTGCTGATATTAACCTATAAGTTTTATATAAATCTGGCAAGACTTGTACCTGTGAGAGTGCTAACAAGACCAGACAGACGGACGGACGGACACACGGACGGATGCCCGGTATTTCCATGTCCCCTGCAACGGTTAAGCGAGAGGCAATTAAAAATGCCTGCTATGGCTTTCTGAATTTTTTTGCATGATTGTATGAAGTGGTCATGTTCTTAATATTTTTTATTATGGATTCTGTTTTACTGATAGAGATTTATTTAATAATAAAGAGAAAAATTTTATCTATATACATGTAAATGTTTTTATTTAAATTTACGATTATCTGTAAGGACAAAAAAAAAAACAACACTTATTACATTTAATATCTACAGTTAAAAAGATGGTATATACCTTTTTGTTTTATGTTTTACTAAGGAATTTTTTATAATCTCTATAACAAAAGGCTGGATAATGAATATCAAATAACGAATAACAAACAGGCAGCCATCTTCCCATACATATCGATAATGTATAATAAGTACTTATTGGTTGCGGCAATGTCTAATTTTACACATTTTGGTATTACTGTTACGGAGTTAACATTATATCGGAACCAGCAAAACTGTTTGAGTAACGTGCGGCTAAATGATCAAAGAATGCCTTTGAAGAAATATTTTAATTCAAACATGTATCGAACGACCTTTTGAATTACATGTTCTGTAATTCTATTGTCATTCGGTATGTATTGAATTAGTCCAACAGATCAAGCGGGGAATCAATCGGAGATCTTTCATTTATTTTGGACACCGAAAATCAATGGGGAAAAAATCCTCATATACAGATATATAAAGAAAGATGTGGTATGAGTGCCAATGAAACAACTCTCTATCCAAGTCACAATTTGTAAAAAGTAAACCATTATCGGTATAAATTCATATTAACGCGTTATCGGAATTTGACGAAACTCTTTGAGTGATGTACAGCTAAATGATTAAAAATTGGCTTTAAGAAATATTGTGTATTTTAATTTAAACAGAGGTTGAACGACCTTTTGAATATGTTCTGTACTTATATTGTCATTCAGTATATATTGTATTAGTCCAACATATCAAGCGGGGTATCAATCGAAGATCTTTCATTTATTTTGGACAATGTATAATGATGCAAAATGCGTGATATCTAAAGATAATATTTACTAATAAATTACAAGTAAAAGTTGTGTTGTATAATGGAAAAATGCACAGGAGTTGAAGAGAATATTTATTAATACATTGTGAAATGAAATGACCAAGGAATAAACGTAAACAAAATAAATTTAAGAAAGCTTAATTTGTTTATAGAACAATTTCTAAAAATATCGATGTAAGTGTTTTATCTTTTAAGAATATTTAATAACGTTGTCTCAAAATGTCCCCAGCTAATTGATAAATGTGTCGGCTTAGAAGGCATAAAGATAATTATACATACTTTTGAAACTAATACACTTGAACAATTAAGATTAAGTAATTCTGCCTTTATTCGACATAGTCCATTGTTTATTAAGATAGATCAAAGAAAGCTATTGTACTGAGTAACAAAATATTCACGTGTCAAATTAAGTCCAGTCTGCTATATAAAGTTCTGCAAAGTTATTTGGGTCATTAGACTGTGAACCAGAATAAAATGTAGTAAGCAGACTGGATTGTCTTTTAAGGTTAGTAAATATTTTACTGTTGTTTAAAAGTTTGCTTTATAAATTTAAAAGAAACGAGTTTAAAGATTTAAAAGATGTTCTCCAGTAAAGTAATTTTAGTCATATTCACAAGTAAAATCGTGATATAGATTAAATATATGATAGGCAAAGTTTGAAATAATATTAAGGTTAATGATTTAAATAAAAGATTCTAAACTTATAAAAAGGTATTTAACTTATTCGTATAGATAACTTTTGAAGATACAATTCTTATTTTGATACTTGGTTTAATATTAAAAGTAAACGAATTAAGGGAGATAACATATGACACGACTGTTCATTTATGGCGCGTAAAAACATACTATTGTCGGGTTTTGTATTATTGTTCGATTTATATCGCGAAATATTTGATGTATAATTATGATGGAAAAGTAATGTAATCTGTATTGTAACTGTTGTAAATATTGTTTAGACTGTGAACCAGAATAAAAATGTAGTTAGCAGACTGGATTGTCTTTTAAGGTACCGTTGTCATGCCGAGTCCAAGCTAGTTCCCAAACAATGTAACATCAACGTGAGCAGTTCCCACAAAAAGAATTGATAACAACATGAGAGAAAGACTACAACACAGATTCATAAGACGGGACCAAGTTCCGCATAATATATTTTGGTGGAGGCGAAGTGGTAAAATCACTGGTACCTACAACAATGAACAACATGAAAAGATGGACTTCGGCACAGTTCGACAAATTACAACTTGCAGTCAACTGATGGACAACTAAAGATAAAGAACAGCAAAACATAGTTAAATCAAGAGAACATCATGACTGAACCACAAGGTAATGTACATTTTAATCATACAAACATAATAACACCTTCTATGTACAATGGTTCAGGAAACCCGTCAAATTGGTTATTATACTTTAGAAAATGGATCAAAATAAATTCAATATCAAATGAAATTGCTTGTCATTACTTGCCGTTTTATTTGAAAGAATCAGCTAAAGTTTGGTTTGATGGTTTAAATGAAAATATTCAGAATAGTACAGAAAATTTGGAAATAGGTTTAGTTGAACGTTTTTCAGGAGATAAAGACGATATAGAGTTAGATGTAAAACAAAAGGAAAATGAATCTGTTTTAGAATTTTTCGACAGACTAAGAATTATTGCAAAGAATTCGGAAATACCTGAACATTTAGAATTTATTATGGGTAAAAAGGGATTACTACCTAAATTAACTACTAGTATAGTTTTGAGTAACCCGAAAAATCTGAATGAATTAAAACAAGCGGCAGTAATAGCTGAAAAATGTGCTAACGTACATAAAACGATAGAAAATTCTGATTGTTCAAATTTAAATGTAATAAAGCAAAATAAAGACCTAGATGAAATAACTGAAAAAATTAAAGTACAGATTCCACAGATGAATGAGTATAGAAATAACAAAGTCAATATAATAACAAAGCAAAATTATGTTTGTAAATATTGTGGTATGTCATATTACCATAAAACCATAATTGTAAAGCAAGAAATAAGGAATGCTTTAATTGTAAAAAGGTAGGACATTTAGCAAGTCTGTTTTACTAAATCATTTAGAAATGTAATAAAACTAAAAGTTTTAAAAGTAGACAGAAACTACACAAGAAGAAGAGAGAAAATATTTATATAAATCAAATGACTAATATTGAAGGAAATACTGTAAATGTTGATATATTAGGGATTAAAACAAAAGGATTGAGTGATACAGGAGCTGCTGTATCTTGTATTTCAAGTTCCTTATCTAATAAACTAGATAAAACTAAAATAAAAGTAAACTTGTCAAAGATACACAATGTACATGGTGTAGGCGGTGAAGGAATTTCTGTCAAAGGACAGGAAAACTTCCACTAAAATTTGATAGAGAGCCAGTTGTTTACCACAATTTTTACATAATTTATAAAATTTAATACTCTTTTATAATTGGAAATAGCTTTTTGGAATATAATAGAGCTACAATTGACTATCCTACGAAAACTTTAAACTTGTATGATGGAATTGCACAGATCGCACTCATAAGTACTAAACAAAATGAAGCTAAAACTCAAAAATATATTGAGCTACCAGCTAGGAAAATAAGCATTATTCCTGTAAAATTCCTTAACAATATGTAGGAAGGCAAATAGTACTTGAGCCCAGTCAATCTTTACAAAATAAAAGCATTGTAGGTGCTACTTGTCTAGTGTCGCCTTCAAATCAACAAGCAGTAATGCAAGTTATAAACCCAAATGAGGATAAAGTGGTGCTAAACAGAAATGAAATTGTTGCTTCAATATCAGAAATACAACCGAACTCTGTTCAAAATTGGACTGATAAAAATGAAAAATTTCACATAAATAATATTGAAAAGGGTCGTAAAAGCAAAACAAAACTTAAACATTGATCTTTCTGAATCAGACTTAACAAATGAGCAAAAGGATAAATTAAGAAAATTTGTTGATAAAATAGGAACGTGTTTGCAACGGATCTGTCTGAAATTGGCATGACAGATGTACACTATCATGAAATTGACACTGGGAACAACCCTCCTGTAAGTTTACCCCCACATAGAGCTGCACCCAATATCAGGACAGAGATTGAAAGACAAGTTGAAGAGATGTTGAAGTACAAAATAATTGAGCCTTCTAATTCTATTTGGCATAGCCCCGTTTGTCTCACTCGTAAGAAAGACAACAGTTGGCGATTTTGCGTTGATTATAGAAGGGTTAATGCTTTTACTTCCCCGATGCATTCTACGCTTGGGAACATGCACGATGTCTTTGATACTATGGGAGAAATGCAACCACAGATATTTAGTTCTATTGATTTATCTTCATCTTTTTGGCAGGTGCCCTTGCACCCAAATTCTAAACAAAAAGCAGCATTTATAACTCATTCTGGAATCTATGAATGGAATAGAATGCCGTATGGTCTACGTAATAGCAGTATAGCTTTTTCTCAGGTCATGTCACAAATATTAAGAGGATTGCACTGGAAATATGTACTTGCATATATTGATGATATTTTGATTTTTAGCAAAACATTTGAAGAACATCTGCAACATCTTGACGAAGTGTTTACTAGATTACGAAAAGCAAATTTTACTCTTAAGCCACAAAAATGTCACTTTGCTGTTAAGAAAGTCAATTATCTAGGTCACATTATTTCAAAAGACGGTGTCAAGGTAGATGATTCCAAAATCAATATTGTTAAAAATTATCCGAGGCCTAAAAATCAGCACGAGGTCAGACAGTTCTTAGGTCTGTGTAATTACTATAGACGCTTTGTGAAGGACTATGCTAAAATCATAGTTCCTTTAAATAATCTCTTACAAAAAGACAAAGAATATGTTTGGACTAATAAATGTCAGATTTCGTTTGAAAATCTTAAACAAGCTTTGACAACTGCTCCTGTTCTGTCGTATCCCGATATGTCAAAACAATTTATTTTGACTTGCGACGCATCAGGTTCGGCCATTGGCTACATTCTAGGTCAGTTTGATGAAAATGGTAAAGAAAGAGTAATATCATACAGTGGTCGTGCTTTGAGAAATAATGAATTAAACTGGAGAATTACTGAAAAAGAATGCTTAGAAGTTCTTGAAGGCATCACTATAAACAAAGTTTATTTATCTCATGCTAGATTCAAAGTGTATACTGATCATCAAGCTTTAGTTTGGTTACACAAATCTAAAGATACTAACTCACGTCTAGGTAGATGGGCTCTTGAATTGCAAAATTATGATTTTGAAATTATTTATAAAGAAGGTAAAAACAAATACAAATGCTGATGCTTTATCAAGAATTCCATATAAAGAAATTGAAAATGAAATACATCCCAAATTGGTTGTAAACAGTTTATTGGAAAATCAAATTAAAACTGAAATTAAGTTCGAGTATGCAAATGAAAAGCCATTAATTGCGACTATTGAAAAGAATGATGTTGATCTGAATGATGTATCAGATATTTCAAAAATGCAAAGAGAATGTGATCAGTTGATCCCATTGATAAAATACCTTGAAACGGGCGAGTTGCCCGAAAATCAAAAAGAGGCTCGCAACATATGTTATGAGCGAGACCACTATAGATTAGGTCAATCAGGTGAGTTGATTCATTTACATAGGTCAAGAACAAAAGGGGTACCTAAAGCTGAAAGCATGATTGAACAATTGGTTTTACCGAAATGTCTAAGACAAGATTCTTTATTAGCATATCATGACCATACTGGTCATACAGGCGTCAAACGCACATACGCTGCAATACATCTTAAATATTACTGGTCAGGTATGTATCAAGAAGTTTATAATTATGTGACGTCATGTGATAAATGTCAAAGGTCAAAACAACCAACCCACCATCGACCAGCTCCATTACTTCCTCTTCCTATTGAAGACACTTTATCAAGATGGCATATGGACATTCTTACATGCCTCCCCAAAACAAAAGACGGACATCAACACTTATTATTAGTGGTCGATAGTTTTCTCGATGGCCCGAATGTTTCCTCTTAAGACTCAAGAAGCAACTGAAATAGCTGAAGTATTATATAATGATGTATTCTCTAGGTTTGGTGCCCCAAGGTCTATTGTTTCTGACAGAGGAGCAAATTTTGTAGTAAGCTTATACAGGCTCTATGTGAACTATTTGAAGTTCAAAGGTATCATACTAGTTCGTACCATCCGCAAACTAATTCAACATGTGAACGAATGAATCAAACGATCGCCCAGACTTTACGTACATTAGTGGCTAAAGATCAGTCAAATTGGCATATGTTAATCCCTAGAGTTATGATGGCTTTGCTTATGTCTACTTATACTGAATCAACTGGTTATTCTCCATTTCAAATGTTGTTTTGAAAAGAAATGAACTTGCCATTTGATATTTCTGTTCAACCTAAAACTGGTATGAGTAAAACTGCTAAAAATCACCTCGATACCCTTATTGATAGACTGAAAATTGTAAAAGGTATAGCAAAAACTTCGGTAGAAAATTCACAAGAGAAAACTAATAATAGGTAAGAAAGCTGAAGCACCCAAATTTAGAGTTAGAGATTATGTTATGTTGCAATCTATGAAAGTACCAAAAGGTTTATCACCGAAATTACACCCAAAAAGGGATGGTCCATTTTATGTAATAGATGTTGGACAAAATAATACATGTAAATTAAGACGATGTTCAGATCATAAGTTGATCAGGTCTCGTATACACACAAATAGAATGAACCTTATATTGATCCAAGAGATCATAGGGATATTCCTGAAATTCAAAGAAATGTTGTTGAAAATAATAGAGATAGAGTAGATGATATAGATGATGTTCAAAATGACAATATAGATAGATCACAAAATGATGCATTGATGCAACAAAATGATGAGACTAATGATGAAGATAATGACTTCATAGCAGAAAAATTACTTGCCAAAAAGCGTAGGCAAGGCAAAAACTATTATAAGGTCAAATGTGTAGGTTATAAAAAAAACACCTGGGAACCTGAAGAAAACATAGGTGAAGGTCTATTGGTTGAGTTTTACACTAAATTTACAAAATCAGGCACGAAGAGAAAAAGACCAGTTAGTTTATTTGTGAAACAGACAAATCCGTAAAGAAATATTGAATGTTATAAAACAAATGTAGTGTCAAAATAAATTTATAAGTCTTAATATCTGACGGATTCAAACCACCAATAATGCAATTTAGCTTTCTTAAGTGACCAAGTAACATCACAAACTTTCAGTATACTAGTATATATTAACAGATTAGGCCACTGATATTGAATTAGGCCAAGCATGAACCATAAGAATTTTACTACTATCTTAGTAGTATTTAAAATTAGTGCTCAGCTGAAGTCTAGACCAGCTACCGTGATTCATCTTGACACAATTCAACTTCAACTTCAAAATTCATATTTATAAAAACCTTGAGGTTGGTCGCATACTTCAGAAAATAAGCTGTTTTGTGGTAAACTTGCACTCCAAAGCACAGATAACTTATATACTATTGAAATGAGAAAATAAATAATTCAGCTGAAAAGAGATAATATGATATTGCAAAACTGAAAAGAAATATTTTGAAGAGTAACTAAAAGTTACAAATAACTAAGCTGCCACCTGCAAGACAGGGTAAGAGCTGATTTACGGAACCGACTATGACAAATATGTGTGAAATAAATTGTGTGTTCACCCGAATACTTATCGAATAACGTTATTATATAGTAAAGAAAATACAAACTTGTTAAAAAAAAAATATGGTATGAGTATGACAGTTGTTTGTCCTGGAAAATTAATAAATTTATGGTGTACCGTGTAAGCTTACTAATTATCTGATTTTTTCAATATTAGCTTCAGTTAGGTAAGCCTAACTTGTACAGTATCTAGAGATTTGAGTTATTTTAATTGCGCGACGTCGTTACCTTTAAAATAACCAATGACTATAGATGACTTAATGTACGAATAAAACTGTTTAAAAAAAAAAAAAATTGTAAATGATAAGTAAACAAATGTTGGTTCTGATTTTTTTTCTTTGATGTACATAGATTCTCTTATTACTTAGTATGTTATAATTGATTATGCATGAGCTGTCTTATTACTTAGTATGTTATAATTGTTTATGCAGTAGCTAACTATTTCTTTTGTCGTTTCATATTCCTGAGTATCCTGCATGGTAATTGGTCCGGGACTACAGCCTCGAAAATTCATCATCTTACAACTAAAAGACCAAGAGCATTTATAGAAAATACAGATAGATCGTGATAATGAAATAGACTCGAATTTAAAATGACTTTGTAAAATTCACAGAAATAGAACAATTGTGTAAAATTATGTATATATATAGAACAATTTGTTTTAAAAATCACCGAACTATACTCTAGCCGAAGAGCCAGCAAAACCAAGAAGACAAACTACCCAGAAACCTTGAACTATTATTGATATTATTTGTTATCTCATATTAATCCACATCTTGTTCACTAACATAAATTAATTTTTGGGACAAAATTTTGAACCAAAGGGTAATATAATGATGCAAAATGCGTGATATCTAAAGATAATATTTACTAATAAATTACAAGTAAAAGTTGTGTTGTATAATGGAAAAATGCACAGGAGTTGAAGAGAATATTTATTAATACATTGTGAAATGAAATGACCAAGGAATAAACGTAAACAAAATAAATTTAAGAAAGCTTAATTTGTTTATAGAACAATTTCCTAAAAATATCGATGTAAGTGTTTTTATCTTTTAAGAATATTTAATAACGTTGTCTCAAAATGTCCCCAGCTAATTGATAAATGTGTCGGCTTAGAAGGCATAAAGATAATTATACATACTTTTGAAACTAATACACTTGAACAATTAAGATTAAGTAATTCTGCCTTTATTCGACATAGTCCATTGTTTATTAAGATAGATCAAAGAAAGCTATTGTACTGAGTAACAAAATATTCACGTGTCAAATTAAGTCCAGTCTGCTATATAAAGTTCTGCAAAGTTATTTGGTTCATTAGACTGTGAACCAGAATAAAATGTAGTAAGCAGACTGGATTGTCTTTAAGGTTAGTAAATATTTTACTGTTGTTTAAAAGTTTGCTTTATAAATTTAAAAGAAACGAGTTTAAAGATTTAAAAGATGTTCTCCAGTAAAGTAATTTTAGTCATATTCACAAGTAGAATCGTGATATAGATTAAATATATGATAGGCAAAGTTTGAAATAATATTAAGGTTAATGATTTAAATAAAAGATTCTAAACTTATAAAAAGGTATTTAACTTATTCGTATAGATAACTTTTGAAGATACAATTCTTATTTTGATACTTGGTTTAATATTAAAAGTAAACGAATTAAGGGAGATAACATATGACACGACTGTTCATTTATGGCGCGTAAAAACATACTATTGTCGGGTTTTGTATTATTGTTCGATTTATATCGCGAAATATTTGATGTATAATTATGATGGAAAAGTAATGTAATCTGTATTGTAACTGTTGTAAATATTGTTTAGACTGTGAACCAGAATAAAAATGTAGTTAGCAGACTGGATTGTCTTTTAAGGTACCGTTGTCATGCCGAGTCCAAGCTAGTTCCCAAACAATGTAACATCAACGTGAAGTTCCCCACAAAAGAATTGATAACAACATGAGAGAAAGACTACAACACAGATTCATAAGACGGGACCAAGTTCCCGCATAATAAATGGAAATCAATGGGAGAAAAATCCTCATAAATTCATATTTAAAACGCGTTATCGGAATTTGACGCAAGACGAAACTCAATGAGTGACGTGCGGCTAAATGATTAAAAATTGGCTTTAAGAAATATTGTGTATTTTAATTTATACAGAGGTTGAACGACCTTTTCAATATGTTCTGTGTTTCTATTGTCATTCAGTATATATTGTGTTAGTCAAACAGATCAAGCGGAGTATCAATCGGAGAAATCCTCATAACTTTATAATAGAATCAAGTTACAGCAAGTAGTAAATGGTTAAGGTCACCGATTATTATAACAGTTTGTAAACATCCGCGTCATATAACACTCGAACTAGAAATCGAGAAAAAAAAACAGTGCATTCATCTCTTTAATTTTCTGAACATTATTGAATGAGTTATTTTAAAATAGAATGCCCATTCGTTTGAAATGTAAACACATTAATATATTTAAAAAAAAAACAGGTTCTTTTCAAAATTTGTTTTTCATAACTTTTCGTTTATTTGTTAGATTTTTTTTTCCGATTTGCATTTACAATACAGCATGTCGCAATCGTACATAAATCTGTGACATAGCCCATTTTCTTGATTTCAAATGATAATTTACATTAAAATAATCAGATGCAAAATCAAGATAAATATAAAAAGAAGATGTTGTATTATTGCCAATGAGACAACTTTCCACAAGAGACCGAATGACACAGAAATTAACAACTTTAGGTCACCGTACGGCCTTCAACAATGAGCAAAGCCCATATGATACCACATAATCCGATATAAAGGTTCCGAAATGACAAATGTAAAACAATTAAAACGCGAAAACTAACGGCCTAATGTATATACCAAATAATGAACGAAAAACAAATATGTTACACAGCAACAAACGACAACCACTGAATTACAGGCTCCTGATTTGGGACAAGCACATACAGAATTTGGCGGGGTTAAACTCGTTTGAAGGCGCCAACCCTTCCCTAACCTGGGACAGTGGTGTAACAGTACAGCATAAGAACAAACTATAAACGTCAGTTGAAAAAGGCTTAACTTAACTCATCAGATGGATACAAATAGAAATACATCTAAACAAAAACACAGAGTGGACTTGGACGGGTACTTATACATCCCCACAACAAAAAGACACTAAGTACATTTCTGATAGTACTCTCAGTTACTGACAGCTACATGTAGTTCAAAGCCAATAACAACTAATAAAAACAATCATAGTACAGTTTAGCAATGTTTCACACCTTGAATGCTATATGTTTGCAACTATTTGCATTGGCTAACTTCTGAATATGCAATGATGTGAAAGTCAGATAAAAAGTCATCATTCGATATAGCTACAAAATGTAGTAATACTGTTCGTAATCAACTCACCTTTCCTTAAATGTTTTGTAATTGAACTACACTACTCCATCTCGTTGTTAAGTGTTAAATCTATCCATCTATAAATATAGACGTTCGGGTAGTTACACATCGTGTTCATTGGAGGTTAACTAATAGAAGACATATGATTAAATAGAGTGATGTTCTAAAAGTCAATGAACTTCTAACACATTCAAAATGACAAGTCCTTAGCAGTTATCCTAATATATCGAATATCACTCTCTTACAACAGGGAACATGTATGAAGTTTTTGTCTGAGTCAGAAATTTTTTTTTCGACGCTATCAAATTACTTTTTTTTTCATCAAATTGGGGATCAGAATATTTTTTTTAGGAAAAAAAAATTAGCCCCCTTGAAGTTAAACGGTCGTTTCCTTATAAAAAGCCAATATCCTTATATATATAAAGGTCAGGATTGGGCTACAGAATAGAGAAAATAATGGGACCAATCATGATAGAGAAAAGATTTCTATTTTTAAGAAGAAAGAATAAGTGGGTGCTAAAATATAAAGACCATAATATAAAGGACGCAAAAACGAACAGACAATATAATGTGTTTAAACATAAAAAAATAGAGAATAATTGGACAAACAAAATTAAAATACAGAAAAATGGCAAAAACATATAAATAAAGAATACAGAAACATAGACTCCCCAATCCCGACTCTCATATATTGGACAGTTTTGTTAAACCTATCTGATATGTAGCACGCGTATGGCTGTACAATATTCATTTATATAATGCTGTGCAGCCAAATAACTCCCTTCAGTAAGGATAATGTCCCATGGAACTAGTGTGTCCAGATTCCAAGCATATTTCAGTACATGTATTTATTTTTGAAGTCACCAATCAGGTCCGAAACGACCGGGTATTTATACATTCTCGTACAGTTACACAGTCACATCTTTAAGTAATAGTTATTGTACATTTACAGGTACCCTTAACCTTCCATTTATTTTCGAGAAATCAAACTAAAAAAAGTATCGGTTGAGATGTGGTCTGGGATTATAACTCTTTTCTCCACAGTAGCCTATTGACGCAAATATGAGATTTGGCCAGGATCCCAGACTATTGAGAGAATTGCTGTCAATGTGTATGCCCTTAGAGGAAATCGACATGGAGCTATCGCATGTCATGTGAAAATGTTCTCCTTTTCTTTTAAATGAAATTTCCTCATACCAATATTTTATCCCCTTTAAAATTCATGACAATCTTCTATAGGAAATTTGAATCATTGTATGAATTATAAAATTACCATCACCATGTTTTGTAATTGATAACATCAAATTGAGAAAATCTTGGAAAAAGTAAGGTAGCTTTGGTATATCAATGTTTACACAGTGTTAAAATTCATGCAGATGATTCAAACAAATTTGACTTGTTGAACGAAGTGTCAATCAACAATCAAAGCCAGATTGTCCGAAGTGTACAATCACTCCCCATGTACACGACTGTCATTCGGTATATCGAGAACAATATTCTTGAAAAAATATGTAACGGAGGTCAATGCGATTAGGAACAATTCAACTTCAAAATCTGTGTATAAACATTTGCATTATCAAAAGGATGAACAAATTAAAAATAACAAACGTTTCTGTCAAAACGATTATTATTCCTCAATAACAAAGCACACTTAGTTAACGAAACAAGGCAATACTTTTGAAGAAAAACACAAAAAAATAACACATAACCTTGAGAATAAACATAATTAAACACGGTTTAGAATCATTTAATTCACATTTCAATGCACGATGCTACATAAGAAACTAAATTGCAAGGGCGTCGAATAGTACAAATAATTAAAGCTGGTCTGACCAATGAATATCCGGCACAAAAACTGTTTCATACATTTGTATGTTTGTGTATTTAATCTGTTTAATCAGGAAACAAGTCCCGAAAAACGAGCTTAAGACTACAAAAAAAAAACAGTAAGGAAATCTCTTCCAGAACTAAATAGCTTTTCAGACAACTCCCGATTAAACCATAGGCGGATCCACGGGGGTGGGGCGGGGGCCAGCCCCCCCTTTTTGTGGGAAAAATTTGATTGATTATATAGAGAATCACTGAAGCAAGACTGGAGCGGGCCCCCTCTAAGGGCAGTCAGTCCCCCCCCCTTTATGAAAATTTATGGATCCGTAACTGTAAACAGACCAAGATGCATAATGTTTTTAGGAATATTTCGGAATAATGAGGTTTTTATCCTAAAATGTATCTACGTTACATCTGGGACTATATTATACTATATTATGTCACAGGTTACATGTAAATGCAAGATAATTACTGTGTTCTCTGTTCAGTCCAATCTGTTTCATTCATGTAACCTTTTAAAGTTTTTTTGTTATTGCAGAAGGTGTAAAAATAAATGATTTAGCTAAAAATCTTTGACAAATCGTATTGGTCAACCAATTCGTGATGGCGACCGTATACTTATGTAGATAAAATTGTGAATGGAAATGGGGAATGTGTCAAAGAGACAACAACCCAACCAAAGAGCAGAAAACAGCCCAAGGCCACCAATGGGTCTTCAACACAGATGTAGATTTTAGTCGTTTTTCATCATAAATCTGTTGGGGAGGTTTTTGTCTAAAGAGCACCTTGATCATTGGTCGACGGGGATCAAAAGACGGTTAACCTTTAAGAAGATGGTAGTATGAAAGAGGAATAAAGTATGCTTCCACAATAAATTAATCATCATGCCTCTGTGTCCATGCAGGTACCATGCAAAGTTGCATTTGTCATCCTCGCTTATGATTATTCCGTTTGGGTTATTTTGGGAGGAAAACAAAAATAAAGGCGTCCGGATATTGTTTCCGTCATTGGACGGACTTTTAAGTCATAGTCAAGACTTCCGTTTAGGACTGTATAAAATTACACAGAATTTTGGTAAATTTACAAACAACCCTTAATTCCTAACTTGATTAAATACAATGTTTGGGTACCTGAGCTACAGGAACCGGTATCAAACATTCCTTCGGTCCCTGGAAGCGATAAAAATCCGATTTCTTGGGACCCCTGGAACCGGTATATAATCATGTTTTATTTAAGAAATAATTCATGCAAGCCATAGATTTCTTGAAATTTTTCACATGGCCTGGGTCGTTATATTGGAATTTTATCCCGAGCGTAAGCAAGGGATACAATTAACGAATATAACGACCCAGGCCATGTGAAAATGAAAACAAATCTATGGAATGCATGAATTATTTTGATTCTAATACAGTAAAGTTTCCCACTGAAAACTCTGACGCCATTTCAGTAAAAAATGACGTTTTTGTGCACAAATTGCATTGTGACGTCGTCGATTTATAGCGGTTGTGGTTTATTGAGTATTTTATTATGGCTCTACGAGCGTAACTTGATTACATACATGTTTTGGGTACCTGAGCTACAGGAACCGGTATCAAACATTCCTTCGGTCCCTGGAAGCGATAAAAATCATATTTTCTGGGACACCTGGAACCGGTATATAAGCATGTTTTATTTAAGAAATAATTCATGCAAGCCATAGATTTGTTGAAAATTTTCACATGGCCTGGGTCGTTATATTGGAATTTTATCCCGAGCGTAAGCAAGGGATAAAATTAACGGATATAACGACCCAGGCCATATGAAAATGAAAACAATTCTATGGAATGCATGAATTATTTTGATTCTAATATGGTAAAGTTTCCCACTGAAAACTCTGACGCCATTTCAGTAAAATATGGCGTTTTTGTGCACAAATCGCATTGTGACGTCGTCGATTTATAGTGGTTGTAGTTTATTGAGTATTTTATTATGACTCTATTCATATGACGTAATAAGCACCCCATATTAGAATTAATTTGCTTTCTTAAAAGTCAACACCTTATTAAGTTTGACGCCATTTCCAGATTTCAGTAAAATATGACGGTTTTACCCCTAGACAGAGAATCTGGGTAACCTCTGGGTACCGAGTGTATTTTTTTGAAGCTTAAAGGACAAGGTACGATAAGGGGTGTTTTTGGCCCCCTCTCCAAATAAGTTTATATTAATATCATTGATGGTCTTGGTATAGAAACTTGAAAAAACATGATTGTATTGTGTTCCGGTGAAAGGAAGGTTGCCCAGCAACGGTTTTTATTAAATATCAAAATTATGATATATTAGTTGCTTTATTAGTTCAAATTTGAACAATTCCAAATAATATTGTTTGTTTAAGAAGAACTTGAAGTCACAAATGTATAGTTCCTTTGATTTTGTTTACTATATGCTTAAAAACTAGCTAGCAACAGAAATGTTGCTTAGAAACGGTTAAAAAATGGGTGTTTTTTCCCCTCTGAAATATGAATTTTTCAGTTGTTTGAAGATTTTTCTTTTCCATATGGTGTTGCATTCCAATATACTATCTTAGTCATCATTATTCTTTTTAACAAATTCCGTATTGAGCATAGCAACAAAAATGTTGCTTAGCAACAGCAAAACAATATTTGGATTAAAGACAACTACAAATCAATTAGTCATTTTATTATACAAATTAAATTAAATGCAATGCAGATTGTCTGTTTATGAACAACTATTTGTTAGAAATGAAGTCAGTTCAATTCTTGTTCATTTAATGCTGATCAACAACTTAGGTACATAACAAGTGCATAGCAACCGTTCAATAATGGGTTCATTATATCATCTAAAGTATGAATTTACTAATTTTGGAAGAATATACTTTCTCATATGGTGTTACACTATAATATAAACATCTAGATTATCAATTATCTTTTTTTGACGAATTACATATCGGGCATAGAAACACACATGTTACTTAGTAACAGCAAACATTTTTTCCAAAATTAAAGACAACTACAAATTAAACATATGTGTTAATGTGAAGGTCTTTTCGTGAAAACAAGAATATAAAGGATTTACTAATTAGGGGTGGGTCTGAACAGTTTTTAAAGGTATTTAACAGTTGACATGCAAGTTACTGATAAGAGTATATAATTGCAGAAGTCAATTATTTGGGTGGATGCGTATGTTTAAGCAAGGATTTGTATTATAAGAAGGATTCGTACTATTTGCACCCTTCATTTAAGTCATTGTACAATTAAATAAATATAATAAATTAATTAAAACTATACAAAATCTTGTCAAAACTGACTGCACATTTAATGTTTTATCAAATTTTAAAAGTTGTAATAGAATGCCATTTGGTTATCTCAACTTTTTATTATCGATAATTACATCACATATATGTCTCATAGGAAGCCATACTTTTGATTGGATGCCAACAATCGAAAGGCATTTCAAAATAAGATGCTATATCCAAAAGAAATACAACATTTATGACAGCACATACTTCCACTGACAACGTCACAAGAATGCATAGGACAGCAAACGAAATATTTGATAAAATTCATAATCAAAAATCATGACACAAACAACCCATGCAGTAACATCATGACCAGTAATCAGCACTTCTGTGCTAGCATGAATTATCATTGATATGGTCTTATTTATAAATTAACTGTTTACAAAACTTTGAACTGTTTTTTGCTTTTGAGCTTCCCTGATAAAGGAAAATCCAGAAAAGCGCCTCGAACGCACAACATTTATAAAAATGTTATTTTCGTTACATATATTTTTACCATTTCCTTGAGTATCTTAGGTATTACAGTGTATATTGTATGATTGCCAATGACTACATGTTTGAAAAACATATATATTTCATTACACAATCTCCTCATCCGCAATTTCATGAATTATACTTGAATTATAACTGAAATCCGTCCATTGGCAATATACATTCCTTCTTCTTAAGACATATGCAAATAGTGTAATTCATACCCTCCAAAGGGTTAATCCCACCCCTGAAATCAATAGCATGATATTTTAAAACTTTTGGATACCTGCCAATAAACTATATACTCTTAATGACAAGATGCATCTCTTGCAAAATAATTACCATGTTAACCTTTCCGCGTGGATCATATCGACATTTTTATGTTCAAACATATCTTAGAAGATGAACTGTGAGCTACTGCTTACTTATGATACCTCCGTTATTAGTATTCAGTAAACAGGATATTGATGAGCAGTGCATGTGAAAACCCATCACAAGAAGCTTGATGTCAAAGTTCTGGAAGCCCTGAACAAAACTCGTAGAAAAAGTCATTTATGGCCTTTATGTGTAAGAATATATAAATATTTGGTAAAGATGAAGTTAAGGATGTACTTAGGTGAAATTAAAAAAATCTAGAATTTTAAATTGATACTTTAAGTCGGAAGAGCATTAGTTAGGGAACAAAATAAGCTAAAAATATTGGTGGGTTATGGAGCTCCTTTCCGAGATATTTTTTTTTTAAATGGCGGGAAAGGCCGACTCGGATTTTACCTTATATTTGCATTGGTATTATTTGGGTCTCAAATTAAAAGAAAAGAAATCTAGAATCTGCTTAAATTGTGGTAAATGACTTTTATGAGATATTGAAGTCTTATATGAAAAGAAAAATAGGTGTTATGAGGCAAAATATTTTACCCTTTATCGTAGGAAAAAAACCAAGGAGTCCGAACATCTGACACAAATTCCTAAACCTGACCTAAGTACATCATTAAAAGGCGAGGAATGAAAAAAAAAAAAAAAAATGAATCACATGGAAAATCATACTCGCACAAAGCTGACTGTCAAATCTCAGGAATGGTTGATGTGTAGTTAATATGAAATTTTTTTTAATAACCAAGTTTTGATCTGAAACGGTCATTTATATCTGAACAGCTCTTCAAAGACTGAACAAACTATTAATAAGTAATTTTCAGTCTTTCAGTCAACTTTGAGATCTTTCCAGTCTATGTTCAGACTTTTCAGTATTTGGTATTTACCTATAAACATCAACATCATGCTGAATTGCCTGAAAAGTTTCTGAACAGTACTAAATTGACTGTAAGCAAATTGTCTGAACAGTACTGAAAACTGACTGAGAGACTTTTCAGATGATGCGAAGATCAACATGAATGTTTAAGATCAAAATTGGTATACGAATGACGAAACGTTCATTGGACGGATAGCACGGACAGATAGAGATAAATCAGTATAGCAACACCTTCCGAGCGGAAATACTCTTATAATATAAACATAATATATATGATGTCGTTCTCTAAATAACAAGAGGTATTGACGGCGACATGCATACTACACTTGGGGTCATCCCCACTCCATTCAAATCAATTATCTTTAAAGATCGTTTAATTCAATATGATTATCACCCCTTATCCTTTAATAACAACTTGTTTTGACTCCAATATATAATCCCTCCACTTAAAGCGGTTGTAATCCACAATCATACAATAAGACTAAATGCATTCCTTTGTACAAAAACGTATATTGTTTGAAGACGTTTTAATTGCCAGATGTTTTAAGATATGATTCTGAAATACATACATTTGTACTGTTTTTATTATTATTGTCTGATATTGTGAATACAAAGATGATCACTGATGTACCAGAAAGGCGAGAGCAATTTCCTCACTACCTTTCTCTATGACAAAGCAAACCATTATAACATTTACAATATATACATGTAATACTGACAATATAAAGGTTAGGAAAATGATATCTGCAAAACGAGTTTCTGCTATGAACTTATATATCATATAAAAAATAACAATTCTACACCACAATTCATAAAGTAATATTACATCCATTTTTATCTAGTTAGCTATAATACGATCATCACCTTCATATGTGTTCAACGTGGCACACCGAAGGGTGATAGCTCAAATGATGTGCTTGCAAAATTAATAAAGATGATTACAAGAATTAAACTTTGTGTTCGCAACTTATACCAAACTTAATTTAATTTCTTTTTACATATTGATATTATGTTTATTAATAATATGTGATGACATTGAAACGAACCCGGGTCCTGAACGCACACAAGAGTATTCCGAGAAAACATTGTCAATTTTCAATTGCAATATTAGAAGCCTTAGAAATAAACTGAACTATATTGCCGATATTATTGAGGATTATGGTGTATAATTTATCACAGAAACACATTTAGACTCTAATATAACTGATTATTTCTGGCCATATTTTGATCAAATGTTGAAAACCGACTTGGATGAAAAAGTTGTATAATTTGCTTCGGTGATCTGAAAAAATACTTTATGTCTGATCTATCAAATACAATAGATGTTATTTTCACTAATGACCTGATTAACATAATTGATAAAGCCACTCACACTGACACACGAACAGGTAGCTCGTCACTACTTCATCCTATTTTAGGTACAGATTCAGTACCCGTTTTAGATAAGGACACAATACCTATTGATAGAGGTGTAAGTGATCATACGTCAGAATAAATTGTGGTTTAAGTAAAAGCCGAACATATATTAGATCTATATGGTATTATAAAAGAGGGGATTTATGACTTAATGAAACAAAAAGTACTAAAAACTAATTGCGAAAATTTAATTTCTGATGCAAGTGATGTTCATTTTGCGGCTACAAATTTCACTAAAACTTTTATTGATATAGCATCTGAGTGTATACCTACAAGGGAAGTAACTATAAGATGTGATAATGAAGTTTGGTTTGATTCAAATTAGCGGCGGGAAACAAGAAAACGGGACAGACTTCGAAAAAATTGTATTCGTTCGAGAAATACATCTGCAGAGAAAAAATATAAGCAACAAAAGAACAAAGTTAATAATTAAAAAAAAAAAAAAACAGACTAAAAAGCATTTCTATATAAACGAAAATCTAGACGAACTGAAATTGACAAACGGTAAACAGTACTGGAAGACAAATAATATGCAAATTAAAAGCGACAGGCCAACTGATAATATTCCTGCGCTAAGAGACCCGGGTCAAAGCTTTAACCTTGCGTATGAAGCAACAGAAAAGTTTTTACATAAACATTTTTGTTCCATTTTTAATTTAGATGATACTAGTAAAGAATTACCGGAATTTGAAGACTGCTGTATTGATTTTCTCTCACAACGTATTGTTAGTGAACAAGATGTACCTGATTTTGTTGCATCGCTTGATGCAAATAAAGCTGTGGGACCAGATATCGTTAGCAACAGAAGGTTACTTGCTGTTAAAAATTATATTTCCAAGCCATTATATTTACTATTTAATGAATCTCTTAATGATAGAATATTTCACGATCAATAGAAATTTACGCATGTTATTTCCTTATTCAAAAGTGGTGACACATCATTACCTTCTAACTGCATGCCTGTCTCCATATTGCCATGTTGGAGTAAAGTGGTAGAAAAAATTGTTTTAAAAATATTTTTAATCGTTAAATGATAATAAACGGTTGCATAAGTATCAATCTGGATTTATTCCAGGATATAAAACTACGCATTTATTGATTGAACTTTACAACAAAATTGTATTGGCTCTAAATAACAAGCTAGTAACTAGCATTACATTTGCTGATACATTTGTATTAGTAAAGCCGTTGATACTGTTTGAATCAAGGTTTTACTATACAAACTTGAAAAATAAAATAAAAAAGAAGATTTGCTGTGTTGATTAAAATGATACTTGTGTAGACGATCTCAGAGAGTGGTCTTAAAATATTCAGTATCAAATTTTAGAAAAGTAAACGCCGGTGTGCCACAGGGTTCGGTATAAGGGCCGTTCTTGTTTTTGAAAATATTTCCAGGGGAAGATCACCAGACCCCCTCTCGCTTCACTCATTCGTGGATGCATTTAGCATTATATATACAAAAATATTTACTTTTCGACAATTTATGTTTCTGGAGGCCTTATTATCTTGGATGCCTAGTTACACGTGGCATTGTCACTTAAATGAAAACAGGTCTAAATAATTTTTATGGGTATTGATATACATATGATATATCACCAAAAAAAAAATGAAAGCATTAATTTACGTTCTTATTAAGTAATTACACGCTTCAACCAATTACAAGTATATCAATGGGTAAAAGAAATTAGGTTTTCTTATCATTAAGTCTGGTCACGCCTTGTCTTTCACGATCAAACTAGTGCGTTGAATGATTCGGTCAATTTTGAAAAATCCACAAATAATATTTTTTTCTTAATGATTCCCACATGATTATGTGTCGCCTTTTGTGTTTTCTTAAAAAGTACTGCATTTTTTTTAACTAAGTGCACAGTATTATTAAGGAAGTTGAATCATTTTGACAGACGTAATTTTTTTCTGATTTGTTCCACCTATTGAAAATACAGCAGATTTTTCACAGATTTTGAAGTTGAATTACATTTAATTGCATTCACGATCCGAGACCAGATCTTTCATGATCCGATCGCAATGCTTGACCACCGTTAGTTATTCTTTCACGATCATTTTTCTCGATAAACCGAATGACACCCGTGATTTACTGTTCCTTGACCTTAATAATAATTTACTTTCAAGCATTCAGATTCAAAATCAAGATAAAGTACAGGTTGCATTGTCTATCACATTTAATACTTTGTTTGCAACTATATACCATTGACAGATCCATGTCGGTGTTCCATAGGTTGGAACCCCCTCTTTTTCGATTTTTTATTTTAAATTTTTTAACTTTTTGATTTATCTAATTATGTGAACGTGTCATAGTGTTCCGGGATGTAGCACCCCCTTTTTTTCAAAATGGCTGTATCCGCACATGTATACATTGTCTAAAACTCTTGAATATGCAATGATGTAAAAATAAGATAAAAGATAATTATTCTAGTAAAATTATTCGTAATCAACTCACCTTTTCTGAAATGTTTTGTAATTGATCAAACTACACTATCTCGTTGTGATGTGTTTTGTCTATCGCTATCTTTTAAATATTGATGTTCGGGTAGTTAAATATCGTGTTCATTAGAGGTTAACTAATAGAAGAAATATGAATAAACAGAGTGTTGTCCTTGAAGTTAATGAACTACAAACGCAAATGTATCGAATATCGAATACTTATCACAAAAGGGATCACACATATAGCTTCTAAATTCATTCTCAAAAACAATGTTCTTATTTATACAAGGGTCAAGATGGGGTTACAAAAAATAAAAAATAGAGAGTAGGGGAAAATTGCCTAAATGCCTTAAGA
Organism: Mytilus coruscus; assembly: GCA_017311375.1. Classification (NCBI taxonomy): domain Eukaryota; kingdom Metazoa; phylum Mollusca; class Bivalvia; order Mytilida; family Mytilidae; genus Mytilus; species Mytilus coruscus. The sequence goes on from CM029598.1 coordinate 70,013,677, forward strand.
ATAGAGAATAAATGAGTGCTGAAATATAAAATATAGAGAATATTTAATGGACGGAGAAAAGAATAGATAATAATGCAGTGCAAAAAGGTAAAGAAAAGAGAATAATGGCCAAACAACTAAATAGAGAAAATGGCTCTACCCAGACCTTCATATATTGGACAGTTTTGATGGAAATTTCTAATAGGAAAAATAAGGTACAGACACAAATATTGGTGTGTAATATATTTGTATATATACTGCTGTGCAGCCAAAGGGACTCCGTTCAGCAAGGATATATCGAACTGCAATTGTGCGTCCAGAATATCAGTAGATGTATTCAATATAATGTCGCCAATCAGGTCCGAAACGACTGAGTATTTATACATCCCGTACAGATACAGAAATCAGTTGGTAAGAATGGTTGTACATATTACGGTGTCCTTAACCTTTCAGATTATCATCGTTAAATAAAATGAAAAAAAGTATCAAATCAATAGAAATGATTTATCGGTTGATTTGATAGCCTTGTATCCTGGCTCACTACTCCACAGAAGCGAATCCATGCAAAGCAGAGATTTGGCCAGGATCCCAGGCTATACTGAGATAATTTGTGGTAATCTTCATGCCCCTCGATGAAATTGGTATGTTGTTATATCATATCATGTGTTAATGTTCTTCTTTAAGATACAATTTCCACACAAATTGTCAAGTTCATCGTCCTATAACCAAATATTAATTCTCTTTAAAAATTCATGAAACTTGTCCTAAGAAAATTTGATTTATTGTATACGAATTATAAAATTACCGTGATCACCATGTATTGTAAAGCGCTTTTCTGGATCCAATTTCATTAAGAACGCTCAAACCTAAACGTTTGACGTTAACTTTAGGAACTATATGACTATATATATATATTGTTCATGAGGATCCATAACTTTAAAACCAAAATATAGACATTCTTTGATAAAAGTAAGAGAGTTTTATTAAACTAAAATACAATTTTCTGGGATAAAATTCATACAATCATCAAAATGGATTAGGAAATTCGCGTCATTCACCAATAAAAGTTTTATTGAAATCAACAAGCAACACTGTCTAAAGTGTAAAATCTCTCTCTTATGATCATGGTGTGCAATCTGATCGTGAAATATCTGGTATTGGATCGTAAATGCAGTTTAATACAATTCAACTTCAAAATCTGTGTAAAAACCGTTGCAGTATCATCAGGAGTCAAATCAAAAATAAAAGAAAAACGTGTCTGTCAAAACGATTATTGTTCCTCAATATTGCGCTCTAAGATAACGAAACAATGCGGTACTTTTGAAGAAAACACAAAAGTTAACGCATAACCCTACTTTTTAACAAAAATAAACATGGATTAGAATCAATTATAGTCACATTTCATTATATCAGTCTACATTAGAAACTGATTCGTCATGTGTCGATTAGTACAAATAAGTAAAGCGTTATTGGTTTTTTTTTCTGGAAATTTATCAGATTATTGAAGAAATAGTCGGAATTTGTTAATTTTTAACTATAATTGATTGTGAAAATCAGGCAACGTATCATTTTAATCATTAAAGACAATGAATGACAAGACTAATAGATAATAAGTGTTAGTAAAAGATCAATTTTTTCTCAAAAAAACTAGTAATTACGATGCAAAATTTGTTCTAGTTACTCCCCTTTTGCCGATCATTAGATATTCTCGTTTACCCGACTTTTGATTTGTGTTCAATCCTCCTTTTAAAGTGAATTGTTTTTTTAGTCATTACGTTAGAACTCTTTAGAGTAATGAGATCGAAAATTTTTACCCTCCCTCCCTTTATATATCGTTTGAATAATATTTTATTTTTATTTCTATATTATTTTATTTTACAAATTTTGCATCAGTGACTTATACGGCGGATATTTAATTTTTTGTGGCCCGCCAGTACATGTATTTTCCTTGCTATAACTTAATAAGTATTAGTATTTGTATATGTATTTGTATATTTTCTTTATATTATTTTATTAACCAACTTACTACAATATGTATAGAAATGCCCATGCTTTATAAATGGAAAATTTCGACAACTGGTCATTATGAACGGAGAAATTGCTACAGCCAGTCATTACGAAATCTCAGTCATGCATTACGAAATCACACCCGTGCATTACGAAACCACAGCCATGCATTATGAACAGATGAAACGGGACATCGTTTAAATCAAAATGTCGTTTATTTCTTTAAAAAATTGACAACTTTTAAAAAAAAAAATTAACTAAAAAAACAGTTTAAATGATGTTCAGTGTAACGTCCTGAAACGGAAATATGTCACAGCCTTTTCGAGTACGACTTTTGATTATTATCACTTTTTCATTTCCGTAGATCAATCATCAGAACGCAGACTACTCAAGAGTAAGAATAACTGTCTGATTTATTCTTCCCAGCTACTTTATATTTGCTAGATAAAATGAATTGTAATAGCATAAAATTAAGTACTTGGATGAGAAATCAGAAATTACATCTGACAATGTTGACCAAAAATCCATCGTGAATGCGAAAGACAAATTATTTCAGCTATGCATACCCGTATCTTCTTCACGGTAAGTTTCTTACTCTTAGTTTAATCGAAGAATTAAAACCATTTAATAAAAGTGTTATGAACTGGCTGTTTCTGTATTGGCCATGTTATAGATTCGTGGTTAGCTGAATTTGGACCTGAAACTCAAAGACTGTTCTTGAATGAAGTTGGTTAATAAAAGTATCAATGTATGGACTTTTTCATATTTGCCCTGTAACATGCCCTTGGTACTAATAATGGCCTCGGACAGTTGTAATGGCCCTCGGCGTTGCCTCGGGCCATTACAACCATCCTTGACCATTATTAATACTTCGGGCACGTTACAGGGCCAATATGAAAAAAGTCCATACATTAATACTATAGTAATGACATGAATGTTAAAGATTTATGTTTTCGGCCAAATAAATCTATATTATTATTACAGTCTTTAATGAAGCCAAAAGTAATTTGAATATTACGTGAATACAATGCGTTAATTAAAACCTTATACAGGCCTCATTGACAACCGACTAATGAATAATCGTCACAGAACTGTGTGTTTTTAATATGTGTAATCTGGTAACAAGTTCAGAAAGACAGGCTTAAGACTACAAGAAAACAGTATGTAAATATCTTCCAGAACTAAATAGCTTCTTCGACAACTTCCAATCAAATAGACCTAGCTGCACAAGGTTCTTGGAATATTCAAAAACATGTAAACCGTGTAAAAAAAGTCTATTTAGGATTCTACACGTACCAATACAGATACAGATAAAATTTCTCTACGTTAAATGCAATGGCCGATAATTACAGAGTTCTCTGTACAGTCCAGTCTGTTTCATGCATGTTACCTTTTAAGGATTTAGTAATTATAAGGTTTGAGTGACTAGCTTCAAATGTGTTTAGACGAGTTATTTGGCAAGATCGATCATTCATAGAAAAGCTATGTACGTGTATTGGCTGTATGGGATGTATCAATACGCAGCCACGGCCGGATGAAACGAAAAGTTCTCTTTAACTTTTGTGTTGAGCATACTTAAAATGATTCAGTGCATTTTAAGTTTCAGAAGGCTTCCTTAGCTTTGATGGGCACTCTTCTCGCTATTGTAGTGTAAAAATAAATTAAAATGGCTAAAAATCTTTGACACCATCGTATTGGTCAATCAATTCGTGAATGCGACCGTAAAACTTACGTAGTGTCGTTTTCAGACGTTCTTCTTCATAAATCTGTTTGGGAGGTTTTTGTCTAAAGAGCACAATGATCATCTGTTTTATCCCTTCGTTATAATGAACCTTAAAAATCAAATATTTGAAAAGTGTAATTTTTTTAAATTGCAATGAAACAATTATACTTCGAAGACGAAATATTATATTAGGTTCTTAAGTGAGAATGGTTGATTGATTGCTAACTTACTATTCAGTGGAAAATATTTCATGCATTGCCACAATCAGAATAATTCAAATATGTTAGCATTGCAAAGTTGACCAACGGGGATCAAACGGTAAAAACATGGGTGTTCATCTTGAAGAAGACGGTCGTATGAATTAAGAATATAGCAAAGTGTTCTCGACCAATGACATTGTAGGATTTGATGTTTCTTGATTGTGAAGAATGAATGTAAATCATGTTCTAAGTAAGGTATTATCATATTGTTAGGCCTACTTCAAGACAAACAATTCATATATTAAGCTGTCTCTAGAACTGAGAAAACAACATTAATTTTGTTGTTAGTAAATTTTTTTAATTTATTTTAGTGATTCTGTTTACTTTAATTGTACGTATTAAATTGTATGATTGTAGCCTTTGACCATCGTTGCAGCATAATTTTAGCCTTAATATAGTTATAATTACAGAAGCACACAGTGGTGTATTTACCGGGGGGCACAGGGGCAGGGGGCACGTGCCCCCCTCCCTGTCCAGGTCACCAAAAAAAATTTCGAACATAATTTTATTGCTACTGAATCTGATTACCTAGAAAGGAAATTAATCACAGCTTGATTTGACTTCTCGAACCGTGCGTTAATTAAACCCAGCTTCAACATGCGTGATTTATGACAACTTATCGGTGGGTGTGTAAATATTGACACCTGTGTGTAATGCTTTTTATGTAAACTACATGTACATGTTGATTGGAATAGTACGAATATTTTTATTGCTTTTTTAATACAATATTACAGATTAAGATCGATTGCCAAGTGAAATCTTGTGATCGTGAAAGAAATAACCAACTAATATCTTTTTTTAAGGAATAGGTACAAATAGATGTTTAGTGTCAAGATATAATTATATGGGATATGTCTTCACATACTAGATATAATAGCCCTTATATTTATGGTCTTCATAACAAAATACTCACATAACTAATTTATGTGAATGTTTTTTTTCAAATTGTCTTCTTTGTGACTTTATTCAACAACAAACTATTTGTTTTTTTTTTTTTATGATATTATACAAGATTTTTTTAAACTGAATTTTTCCAATATAATCATTAAATGCTATTGTATATTTATAAGATCTACTTTATAACATAATCTGGGACTAATACATTTATCTAATAGCCCAAGTATTCAGTAATATAATATATTTTTCTTCTTTCAATTACCATTTATGAGGATATGAATGGGGTTTACAGATATGAGAATAATGGGCAGATAAGTTAGATTAGGAGCGGGACCAAAACATATAGATAACAGAATAAAAGAGGTGATGAAATATAAAGAAAAGATTGATTGATTGTTGGTTTTTAACGTCCAGTGGCAAATATTTCATGCATGTTTAGGACGAATATAATAGAGATCAGAAGAATAAAGAATAAAGTGAAATGGTAAAAAATTTTAAAAATATAGAAATATAGAAACGATGATTTGACCCCCAAAAAAAAAAAAAAAAAACCCACCCACCAACACTCACATATGTACATATCTCTAAAAAAATATTTAATTTTGGTTTCATCATGGTGCCCCCCAGACATCGAGGTTCTGGATCCGCCCCTGGCACAATGGGTACATAATCCCAGTAGTAATCTTTATGGATTTATAGTAGAAGAACAATAGTTTAACGTTGAGTTAAATGAAGACCGTTATTATAAAAGTAAGAAATGTGGTATGATTTGCAAATTAGACAACTAGCCACAAGAGACCAAATGACATACATGCTAGCACTTATAGGTCACTTTACGGTCTTTAACAATAGGCAAATATGAAAATAAGTGGTATGATCACCAATGAAACAACTCTCCACCAGATACCAAATGACATAGAAGTTAACAACTACGTGTCACCGTACGGCCTTCAACAATGTACAAAACCCATATTGCGTAGTCAGTTATAAAAGGTCCGATATGACAAAATGTCGGCCTGATTTATGTACAAAACAATGAACGAAAAACAAATATGATATACAGCAACAAACGACAACCACTGAATTGCAGGGTCCTGACTTGGGACTTGGGACTGCACATACATAATGTGGCGGGGTTAAACATGTTAGAGGGTGCCAAACCCTCTCCTTAACCTGGGACAGTTGTGTAACAGTACAACATAAGAACAAACTATAAAAATTAGTCCAAAAAGGCTTAGCTCATCAGATCGAAACAAAGAAGAAAAACAACTAACAAAAATACCGACATGACGCGGCAGGGTATTTATAAATCCCCTCAACAAAAAAGACACTAAGTACATATCTGAGAGTACTCGAAATCAATATTGCATATAGCAGTGGCGGATCCAGAGGGGGTTCGGGGTTGGAACCCCCCTTTTTTTGGACGATCAATGCATTTGAATGGGGACATATAGTTGGACCCCCTTTATCCTGGGTTGGAAACCCCCCTTTTTAAAATGGCTGGATCCACCCCTGTATAGCAAGCTATAAAGGCCCGACATGACAAAATGTTAAACAATTCAAACGAAACGAAGCTTGCAGATTAAGTATAATTATAATTTAAATCAAATGTTAAGCAAATTAAACATATTTCCTTAAATATTATTCTTGTAATTGCTGATGTAACCTTGCTTTTTTAACATAGTACCTTGAAATCAATAGAATTTTTTTCAACTCCTGGGCCCATTAACCAACCAGATATGAAAGAGACCTGATTTTTGTCTCAAAATCAATTGACCGGCAACAACACTTTTCCCAATACTTTAGTCTATTTATAGGTTCAATGACCTAGAACTTCGACCTACTTTTCAAAGTATCAATAGGGCTCTAGTTCTCACAGGGGTTTTTCAAGCTACGTTCGACTGCAGAGGACATATGCTTTAAACGATATCTTCCGGAAATCAAACTTTTTGAACAAATTTCAGTCTGTCAATGTCTACTTCAACGTTGACCGTTGATCTAGTAATTCCAAATTAATAGAGATCTTTGACATAACATAGGGCTTCATCAAATAAAGTTTAGTAAACATTAGATATCTGCTTCAAAAGATAAAATCTGAAAATGATTGTGTTTCCCAAACGTCAGTCTATCAATAGCTGCTGTGACGTTTACCATTTGCTAATTGTCACCAATATCGATACAGATTTTTCCATCCTACCATATGCTATCCGGAACTAAGATGGACACTTGGTTAAAAAAAAAAACCTTCCAGAAACCAAAATGTTTGCAAAAATTTCTACCTTTCAATAGCTGATGTGAGTGGTCGGACCTATGGCCTATCATGCAACCCTAAATCATTGTTATTCCATAAGGTATTAGCAAGCCAATGTTGGCAAGGATATTCCTATTGTGTAAAACATTTTGTGAAGTAAATCGAAAAGTTCACGCCCTGACGATCGGACGGCCGGACACTCGCGCGGAATTTATCATATTATTGCGACAAAAGTTGAACCCTGCTAAAAATGACTTGTAACTCGAAAAAATATAAAAAAAGATAAGTAAAAAACGATATTAAAACCAAATAACAATTATAGAAAGTTATTGACATTTTAGTATTACGAAATACAAAAATGATGATTATTTTAAATTTAATTTCATAAAGTGCATAATCCACAAAATAAGTTAATCACACTTTCTTTCTTTTTTTTTTATTTCCAGTTTTGTAGTATTTTGGACTTTATCTGACTTTCAAAGATACAGCTGAAGATTTAGGATATTTATGTGTATAAAGGTTGCGCTTTTGTACCTTTTGTTGTTAAATTATGACTTCCAACAGCTGTAGCTAGTATCATTGATTGATTGGTGATTGCTTTATGTCGCACAAAAAGGCTATATTGCGGCGAGTGGCTATTATCATGAAGTAATCTTAGAGCTTCGATGATTTCAAGGTCATGTTATTAGCTAGAAGCGTGTAAAGAAGTGATCTTTGGATGACTGACTACTCATAAAATTACAGTTGAAACTGGGAAAGATACCCTTATCATTCTCGTACTGCTCTTTTAGTTTTCATTTTATTGACTAGATATCTCAAAAGTTGACATCGTTTTAACATTGTCTTTGTATTCTCGTAACATATTCTAAGTGTATAAACACTATTTATGACGATATTTTAGTAATCATAGGCTTCCTTATCGTCTTCTGAGTCTAAGAAAATGGCACTTGTTTTCTTTTTCTTCTTCATGTAAAGTGAAAAGAACGAAACAGCATATCCGTAAAGACGTTCTCTGGATAGCGTCTAAACATCGGGTTAAGTCAAATATTTGATTTTGATCCCTTATTTGAGTTGCAATTCGAATTCAATACAATTTTTTCTCAAGACAAAGTTTTATTCTCGGGAAACCGGTGTTACATTTTCTATCCTTCCAAGTCGAGTAAGAGTCTGAGTTTGAGTTCGAATATAAAGAGTTACTTAATACTTTTTTTTTAAATGAAGTAAATGGGAAATACATTATCAGTATTCAAGGTTTTTTTGTTTTTTTTATTATTTATAAAAGACTGAGTGTCATAAAGGTTTGAAAACGGAAAAGAAGATACAATATATTACTTCATTAATAAATAAATACCATTACGATGTATGTTCTATCGGGCAATCAACATTCACAAGAAGTATAGCTTCTATGTCTCAGTTTAATACTTATACGTCAATTTTTTAAATGTTGTCATTTTAGTTAAATGATCTATGACACACTAGATTGTTTCAACTTTTAAACTATTATCTTTTCCTCATATTAGCAAAAACATACTTCTATTCTTGTGTATGTACATGTAGTATATTAGATACGACATACAAGAGCTTGCAGCAATTATACCCAGAATTGCAATCATTGAGAAGATTTACTAACAGGTTAATGAATCAATGAGTTGTCCAGCAATGGCTGCACCTGGACAGAATCATTGAAAGGTACTTACACATGGTAAAAAAGACTTTTTTTCAAGTTTTTATTACACAATAAGACAGTTTACACCTTAATAAGACTAAGAGACAGACAATAATATACACATTTACAGTGACGAACAGAACAGTGTGGAACAAATAATTATTATAAAAACATTAACTTCACAAAATTTACAAATGTTACAACAACTGTCTAATCTATATATATACTCAACAAACGTCAATATTCATGGATGATTGATCTAAGTTTAAAGTGTAAGTTACATGCAGTTTCAAAATTCTTATGATATTTTTTAAGAAAATATAAAGGTTATTCAATACCAATTTATTACACAACGACAATAGCCCTTTGAATTTGACTTACGTTGGGTTTTTTTTTATATAGTATTCAGGAATGTATTTTGATCGGAGGCTGCTCATATTAGTATTCTAACAAACAAATAGATAATGAAATTTATTTTCCACCAGTCCTCCGTTGCAGAGATTGTAAAAACGCTCCGTTTTTGGATTTTTGCCACCTTCCAGTTTTTATAGGAAACTTAATATTGAAACAACGATTTTTTTTTATGTAGAGTTAGTTGTTAGTTTTTTTTTATGCTTATACGGTAGTTATTAAGCAAAAATCTTTAAAATATTGCGTAATAAAGATCTCTGGCTGAATATTTAATATAACTATGCCACTTCTTCACATATTAATTACATAATATCTGTTTAAGGTGGTGCCAAACACCTTGACTAAAAATAATTTGGCTCGTTTAATTTTCGTAAAATTTTGACAAAATATTTACTTTGACCCCCCTTTGACAAAAATATAAAAATTAAAAATTTCAAAAAACTTGAACCACACACTTTATCGGAAAAATTTCATTGGATATATAGCAGTTTGACAAACACTAATGTTGATCATTGAGAAGCTTAATATTTCCTTAACAATAAAACCTGATTAAAACATTCAGCTGATTTTTACAGAGTTATCTCCCTGTTGTGTTATGTACCACCTTAAGGAAATGGTTTGATGTCTAATTTACTCAATACTTGTTGACTATTCCATATATAACTTAAACCTATGTTATCAAGGGTGCACATGATTTGATCCAACCACCTTTAATAATACAGTCAATACTTGTACATGCTCAGCAGCAGTTGATGCATGTACATGCGACCCGATAACTTTGGGCATGAAGAGTTGTAGGATCTGCTTACCTTCCGGGGCCCATGAGATCACCCCGGTTTTAGTTGGTTTCGTGTTGCTCGGTCTTTTGTTTTCTATGTTGTGTTGTGTGTACTGGTGTTTGTCGTTTTGGTCTTATTTCGTGTTTTGCCATTGTGTTGTCAGTTTATTTTCGACTTGTGAGTTTGAATGTCCCTTTGGTATCTTTCGCCTCTTTTGTAGTATTCATCCGTAGTTTTGGCCAAATATTCCACGTCCTCATTTGAACATTTATACATAAAGGATAACGACTAGTGTGAAGCTAGCCGGCGTTAATATTCATGAGGCTAGCCGTCAGTAATATTCATGAGGTGAGACCGCGTTCGATGAAGTGATGTGAGTAATCAATAGATTGTTACAATAAAATAACATGTTGCTGTAAATATCCAATATGGTTCTGCTATTTTTAGCAATATAAAATCCACAATGAGTCAGTTAAACTTCACAAAGTTGACATTTTACAGTTTTACTATCACTGCGTCGTTCATAGAATTTTGCTAACGGAAGATTTGGGAGATATTTTCAAAGACAATTTGCTAAATCATACTACACGCGTCTTTTTGTCAAAGTAATAATATTTGAATCTTCTATCAGATTTTCATCTGGAACTTTGCTTAAACAATGTTATAATATATTCATGTTGGAACAAATAATATAAGCCAACTATTCCGTCAGGAACAAATACTGTATTATTTCTTCAGTGGAAATAAAATTCTTATGGGCTATAAATTCTCATAGATGTCAAAGGCGGTTTCTCCGGAAAAGTCGATAGGGTGTTCTCTTAACTCTATATAGTAAATTAATGATAAGAGTGACATACAAAATAAAAAAAAAAACATACGAAGGGATTGGAGATACACTCTTAACATACTCGTAACATTATCGTAGATCGTTCGTAAAGTTTCTCTTCAGCCAGATTTAAGATAGATTTTCTTGATACTGGGACCAGTAGCAAGAAACTTCTCTTAAAAATCTCGTAAGTCATAGTTTACGATAGCACAAAGAGTGAGCTAAGAATCATTCAAGAGTGTAACCAGAACCAATCTTTCCTCTTCCCTTTCTTTCTCTTAAAATCTTTTAAGAATAATATTATCCTTAATGCGATCTTATTCAAAGCACACTTACTAACTTTCCGTCAACGTTTTCTTTTTTTTGATTTAGTCATTGCCAAATAAAACTCTGTTGTGCGTTTTAGAGTAACAGGAAGTTATTGATCATGGTTAATTTAGCAACGTTAGAAATTTAAAAAGTTTGACAAACACTAATGTTAATAATTGAGAAGCTTAATATTTCCTTAACAATAAAACCTGATTAAAACATTCAGCTGATTTTTACAGAGTTATCTCCCTGTTGTGTTATGTACCACCTTAAGGAAATGGTTTGATGTCTAATTTACTCAATACTTGTTGACTATTCCATATATAACTTAAACCCATGTTATCAAGGGTGGACTTGATTTGATCCAACCACCTATAATAATACAGTCCATACTTGTGCATGCTCAGCAGCAGTTGATACATGCGACCCGATAACTTTGGACATGAAGAGTTGTAGGGATCTGCTTACCCTTCCGGGGCCCATGAGATCACCCCCGGTTTTTAGTTGGTTTCGTGTTGCTCGGTCTTTTGTTTTCTATGTTGTGTTGTGTGTACTGGTGTTTGTCGTTTTGGTCTTATTTCGTGTTTTGCCATTGTGTTGTCAGTTTATTTTCGACTTGTGAGTTTGAATGTCCCTTTGGTATCTTTCGCCTCTTTTTGTAGTATTCATTCGTAGTTTTGACCAAATATTCCACGTCCTCATTTGAACATTTATACATAAAGGATAACGACTAGTGTGAAGCTAGCCGGCGTTAATATTCATGAGGCTAGCCGTCAGTAATATTCATGAGGTGAGACCGCGTTCGATGAAGTGATGTGAGTAATCAATAGATTGTTACAATAAAATAACATGTTGCTGTAAATATCCAATATGGTTCTGCTATTTTTAGCAATATAAAATCCACAATGCGTCAGTTCAACTTCACAAAGTTGACATTTTACAGTTTTACTATCACTGCGTCGTTCATAGAATTTTGCTAACGGAAGATTTGGGAGATATTTTCAAAGACAATTTGCTAAATCATACTACACGCGTCTTTTTGTCAAAGTAATAATATTTGAATCTTCTATCAGATTTTCATCTGGAACTTTGCTTAAACAATGTTATAATATATTCATGTTGGAACAAATAATATAAGCCAACTATTCCGTCAGGAACAAATACTGTATTATTTCTTCAGTGGAAATAAAATTCTTATGGGCTATAAATTCTCATAGATGTCAAAGGCGGTTTCTCCGGAAAAGTCGATAGGGGTGTTCTCTTAACTCTATGTAGTAAGTTAATGATAAGAGTGACATACAAAATAAAAAAAAAAACATACGAAGGGATTGGAGATACACTCTTAACATACTCGTAACATTATCGTAGATCGTTCGTAAAGTTTCTCTTCAGCCAGATTTAAGATAGATTTTCTTGATACTGGGACCAGTAGCAAGAAACTTCTCTTAAAAATCTCGTAAGTCATAGTTTACGATAGCACAAAGAGTGAGCTAAGAATCATTCAAGAGTGTAACCATAACCAATCTTTCCTCTTCCCTTTCTTTCTCTTAAAATCTTTTAAGAATAATATTATCCTTAATGCGATCTTATTCAAAGCACACTTACTAACTTTCCGTCAACGTTTTCTTTTTTTTTGATTTAGTCATTTCCAAATACAACTCTGTTGTGCGTTTTAGAGTAACAGGAAGTTATTGATCATGGTTAATTTAGCAACGTTGGAAATTTAAAAGTTAAAAGAATATAATGACTCAGTGCATTTATCGAATGACCGAATTCTAAACCAGAGGAATAAGAAATTCGGCTATATCATCATTCCCCCTCCCCCCAACAGAGAAATTTGATATTTTTTTTAAATCTTAGAAAGCTAAAGTCTTGACATCAATTTCTGATTTATTTGATATTTCAAAGGGGCATAAATCATTTCGAAATTGTCCGTGACATTGCTGATATTAACCTTTGATATAAATTTGATAAAAATCTGGCAAAAAAATGTACACGTGAGAGCACTCACAATGCAAAATTCCATATCATTAATATTTCTAAGGGCATAACTCCTTTAAAAATAATTGATCGGCACTTATTTTCAAAGTTACCCGAGACATTGCTGTTATAAACCTATGATATAAGTTTCATAAAAATCTGGCAAGAATTGTGTACATGAGAGCACTAACATTGAAATTTTCCATATAACTAATATTTCTAAGGGCAGAACTCTTTTAAAAATTATTATTTGAGGATCATTATGTATAAGACAATTGTTAAAAAAAGGCATAAAATAATAACTTCTTTGATAATTTAGTATCTTAAAGGGCCCCTTTTGAGGAGTATCAAGGAAAAATGGGGCTGAGTATTTAAAAAAAGTTTTAAAAAAAGGAAAAACATTTTTTTTTTTCCAATCTGAAATCTTACTTTTGTGCAAAACAAACAAATAGTACAAATTAAACAATTACAGATTAAAAAAATCAAATTTTTCCCAAATGAGGATATAGTCATAAATCAAATATGCTCGCTCTACCTTACCGTTGGTTCTTGTTAATTTGTCCATCCGTCATAAAATCAAGATCTTTGAAGCGGTCACGGAATAAACGTCTTGTAAAGCGAGCTTGCTTTCTTCGCCTGTTATTGATCATACGTAAAACAAGCTCCATTTTCATTCAAAGAGTAGTTAAGGGGTAGGTCGAACCACGCTTACATTAAAACGTTTTAAGTAAGAATTGTGTTACGCTCGCAAATGCCTAATTCGATGCAAAGAGGTCTTACTAAAGGACAAAAAATAAGATGATTCCGAGTTACCCGAATTGTTAAGTTTATGATAAGGGGATGCAAAGAATTCCCTTAAATCCGTAAGAATCTAAGATTGATAGAAGATTGCTTCTTGTTAACTCTTATAGTCACTTAGACAGTCTTAAGATGATCTTAAGTGCTAAGAGAGTTTCTTGTTACCGGTCCCTGGGGTCGGTATCATGAAGCTAAGTGCTAAAGATGACAAATAAAGTGAAACAAGAGCATGCATGATAAACATACTGTCTTGAACAGAGTAGCCCTGACGAAATCTCCCTTTGTATCTTTCATAGACTGCCAAAATAAATTTAAAAAAAAATATTTTGCTTTACTTCTAGTTGTTGTTTTTCTAATAACTGTAACGTAGTTATGTACGTGACGTTATAGTCAAGTACTTTCAATTTAGAATCTAAAAGTTAAAAAAAACAATAATAATAGAACATTCAGGATAATAAATTACATACCACATGGCCGAGAGGGTGAAAGATTGGTACCCACGAAAGAACATTGTCAACATCGGCTTCTCCGTAGTTGACAATGTTTACTCGGGGTAACAATCTGCTCTATCACCCTCTCATCTATGTGTTATTTATATAGCATATAGGTAGAAACTGGTTAAACGTGCTTGATACGGGTTATGTTCTACTCATATACTTTATGATGGTATGATACTTAACCCCTAACGGGAGGGATTGTGCTTGATTTTCATATGATGAAGACATAATCTTTCAGTCAGTTTAATTGAGGTCTGGAGCTGGCATGTCAGTAACTGCTAGTAGTCCTTTGTTAATTTATGTATCATTGTCATTTTGCTTAGTTTCTTTTGTTACCTATTCTGACATCGGACTCGGACTTCTTTTAAACTGAGTTTTCAGTACTGTGCGTATTGCTGTGTGTTTGTTTATTCTACATTGGCTAGAGGTATAGGGGGAGGGTTGAGATCTCACAAAACATGTTTAACCCCGCCGCAGTTTTGCATCTGGTCCAAATCAGGAGCATCTGGTCTTTGTAACTAAAGTCTTATATGTTTTTTTTTTTAATTTTAGTTCATTTATATGTTTTGGAGTTTAGTGTGACGTCCATTTTCATTGAACTATTTCACATTTTTGTTTAGGGGCCAGCTGAAGCCCACCTCCGGGTGCGGGATTTTCTCGCTGTGTTGAAGACCCATTGGTGGCCTTCGGTTGTTTTCTGCTCTTTGGTCGGGTTGTTGTCTCTTTGAAACATTCCCCATTTCCATTTTCAATTTTATTTTAATATGACCTATAATGGTTTACTTTTTACACATTGTGACTTGGATGGAGAGTTGACTCATTGGCACTCATACCACATCTTCTTATTTCTATTTTAATGTATTCATTGATTATATCATCATTCCCCGGAGCTTGCCATTACTAAGCTTTTTAATGACTGATAAAATTTCCTCTTCCGAAATACCTCGATCAAGAAAATTATAATATCTTGATTATCAATATTTTCTGTTAGCTCGTCAAAATCTTGTTTATCTGTATCTACATCTTCATTTTTATTCAAAGATTTAAAATAATCGTATAACTGATCTATACTACTAAATTTAATCTCCTGCGCCAAATTATTTTTGTCTAAACGTTCCAAAATTTTCAAGAACTTTTTCGAATCTTTTCTGGAGATTTTACGAAGATCACATTCAAAATAATGTTGGGAACTTTTGAAACATTAATTCATCTCAACTTTATAATTTTTTCCAGCTTTCTTAACTTCATAGCTTCTCGATTTTCTTTATTTTTTATAAACATATAAACTTTAAAGATAAGACTTTATTATTTGTTGGTCTGTCATAAAATTCCTGAACAATCTTCTTGTGAACTCTTGCTGTAGTACACGTTGTCTCAGTTGTACATACAGTAACAACGCCATTTTATTCGATTATTAACAAGTGAATGTACAGCTAAGAGTAGTCGGGACCACTCTTACAAAAAAAATATCAAGAGAAGCTATTACGAATTGTTCTTGGTACACTCTTAAGTCGCTAAGTTTGTTTTAAGAAAACTTAATAACTGACAAAACTTTAAGAATGATTTTTTGTTACCGGAATTAGTAAGATCGCTTTAAGGTAGACTTAAGAATCGTTCTTAAATCATGCACTTTTTCAAAACATTAAGGGCTGTCAATCATTCTAAGATAGGTCTGAGGTTGGGTCTTGTTACACTCTTAAATCTTAAGACGCTCTTTAGACGTTCGTAAGACATAATCCGGCCCTGAGTACATCGATAATCAACTTAAGACTTAAGATCGTCTTTGATTACTCTTAGCAAATTTTAAGTGTATCAGCATTATTTTTTAACGGAAAACTTAGAAATTCTAAGAGTGGTCAGGGGAACCCCTGTTTCTCTCTTAGTTGATAAAATGGCGCGTACAACGACTTACTTTCTTGTATATGCGTGATCGAACAAATCCATTGGATTTCCTAGACGACTGTAGGATTGTCCGTGATTACAGGATCGGCAAATGTCCCGAGTAACAGAATTTTGTTCTGCTGAATAGCTGTCAGTATTGCAACCGTACTGCTTTAAACAATGAGAAAAAACCCATACCGTATAGTCGGCTATAAAAGGTCCCGACACGGAAATATGAAACAATTTAATTGAGAAAACAAACGGTCTAATTAATAACAAAACAATTTACAAATAACAAATATGAAAGACATGAACCAACGACAACCACTGAACTGCAGGCTCCTGACTTGGAACAGGCACATGAAGAATGAAGAATGTGGCGGAGTTAATCATGTTTGTAAGCTCTCAACCCTCCCCTTAACCTGGAGTTACAGCACAACATAAGAATAACTATAAAAATCAGTTGAAAAGGGATTACTTCATCAGATCGATACAAAGCAGAAAAAAAAAAAAACATCCAACAAAAACACAAACCGGACATGGCAAGGTATTTATACATCCCCAACAACAAAACAGAAACAAATTACAGATCTGAGAGAACTCGCAATTACTGACACCAGACTCAAGCTGGCAGCCATTTTTAGCAGCCAATCAAGATAGCAGCCACTTTTTCCAGCAACCAATTTTAATGATATGTCTAAAAACCAGACGGGCCCGGACCCCAGAAAAATATTTAAGTGGAGAATAGCCTGGTTCAATACCTTCGGAATGAGCTAGGTCTGGTTTGGAAGTTCTGGGATCCGGGCCCGTCTGGCCACTACAGTTATAGTTATATGTCAATTATTTGTACTGGCACATTTGACAAGGAAAATTTCAGTTATAAATTAATAAATTTGTAATGTCGCATGTCGTACAAAATAGTCCACGTAGGATTTTTATAGAAAATTAAAAAAAAAAAAAGATTAACATTACATGTATATGGAAATGTTTTCATTTCATATATACAGAAATAGATAATGAAAATGGGTTCAACTGAAATACTGGAGTGTATAGAAAGCATGTATGTAATTTTTCTGTCGTACATTGCATCTTTTTTATTAAGTTCACGGCAATAGATATATAACACGATTCCTCACAACTTACTTAAATTCATTATTAACAATGGTAGTTGTACTTTGATTTTTTTTTTTTTATTTTCTATTCCTACATTGTTTCTGTACCTCCTAATCATAAGGAATAAAAAAACGAGAAAAGAACGAAAAAAAACGATTTTAAATTGTACAATTTTTTATTACTAGACTACTAGTAAACAAACAGTGTCCTCCGAAAATAATTGGCTGCTTATCATTATTGGTATTTAAAACGGACTGTCATCTTTTGAGAATCACGAAAAGCCGTTAAAATGTCGAATTCCGCTGTCAAATTATATTTATCTATGATTTTGAAATTTTTAGAACGTTTGAGTCTTATACATTTTTTTGGTTTTTAGACATATCAACAAAATTTGCTGCTGGAAAAAAAAATGGCTGCTATCTTGATTGGCTGCTAAAAGTGGCTGCTAAGCTTGAGTCTGGTTAATATGTAATTTCCACAAGAAGAATCTTTTGAAAACTGTAAGAACTGTAAAACCAGTTTTAGTTTATTTTATCAATGGTAGGTTAGCATGTCTAATAGAAAAGAAAGGATATGGGGTATCCATCCATGACACCAATCTATATATGCACAACAAAAAATGCAAAAAGCAAAGGAACAACGCTTGTATTGCTGTTCTTCATTTCAAAGTCATAGTTAGTCCTTCAACATAATGCAAAAAACCAAACTCTCTCCTCACTGCAAGTTTAACACGGCCCTTAGCACCGGTTTGAGCGGAATTCTTTGAGACGATTTTATACTAAGTAGATATATGAAGATGTGGTATGAGTGCCAATGAGACAACTCTCCATCCAAGTCAAAATTTATAAATGTAAACCACTATAGGTCAAAGTACGGTCTTCAACACGGAGCCTAGGCTCACACCGAACAGTAAGCTATAAAGGGCCCCAAAAATTACTAGTGTAAAACCATTCAAACGGGAAAACCAACGGTCTAATCTATATAAAAACGAGAAACGAGAAACACTTATGAACCACATCAACAAACGACAACTACTGAACATCAGATTCAGATCTGTTAAAGTTAGACAACCTTAAAATTCCCTACATACAAATGTATATGAATTAAGGGTTCTACAAATATTTCCCACTTTCCCTCTCGAATTTGTACCGACTATCATATTGTGAATAACAGGCGATGTGGCATATACGTCAAGGCGCAGCAGGCCAACAACACAAAATTAAAAAGACATATAGAAGTGTTGATAAGTTTACCTATTCCTCTACTGATTTATTGGCTGAATGGTATGAATGTTTTAAGATTTATAATTTCGAAGGTCAATCAAGATGTATTTGAAATTTGCGTTGCAAGGAATAATGTTTAAAAATTGGCTGTGCATGTTGAATGAAATGTTATTTGATATAGGAACTAACAAAATACTACCGTCACTGCATGCGCAGAGGAATGGTATCAAAGTAAGTGAAACTCTGGTTAATGCAACATATACACGCAGTGAAATCGTCAATATACTGTGTACGATGTAAATGTGTCATCTGATATGTGAACATATGGCTTGTGGTCTGAAATATTTCGTCATTTTCATTGAACAATGAGGTGGACGTATCACGTGTTGTAGTTGTCCTTTAATTTAAATCTAAATGGTATATTCAGATGCCACAAATAAAAAAAAGGAAAGAGAGAGAGGAACAGTCTTGCAATAATTTAGTGTACAGAGAGTGGGAGATTACTTTTAACTGAGAGACGTGGTAGCTTTTTAAGTATGATGTTTCAACGATCGCTAGCTAATATAAAAATAAGGAGATGTGATATGATTGCCAATGAGACAACTATCCACCGAAGTTCAAATGGAGTGGATGTAAGCAATTATAGGCAACTGTACGGCCTTCAAGAATGAGAAAAACCCATACCGTATAGCCGGCTTATAAAGGCCCCGACATGGAAAATAGGAAACAATTCAATTGTGAAAACTAACAGCCTAATTTATAACAAAACATTTTACGAAAAACAAATGTGACAGACATGAACCAACGACAATCACTGATCTACTGTGTCCTGACTTAGGACAGGCACATAAAGAATTTGGCAGAGTTAAATATGTTAATTTTTAATCCGTCACTGAATAACATCAAATTCAATATATTTATAATAGGAATAGTACGAAACCGATTTATCGGTTCCAGATCACCAATGGTCTTACAAACTGGAAACTTATATGTAAAACATGTGCACTTCAAATCAATAACGCATTTGTAAAGGCTGTCTAAAATGTTCAGTAAGGTGTGAGCTTTTACTTAATATATAATGGAGGTTTCTTGTTATTTTGAGATATAAAAAAAAAAAAAAAAAAAAACGCAATAAAAGAGCTTTCCCCTTTGCATATGGTTTTGTCAACTTTGTACAGGGATTTCGTGCGTGACTCTTCTCTCAATAGCATTCGCATACTTTAGTTTGTCTTGCGGAGGCCGTGAAAAGTTTCCCGTGCTTGAGATATATATTCAGATACTAGTAGTTTAATACAGTTATGGCGTTTTATCAGGGCCCGCATGCAGGATGCGGGAGTCGTTTAGCTTACATTAGTCCATCGGCGATTTTTTTTTTTTTTTTTCAAACGTAAAAACTTGTAAAGTAAGAGTAAGACGTGGCTGAAAGTTTTTCCAGATGTTGTGCATAATGTATTGGTGTGTATATTATTTTTTATTTTGTTATTATTTATAAAAATTGTATCATACTTAATTGATAATTTTGATATTTGTTAGTAGGATACAGTAGATACCAGTACCTTATCTCGGCCTCGCTAAACATTACTAGTATATAAAAAAAATGATTTGGTTAGTACTTATTAGTTATTTTATTTCTCAAAATTTATACATTTCTAATTTGTTGTTTACCCATATAGCTTTCGTATTACGGCGGAGGCTTTGTTGAAAGGTGGTTTGTTTTTGGCCATAATCCAAATTCCTAAAAGAGAGTACAATTATTTTATAATTGACCGAAGTTCGACAGTAGCAGTTTTTCCTTCAGATCATTGTCGAAAAGCAAAATCTTGAATGTTTGAATGGGTCCACTTTTAAAAAAGTCTGCTAGTAATTCGTTCTTCCAGTGTTTTTATATCCTTTAATAGTCAATTTTATCATTATAAGAAACAGTAACAAGCTTTTATTACTGATACAGTCGTCAATCAATATTCTTTGAGATGTTCAGAAATGTAAGTACGTAATAAAATCCTTCACATGCTTTTTTACAAATTTTTGTTTGGTTTAATTTGTCAAATTATCTAGTTTTAATAATGATGAAGGCAACTCGGGATCATCAAACAGATGATAACAAAAGGGGTTAAAAGTTTGAAAATTTGCTAGCAATTAAACCATATGATTTGTTTAAAAAATTCCGAACTATTTTGTCTGATAGTTTTATTTTTTAAAACGACAAAGGCCAAATTTAATTAAGTACGGGGTTGTTAAAATGTATCAACCACGGTTCTTGATTAAGATCATTAAATGGAAATAACTCTTTATAAGTATCTTGCATCCGAAGTGTCTTTCTGGATTTACCCTCACAAGGAACGCACAAGCTAAAACACAGGGATGTATCTCAGGATAGTTGCTAATTTTTTTTATTATACTTCACCTTTAAATGCCAGATTTTGATTGGTTAATACGAGGGAGACAATTTACTCTATCTGATAGCTCAGCGGGAAACAATTTATTGAATGTCACCCTCTCGTGCAGACCAATCAACTTTTTTCATAGACTGTCAACATAAAAAAAAAATACATCTTGCTACACTTTTGTTGTTTTTCTAATAATTGTATCGTTAATTGTTCAGTACCTGACGTCATAGCTAATTATAAATGTACTTTCAAAATCAGCTCAATGTGTGAAGGCGTTAAGAAAAAAAAGTCCGTATAACTGTTATTTTCAAAAAAAAGTTCAAAGTCCAAAGCCCGTAATTTAGACAAAAATCAGCGGAGTGGAACTAAACGATAACTCATTCTGTAACTGAGCATAGCAGACTCACATACTAAAAACCAGATCAATATTTGACGGCGTTTAGGAAAAAAGTCCGTATAACTACTAATTTCATGAAATTTTCAAAGTCCAAAGCATTTAATTGCTGCAAATATCAGCGGAGCGAAGCCAAACGTTAACTCGATCTGTAACTCATCATAGAAGACTCACATACTAAATATCAGCTCAATATGTGAAGGCGTTTAGAAAAAAAAATCCGTATAACTGTTCTTTGTGGAATGACGGAATGATGGATATGGGTAAAACTATATGGCCCCGACAACTTTGTTGCGGGGCCATAAAAACATTGTCAACCTTGGCTTCGTCTCGGATGACAATGATTATGGTAAGAATCTGCTGTGTCACCCTCTCAGCCATGTGTTATTTACATCTTATATACTATTAAATGAGAAGACCTCATTTTGTGTGTCGCTTCTCTTCCTTCCACAATAAATTAATCATCAAGCCTTTGTGTCCTATAGGAACCATGCATAGTCGCATTTGTCATCCTCGCTTATAATTATTCCGTTTGGGTTATTTTGGGAGGAAAACGAAAATAAAGGTGTCAGACCACCAATTACTCCCTCTAATTTAGAACGTATGTAAAAGTAGCCCTACTCTGACACAAAATAGTGCTTTTGATGTCCTTGTTTACTTAAACTAACCAACAAATTTGCAGAAATGAAACTTTTGGTGAAAGAGAAATATATTTAGACCATTTTGAGCCAAAATTTACTTGTCTATGAGTTTGTCTTAAAAATTGAGGATTAATGCGCTCCATAGTATACTAATTTAAGATTTCCAGAAAACCAGGGGTTATTTTTGGAGTACCTCTTTTTGAAGGTCAGTTTTTTTGTTAGAAGGCTTTAAAGGTATGTTGAAAATTGGCATGCAGAAAGCTGATACATGTACAATTCAGGATATACCTGGTTTCTATGAAGTTAAACTTAAGGTAAAATATTTAGAAAGCTGTGAAAATTGCAAAATTTGGTTGAACAGATAGGGATATTTAATTGGTGGTCTGACACCTTTAAGTGAAATGCGGCGAAACCCCAAAATCAGAAAACGATTGATTTTTTTTTTTGTCTTAACTGATCAATTGAAATGATAGTAGCCACATTTCAATCTTTTTTGGGACAAAAAGTCAGATATTGCAAATTTAGAGCCTTAAACCTGAATTTGTGCTATTTTTAGCTTTTCCCACCCTGACAATATGCTTTCATATAAAAAAATGTCCTAAATTGTTATAAATGGACAGTAAGTTGTTTCTGTTGTGTTAAACATTAAAACATAGGTTGTTTACTACCCCAGAAAAAATGTCGTCATGAAGATTTAATGAAATTATTTGATTTTTACCCCTTATATCATTGCGTCATACCATGTATTTGGCAGATAACATAGCCTGATGTAAACACTGCATAAACTCACAAAAATCCTATTTATAATCTCAAATGAAAGTTTTATACCTTAAATTTTATTGACTGATAGTAAATAAAAACAGTTAAATGACCATGACCGCACTTTTGATCAGTTAATAGTCTCATTACTGACACCAGGTGAAAAAAGGGGGGTCAATATTCCTTGACTCTTCAATACCTTGGATTTTTTACTAGACTCATTGTAAACATTGTGGAAAGTCTTTAAAGTAGAATAACAAACAAGGAAAATCAACAAAAACTGATCTTGATATTGAAAGTTTATGTTCCTGTAGTCCCAAATGAAATTTTCAAGTATTTTCTATCAAAGTCATACATTACAGTCAGTTTAAATTGAGCTGTGAAATTTGTAATATAAGTCGCATTATGCTCAGATAGGCTGTTTTTAACTACAAATTGACTAAGGATTAAGAATAAAGCAAAACAAAAGATTTCTGATCAACTTTTTTGTCTCTTTAGGTGTCAGACCACCAATTACTCCTCTAATTTAGAACGTATGTAAAGTAGCCCTACTCTGACACAAAATAGTGCTTTTGATGTCCTTGTTTACTTAAACTAACCAACAAATTTGCAGAAATGAAACTTTTGATGAAAGAGAAATATATTTAGACCATTTTGAGCCAAAATTTACTTGTCTATGAGTTTGTCTTAAAAATTGAGGATTAATGCGCTCCATAGTATACTAATTTAAGATTTCCAGAAAACCAGGGGTTATTTTTGGAGTACCTCTTTTTGAAGGTCAGTTTTTTTGTTAGAAGGCTTTAAAGGTATGTTGAAAATTGGCATGCAGAAAGCTGATACATGTACAATTCAGGATATACCTGGTTTCTATGAAGTTAAACTTAAGGTAAAATATTTAGAAAGCTGTGAAAATTGCAAAATTTGGTTGAACAGATAGGGATATTTAATTGGTGGTCTGACACCTTTAAGTGAAATGCGGCGAAACCCCAAAATCAGAAAACGATTGATTTTTTTGTCTTAACTGATCAATTGAAATGATAGTAGCCACATTTCAATCTTTTTGGGACAAAAGTCAGATATTGCAAATTTAGAGCCTTAAACCTGAATTTGTGCTATTTTTAGCTTTTCCCACCCTGACAATATGCTTTCATATAAAAATGTCCTAAATTGTTATAAATGGACAGTAAGTTGTTTCTGTTGTGTTAAACATTAAAACATAGGTTGTTTACTACCCCAGAAAAATGTCGTCATGAAGATTTAATGAAATTATTTGATTTTACCCTTATATCATTGCGTCATACCATGTATTTGGCAGATAACATAGCCTGATGTAAACACTGCATAAACTCACAAAATCCTATTTATAATCTCAAATGAAAGTTTTATACCTTAAATTTTATTGACTGATAGTAAATAAAAACAGTTAAATGACCATGACCGCACTTTTGATCAGTTAATAGTCTCATTACTGACACCAGGTGAAAAAGGGGTCAATATTCCTTGACTCTTCAATACCTTGGATTTTTACTAGACTCATTGTAAAAATTGTGGAAAGTCTTTAAAGTAGAATAACAAACAAGGAAAATCAACAAAACTGATCTTGATATTGAAAGTTTATGTTCCTGTAGTCCCAAATGAAATTTTCAAGTATTTTCTATCAAAGTCATACATTACAGTCAGTTTAAATTGAGCTGTGAAATTTGTAATATAAGTCGCATTATGCTCAGATAGGCTGTTTTAACTACAAATTGACTAAGGATTAAGAATAAAGCAAAACAAAAGATTTCTGATCAACTTTTTGTCTCTTTAGGTGTCAGACCACCAATTACTCCCTCTAATTTAGAACGTATGTAAAAGTAGCCCTACTCTGACACAAAATAGTGCTTTTGATGTCCTTGTTTACTTAAACTAACCAACAAATTTGCAGAAATGAAACTTTTGATGAAAGAAAATATATTTAGACCATTTTGAGCCAAAATTTACTTGTCTATGAGTTTTGTCTTAAAATTGAGGATTAATGCGCTCCATAGTATACTAATTTAAGATTTCCAGAAAACCAGGGTTATTTTTGGAGTACCTCTTTTGAAGGTCAGTTTTTTTGTTAGAAGGCTTTAAAGGTATGTTGAAAATTGGCATGCAGAAAGCTGATGCATGTACAATTCAGGATATACCTGGTTTCTATGAAGTTAAACTTAAGGTAAAATATTTAGAAAGCTGTGAAAATTGCAAAATTTGGTTGAACAGATAGGGATATTTAATTGGTGGTCTGACACCTTTAAGTGAAATGCGGCGAAACCCCAAAATCAGAAAACGATTGATTTTTTTTGTCTTAACTGATCAATTGAAATGATAGTAGCCACATTTCAATCTTTTTTGGGACAAAAAGTCAGATATTGCAAATTTAGAGCCTTAAACCTGAATTTGTGCTATTTTTAGCTTTTCCCACCCTGACAATATGCTTTCATATAAAAAAATGTCCTAAATTGTTATAAATGGACAGTAAGTTGTTTCTGTTGTGTTAAACATTAAAACATAGGTTGTTTACTACCCCAGAAAAAATGTCGTCATGAAGATTTAATGAAATTATTTGATTTTTAACCCTTATATCATTGCGTCATACCATGTATTTGGCAGATAACATAGCCTGATGTAAACACTGCATAAACTCACAAAATCCTACTTATAATCTCAAATGAAAGTTTTATACCTTAAATTTTATTGACTGATAGTAAATAAAACAGTTAAATGACCATGACCGCACTTTTGATCAGTTAATAGTCTCATTACTGACACCAGGTGAAAAAGGGGTCAATATTCCTTGACTCTTCAATACCTTGGATTTTTACTAGACTCATTGTAAAATTGTGGAAAGTCTTTAAAGTAGAATAACAAACAAGGAAAATCAACAAAACTGATCTTGATATTGAAAGTTTATGTTCCTGTAGTCCCAAATGAAATTTTCAAGTATTTTCTATCAAAGTCATACATTACAGTCAGTTTAAATTGAGCTGTGAAATTTGTAATATAAGTCGCATTATGCTCAGATAGGCTGTTTTAACTACAAATTGACTAAGGATTAAGAATAAAGCAAAACAAAAGATTTCTGATCAACTTTTTTGTCTCTTTAGGTGTCAGACCACCAATTACTCCCTCTAATTTAGAACGTATGTAAAAGTAGCCCTACTCTGACACAAAATAGTGCTTTTGATGTCCTTGTTTACTTAAACTAACCAACAAATTTGCAGAAATGAAACTTTTGATGAAAGAAAATATATTTAGACCATTTTGAGCCAAAATTTACTTGTCTATGAGTTTGTCTTAAAAATTGAGGATTAATGCGCTCCATAGTATACTAATTTAAGATTTCCAGAAAACCAGGGGTTATTTTTGGAGTACCTCTTTTTGAAGGTCAGTGTTTTTGTTAGAAGGCTTTAAAGGTATGTTGAAAATTGGCATGCAGAAAGCTGATACATGTACAATTCAGGATATACCTGGTTTCTATGAAGTTAAACTTAAGGTAAAATATTTAGAAAGCTGTGAAAATTGCAAAATTTGGTTGAACAGATAGGGATATTTAATTGGTGGTCTGACACCTTTAAGTGAAATGCGGCGAAACCCCAAAATCAGAAAACGATTGATTTTTTGTCTTAACTGATCAATTGAAATGATAGTAGCCACATTTCAATCTTTTTGGGACAAAAGTCAGATATTGCAAATTTAGAGCCTTAAACCTGAATTTGTGCTATTTTTAGCTTTTCCCACCCTGACAATATGCTTTCATATAAAAAATGTCCTAAATTGTTATAAATGGACAGTAAGTTGTTTCTGTTGTGTTAAACATTAAAACATAGGTTGTTTACTACCCCAGAAAAATGTCGTCATGAAGATTTAATGAAATTATTTGATTTTACCCTTATATCATTGCGTCATACCATGTATTTGGCAGATAACATAGCCTGATGTAAACACTGCATAAACTCACAAAAATCCTACTTATAATCTCAAATGAAAGTTTTATACCTTAAATTTTATTGACTGATAGTAAATAAAAACAGTTAAATGACCATGACCGCACTTTTGATCAGTTAATAGTCTCATTACTGACACCAGGTGAAAAAGGGGTCAATATTCCTTGACTCTTCAATACCTTGGATTTTTACTAGACTCATTGTAAAAATTGTGGAAAGTCTTTAAAGTAGAATAACAAACAAGGAAAATCAACAAAACTGATCTTGATATTGAAAGTTTATGTTCCTGTAGTCCCAAATGAAATTTTCAAGTATTTTCTATCAAAGTCATACATTACAGTCAGTTTAAATTGAGCTGTGAAATTTGTAATATAAGTCGCATTATGCTCAGATAGGCTGTTTTTAACTACAAATTGACTAAGGATTAAGAATAAAGCAAAACAAAAGATTTCTGATCAACTTTTTTGTCTCTTTAGGTGTCAGACCACCAATTACTCCCTCTAATTTAGAACGTATGTAAAAGTAGCCCTACTCTGACACAAAATAGTGCTTTTGATGTCCTTGTTTACTTAAACTAACCAACAAATTTGCAGAAATGAAACTTTTGGTGAAAGAGAAATATATTTAGACCATTTTGAGCCAAAATTTACTTGTCTATGAGTTTGTCTTAAAAATTGAGGATTAATGCGCTCCATAGTATACTAATTTAAGATTTCCAGAAAACCAGGGTTATTTTTGGAGTACCTCTTTTGAAGGTCAGTTTTTTTGTTAGAAGGCTTTAAAGGTATGTTGAAAATTGGCATGCAGAAAGCTGATACATGTACAATTCAGGATATACCTGGTTTCTATGAAGTTAAACTTAAGGTAAAATATTTAGAAAGCTGTGAAAATTGCAAAATTTGGTTGAACAGATAGGGATATTTAATTGGTGGTCTGACACCTTTAAGTGAAATGCGGCGAAACCCCAAAATCAGAAAACGATTGATTTTTTTGTCTTAACTGATCAATTGAAATGGTAGTAGCCACATTTCAATTTTTTGGGACAAAAGTCAGATATTGCAAATTTAGAGCCTTAAACCTGAATTTGTGCTATTTTTAGCTTTTCCCACCCTGACAATATGCTTTCATATAAAAAATGTCCTAAATTGTTATAAATGGACAGTAAGTTGTTTCTGTTGTGTTAAACATTAAAACATAGGTTGTTTACTACCCCAGAAAAATGTCGTCATGAAGATTTAATGAAATTATTTGATTTTATAAGTCGCATTATGCTCAGATAGGCTGTTTTAACTACAAATTGACTAAGGATTAAGAATAAAGCAAAACAAAAGATTTCTGATCAACTTTTTGTCTCTTTAGGTGTCAGACCACCAATTACTCCCCCTTATATCATTGCGTCATACCATGTATTTGGCAGATAACATAGCCTGATGTAAACACTGCATAAACTCACAAAAATCCTATTTATAATCTCAAATGAAAGTTTTATACCTTAAATTTTATTGACTGATAGTAAATAAAAACAGTTAAATGACCATGACCGCACTTAAGGTAAAATATTTAGAAAGCTGTGAAAATTGCAAAATTTGGTTGAACAGATAGGGATATTTAATTGGTGGTCTGACACCATAAAGGCGTCCGGATATTGTTTCCGTCATCGGACGGACTTTTAAGTCATAGACAAGACTTTCGTTGAGGACTGTTTAAAATTACGACCTCAAAATACACATAATTTTCATAGGTACTTGGGGACAGGACAATTATTTTCGCTTTTTCTGTATACTATGAACATACATATACTATAAATAAAGTGTATTTGCTATTTACTAATTACTATCGATTCCGAGTTTACTGCGGTCATATATCATAGGCGGATCGGGAGGAGGGTGCTGGGGGCCCGCCCTCCCCTTTTTTCGTGGGAAAAATGTGGTAGATTATATAGGGAATCACAGAAGCATGACTGTAGCGGGTCCCCCCTCTTATGGCAGTCAGTGCACCCCCCTCCCCCCATTTATAAAAAGTTCTGGATCCGCCACTGTATATCATATAGAGATTATAGTATATGTCTGTTCATAGTATACAGAAAAATGCGAAAATAATTGAAATTAATAGAAAACAAAAAAATAACGGACTTAGAAAAAAAGGGGGAGGGCTAAACAAATTGTCCTGTCCCCAAGTACCTATGACTTTTGATACCTTTCCTGAAATTCTCCAGTCATAAATAAAATCTTTTACAAAAATTCATCCTACAACAGTTTAATACTTACAATCAAGCTCCTTATGCCAGCGATTTCGCGGGTGTGTTCTAGTAATATTGAATCGTCTTTGGAAGTTAACCGTATGAACTATTTTTAGCTGTCATGCTTTTCTAAAAACTGAGTTTTCGGAAATAACTTAAAGTAGACTATTAAAGATAACGTTTGACAATATTGGTTCCAATTATCCTGATGATTCTGTGGAAGCGGGTTTTTTAAAGTGTATAATGGAAACCAGACGACGGACATGTATTCAAAACAAAGTTGAGTGTAACTTAAAGATATGAAGTATGCAATTAATACGGAAAAACAATGAGAAGGTGGACATATGCAGGGAATAAAGTACAGTGGCGAGAAAAATAAGCTTTATCAATATGGTTTCTAAAAATTAAGTTTGTTGAGACTTATTTCCATTTTTTATGTTATGTTTATCCCTATTTTTATTGTGTCAACCCAAACAAAATCTATATTTCTTCTTCTTCCTTCGTTTGTTTCTTCACAACAATATCATATACTCTATAAGACCAATTGTATAGCCTGTTCAGAGAGGTGAGCAGCACATCCGTGCATTTGAAGTTGTGGTTTCAAAATCTTTGAAAAAAATGCCATTTTAATAGAAACTACAAAGTCACATGTACTTTTACAGTTTTTCTGAATATCTCTGATATTTTATTATATGATTTCCAATTACTTTATGTTAAATAAAAGAACAGAGTTTCAATGTGCCCCGCGTTGGACATATTTTATCTATCTAATGGCAATAACCACAAAATTTTTTTAAACCTTTGATATAAATTTGATAAAAATCTGGCAAGAAATGTACACATGAGAGCGTTAACAATGCAATCTTCCCTATAATTAATATTTCCAAGGGGCATAGCTCTTTTAAAAATAATTGATAGGCACTGACTTTCGAACTTGTCTGGAACATTGCTGATATAAACCTATGATATAAGTTTCATAAAAAATCTGGCAAGAATTGTACACTTAAGAGCGCTAACAAGACCGGACGGAAAGACGTATTGACGGACGCACGGATGGATGGAGGAACACCCGGTATTTCTATGCCCCCACCACCACCACCAAAGCACTGCACGGGGGACAAAAAATATATATCTCATTACCCAATCCCCGTACCCCCATTATAGAATGGCCCTTTGATATATCGAACAATTCTTGAGATTTTCTCCCTTTAACCATTTATACCTTTATTCTTCAAGATAGATGTCAATAGGGTAACCTGTCTCCTCCCGCCCTTGAATCCATAATATAAAACCTCAAACATTTCGGATATCAACTCTTAAACAATATAACCTTAATGGTAAGATGATTCCTGCAACATACACCTTTTTCAGAACGATGACTGAAAATGCATCGCACGGCACAGAATACTTACATGCAGCTGCCAACCAAATTTCATGAAGCTATAATGTGTAGTTACTGAGAAAAATGAGATGAAATTTCATTTTACGGACGAACGGCCGGCAGAGGTAAACATGTACACCCACTCCTTCTGAGCGGAGATTCATTGTCTTTGTTTAAATTATCCTTTTATTATTTCAAACAAAAAACTCTTGAATATCTTTGTTACTTTGCGTGATTAATTATTTAGTACTGTCTGAGATAATTGTTTTTATGCTTATGGAGTGTTGTGAATATTAGCGCGTGCCAAAATTTACATAATTATGTAACGAAGTTGGAACTGTCTACAGACCTTAGATATGATTTTGCATACTTGTATCTCGTACAGAACACCCCAACAACATTTATTATAAATCTTACTCTAAGGTAGGATTCAGCTGATGTTTTCCCTTTAGGATGTTATAACTACAGGTATAACTATGTCTCGAATAATTTAAAGTTTTATGTTATATAGATACAATGGATAAGCGTGGATTCTTGAAAAGAAACCATGAGCCCGGAGGGCGAATGGTTTGTTTTCATGAATCTACGCTTATCCATTGTATCTATAACTTAAACTATTGTGTTAATTTCTTTTCAAAATTAAAGCCTTTTCTTAATTAGAAGGTATTGTAAGTGAGTTTAAATAACCATGTTATCGTGTCCAACGATGCATTGATAAATCTCAGATCACAATTAATTGGTTAACAAAATACAAATATAACACTTCTACCTTTAAAGATCTTTATAGTTATATTTATATTTATTAGGCATCTGAATATTATCTGTTTTTACAAAATAAGACATATTCGAACTTATTTCTAATAAAATTGAGAATGGAAATGGGGAATGTGTCAAAGAGACAACAACCCGACCAAAGAGCATATATAAAGTATATATAATAAGTATGTTATCGAAATTTCTAGCACTCTAGGCACATCACGATTTTCTCGCATAGGAATTTGCGAATAAACATTTGTAAAATTATATAGTAAAACAGATGAAATCATACTATATTTATACAACAAAAATTGACAAATAGAATGTAATCATTTTTGTTTCAAACATGTGAAATAGCCAATAATAATAAAAAAAATAAACGGTAAAACTCGCTATTATTACAAAAATATCCACTATAACATGCATTATTAGAAAAAAAAACAGAATTGGGACAACAGAGATAATACAGGGATTCGAACCTAAACCGACGAATCCCTATCTTTTAACTCGTTGATTTTAAGCATGCTAACCTCGCGGCTACCAACTTATACTATACAACTGCCCATTGTGTATATATAAAGGTACAACCCCTGTGTGTCCGATGTTCATTTATATATATAAAATAGACATCTAAGTTATAACCCATTGGTAGCCGAGAGGTTTCGTCGATGTGTTGATATCAGTCATTCATAACAGATTTCAAGGAAGGGTTCGATTCCCAGTGAAGGCATATACAAATTACAAAAATTAAAGGTAAGTTTTTAAATTAATTCCATTAGTGAACAGAAATCAGTAAATTAGCCAATTCAAACTTAATGAAATTAGACACACAAAGGAAACAATTGAATATAATTTGGTGAGTCCATTTCAGCGGCAGATTTAGGAAGCGTTGATTCTAGAAAAAGAATCCACGGAAAATGAATAGGCTGACGTCACCACAATGGTTTAATAGGTTTTTATTGACTGGTTTGTACCACCAGTTTATAAGTGTTTTAATCCTGTGTCTGTTTATAATTTAAAATATCTGCTGGA
Organism: Mytilus coruscus; assembly: GCA_017311375.1. Taxonomy (NCBI): domain Eukaryota; kingdom Metazoa; phylum Mollusca; class Bivalvia; order Mytilida; family Mytilidae; genus Mytilus; species Mytilus coruscus. The sequence continues at coordinate 70,045,834 of CM029598.1, forward strand.
TCCAACACCTAAGCATCTTCTATGTTATATACAGCTTATAGGACATTGATCAAACAGCTGCGATAAAGAGTAACTAATCTGCGCTAACATTTGACTTTTTCTGTAGTCCGAATTTCAAAGTACAAGTCTATCTATACCAATATGTGATAAAGTTTTGTTCATTGCAATCTGGGTACAAAAGAAGATGTTGCTTTAGTTAAAGTTATCAGTATCCTTTAACTTCATTTTCCGCTATATAAATGATATTCTCTCACTAAATAATTCAAAGTTTGGTGACTATGTTGAACGCATCTATCCCATCGAACTTGAGATAAAGGATACAACGTTGTATCAGATAAAGTTAAGTCTGCTATATTGACTTACATCTAGAAATTGACAATGAGGGTCGGTTGAAAACAAAACTTTACGACAAAAGAGATGACTTCAGCTTCCCAATTGTGAACTTTCCATTTCTATGTATCAACATTCCAGAAGCGCCTGCATACGGGGTATATATCTCCCAGTCAATACGATATTCCAGGGCTTGTATTTCCTACCATGATTCCTTGGTAGAATGTTGCGGCTCACAAGGAAGCTATTAAATCAAGAGTTCCAAGTGGTGAAGTTGAAATTATCCCTTCGTAAATTTTACGGACACCACCACGAGTTGGTTGACCGTTATGGAATATCTGTTTCACAGATGACGACAGCTATGTTCCAATTGTCGTAACTACAATCTCCTCCCCTTTCCCCAGAATGTGACCTACCGGATTAGACATATCACCGGGTTAGTACTTACATGATCAACACTATACCTACTGATAGATGTTACAAGGAGATAAAGAAAATTATAGCCCGATTTTTCAATATCTAGTAATCAGGTTTAAAACCAGTGAAATAACTAGGAAACCTAATATTCAAATAATTCAGAATCAGGGTGTAAATCAATGCAAGTTTTACCGAAGTATTCTCGTTCTGTCCTGAATATGCTTATAAGCCAAAGGTCTGTAGACCGACATGACGGAAATACATTTAAGCAACTTAAATTCTAATCCTAAATTTCAGAAGATACAGGTATAAAGTATCACATCATGAAAGAAGGCTTTCCTGTGGATCCGGATTAATATAAATAATTTCCCGTACAAAGGGGAGTAATCAGGGGGAATTTTATTCACAAACATTTACTCGGGCCAGGAACAAGGCTTTTACATAAAATTGCATAATTCAGTAAAATACAATTTTTATTATACTACATAGTATTAATAGAGTAAAGACAATAACATTATTTCTGCTGCAACGTCTTATAACTTCAAATCTCTTATTCAGCGATGTCTCAATTATTCTGACACCAAAAGTTTCAGTATTCAACACCTGTAAATTTCTCTAAACACTCACTCTGTCATGCTGCTCAGGGTTTGCAATTTCAAATTCACTTTTAATACTTTTAAATAATTTCCTGTCAAGTTCAAATCATAGATTTGAGACACGTATGAAAATGTCAACAAATAATGACCCCAAACTGACATAACACAAAACAACTGATAAGCTGAACAATGGAACAAATCTCGTTATTCGCAGACTGACATCTTTTCCTCAGTTCAAAGAAACATTTAAAGCTCATGTCATAATTTGCTCAATAAACCCGCGAACCGTTTTCTAAATAAACTACCTCTCAATACGTTAATAGTTAAATTGTTCGCTTTAAAATTTAATGTAAACCCTGACCAAAACTACCCAGCTTAAGTAAATCAGTATATACACAAATTGGAGGGGGAATACACCTTATCGACATTCCATTTCGGAAAAGACAGTTATTAGACAACTTCCTGTTTGGTTCAAGTGTCGCACAAACAAAGGTCATCAGTAACGAGCTGAGGGAAGGAAAAGTTTAGAAAGTGAATATATTTTCAGATTTTGATAGTTAATGATCCAAATGTTTTAAACAAACAAACAAAAATAAAATAAAAATGCTTTTTTTGAAGTGTTTACGATGGTTTAAACATGTCTCACTTTTACAAATTGTGACTTGAATGACGAGTTGTCTCATTGGCACTCATACCACATCCTCGTATATCTATCTATATAAAAAAAATATATTAATCGTCAACTGGATTGTGACTTCATGAAAAAGTTGTGTATTTCCACAACTTTTCCGGATTGTAATAAATAGCGATAAGGTGTATTCTTACCTAGAAAATGTCAAAATACACGCTTTCTTAAATACATTGAATAAAAACCGACAATTACAGGAGATTTCTCACCGAGACCACTTTAAAAAAAAAAATCGCGCGCATGCTGGAAAATTCCCCTTTTACCTAGTACTTAAGTTTGCACACCTGAAAATCTGAGCTGGGAATGATTTCTATAATGCAATCACTTCACGAGCTAAATTTTCCCAGGAACTTAATCAAGTTCTGTGATTGGTTGAGAAGGGGAAACATTCGGAATGGTAATGCAAGGTTTGGTACGTCACACAAGAAACTTCTGAAGTAACAAATGTTAATTACTAATAATGAAATAAATTAAGCGATCAACAAACGTAACATCACCCCCTTCCTACCAAAGAGATATGTCCGCATATCTGGCATATTCCATGTGTAAGTTTACCAGCTACTATCTGAAATTAATTTGCGGTCGGGCGTGTAAAACACCAGTACTCATAACTAATAATATAAACATCTCCCCTTCTTAAATATAATAAATAATCATACAAGCTGAAAATATTACTCTACATTGATATGAAAATAAAACTCAACCACCATCAACCACTTCACACTAAAATGTAGGTAAAAAAAACAAGTCTATACAAAGTGACAGAAAATAATTTCCTCTTTCTATTATCTAAATGTAAAAAGTGTTTATCCACATTATCTCAAAACACTTAATTTATACTCAAACATGTCAAAGAACTAGTTTAACAGCTCTTTTACAAAGGATAATAATAGGCCCTGATTTTTCCTTTATTCAAATGGCCACCATCTTCTGTCAATAAACATTTAGATGTCCTCTTCCGCTTCCAATAGAGAAGGATATTTTTAATCTCTCCTTTTGCCAAATTTACAACTATCAGGTTTATATTTGCTCTTCTGGGTTCATATCAAAACATTGAAATTCGAGGTTTCAATCTATTAAACAACTTAACCATAACAATTTTCTTTACATCTTTGGACCTTAAGTCCCCCAAGAAGATCTCTGAAGTATCTATACAAAAATATTAAATATTAAATTTGAAGTTACGACTATTAATGCCTTTACTTTCTATTTGTAATAATACTATATCTAAAGAAAAATCAGTGACCAATCATTGCAAACTATCATCTGTATAATTATGTACTACCTTTAACATACACTATAAAAACATTGATAAAAGTAATACCAGAATTGGTTAACATTCTAGTATTTCTACCAGATAACCTACGAATATAACTATGTCCCAAAGTAAGAACCATAGGATTCATTGTAATATCCTATTCAAATAATTTTATGATTAACTTATATTAATAATTCTTTTACTTTAGTTTTCTGAAATTTAACCCCGAAAAAAATACAATTCGATATTAGTATTTATCTATAATATGCTTTTAATTTTTTTAATTTCTTTCAATTTTAATCTTTAATCTACTTTACACCAAACAACAGATGAACTGAACAGTAAAACGAATCTCGTTAATATACAATGATATAAGCAGATTGACAACTTTTAAACAGTTCAAAGAAAACATTAATATTCAGCTCATAATGTGTTCATTTAACCAGCAAACCGTCATCTCCACCCCTGAAATCAATGATTTTTAAAAAGAGACGAAAGATACCACTGGGACATTCAAACACATAAGTCGAAAATAAACTGTTAAAAAAGAAAAAGACAAACAGACAAACAGACAAACAAGAGTTCACATTACACAACATAGAAAACTAAAGACTGAGCAACACGGACCCCACCAAAAACTAGGGTATCTCATAAACCATCGAGATTACTCATGATACTTTGCATTGATTGCAACATACCATCTTCCCTTATGTTGTCTGTAATAATAAAAATAAAATGCATTTCGTATAAAAAATAGGTATATTGTTTGAAGACGTTTAAATGCCAGATGTTTAAATTTCCATATGATTATAATGTCAAATTTGTTTATTATTTATTTATTATTATCTGATATGGTTAATAAATAGATGATCACTGGTTTATCAAAAAAGAGCAATTTTTTTCTACCCTTTTTTCTATGATTAAGCAAACCGTTAAAATAAGTATAAGAAAAATACCGAACTCTAAGGTAAATTGAAAAAGGGGAAAGTCCACAAAAACTGACAAAATTAAACGTTATCAGCCAACGGAATGAGTGAAAAAAAACCAACTGTCAAATTTCTGACTTGGTACAGGCATTTTCCGAAGACAATGGTTAGTGAAACCTAGTTTTACAGCTATCTAAACGTCCCACTTGTATGACAGTGGTTTATAGTTCCGGTATATTGACAAAATTGAGTGAGCAACCCAAACAGTCAAAATAGCTTACCGCGACAATATTTGGGATCCCAGCAGCCAAAACTGAATAAACAATCATCACAGTACTACAACACAACTGACTAAACAAATAAAACAAACTTAAAAATTGATATAAAAAAAAAAAAAAAACGCCAACAGAAAGGTTGTTGTATATTCGACAAAGACGCTAACAAAAGTTCCTTTTTTGGTTGATAGTTTGTTCATAAGGCGCCGGTAAAAAAAGTTTTGTAGGTGATAGTAAGATAGTAAATACAGAATAGTATGCACTTTCCGGTTAAGTACAAATTAAGTTAAATATATATATATATATAGGGTAAATAAATTGAAACAGCACTGTAAGAACCTCTTGCGTTAGAATTGCACCTCAGGACCCACCTGTACCAGGAACGCCAAAGACCAAAAACTCGATAGCGGGATGTTTAAATACCGAGTCACGTCAAAGACATACGACCAAAAGAAACATAATAGCACGAAGACAAATAAAGTGAAATTTTAAACTGTAAAGTAAATAAAACGATACACAACATCAGTACCTAGAATCTATAAATCAAGACCATCTTGTATTATTTGTAAAGTAAGAACTGAATATTTATGTACTAGGTCTTGGTACTTTCCGATTAACTTTGTAAGAAAAAGGAATAGACGTTTTTGACAAAGCCTGGTTCATTATTTGTTTACTCAGACATCGATGACGCGTTTAAAATAGTCTAAGTAGCAGCTGCAAGCTCTTGAATATCGTATGAGTTAAGATATGTATACTCCATACGCGGTGAAGTTTATTGCTGCTAAGGTGAGGAAAATATATAATTTCAAAATTGAAATCATCTCCTTTGTCATAGATTTTGGAGCTGAGATGACTGCTGTTGTCAAATTCGAAGTAAACATTGACAATATACATATAAACACTAACAATGTAATGGTAAAGAAAATGACATCTGCAAATCAATTCACTTCTACTATCGACTTTAACATATTACACAAAAAAAGTTACTGTAACACCACAATGCATACAGTAATACTACTTCCTTTTCTGTTTCGTTAGATGTAATAAGATCACCATGTTCTTTTACGTTCTACGTTGTAAACCAAAGCGTGATTGCTGGTACCACATACAAATAGTTGATCGGAATCTGGATACATGCACAGACGACTGAAATCGCTGAGGGCGGCATCCTCTTTATCCATCACAATTCTGCTATTTGATCCGTATGGCGAAATAATATAAATAGTCTCATCGGATTTGCTGAAAACATAAACATATTTTCTCTGATCAACTGCAACACCTACAGGCTTTCGTACTGTATCTGGATACGTCCATTTTTGTTTACCGAATAAATCATAGCATAAAACTTCATCGTCATGTTCGCTCACACTGTAAATTTCATTGTTTCGCAGAGTAAACTCTTTACCGCGAATTTTGAAACAGTTGATTTCCTTGCCTTCTAAGTCTGCAACGATCACTTTTTCCCTTTTAGGAAACCCAATAGCCAATCTTTTCCTGTCACAGTCCACATTATAACATTCATTTGCGAAATAGACAGTTTTTATTATTTTGCCTAAATTTATGTCTACATAAACCACCGCCTTGTCATTTGGAATAGTCACGGCAACTGTGCTGTCTTCAATAGGACAAACATCAAAAGGTGAATTGGCAAATGTGACTATATCTTTGAAATTGCCGCTTTGATGTAGAACTAATCGATTTTGACGACGATCAACAAGTACACATTTTTCATCTGGTAGTTGGACACATCCCGTTACATCTATATTTCTTGGAAGCTTGAATCTCTCACAGAACTCGAGGGAAATCGTAACTTCTGATCTTCTTGCCATTTGGGCGAACGTAGGCGATACAGTTTTCGAATAATTCATGACAGAAGGGGTTGACTTAATCACAGCCTTACCAAATGACTCAATAGTTTTATTGAATGCGTTTAAGGTCGGGTCTACATTAACAGATATATTTTTCATCGAAAGTGCATCTGTTTCTCTTAATTCATCTAGGGACTGACTGATGTTTTTCAACATTTCTTTAGTTGATCTAACAGCAAAAAAGAATTGTGTATCTGTGCCGTCGCGCGATGAAATATCCAATTCTTTGGCCATGTCTTGTAGAGTTATTTTGTTGTGGCATGTGTGCTTCATTGTAACCTCTAACTCTGACTTAAGATTTTCGTATTCAGTTGAAATTTCTTTCATTACGTTCATTTCCAAAGTGTCTAAGTGAGTATTTATCTGGCTTCTTACTTGACGTATTTCTTCCAAACACTTTTTTCTTTGATCATCAATCGATGATTTCATTTTAGACAGGAAATTTTCAATGGCTTGAAATTCTTGTGTCAGATGTTTTAAGTCAGTTCCCACTTCTTTAGACGTAACACTATATTTAGCATCTCGGGTTATCGTTTCTAGTGGCAGTACTTGACATCGATCATGTATACCTTCTTTACACTGTCGACAACAAGTCGTCACATGATCTACACAATAGTTTTCGAAATATTCATTGTGAGTTTTACAGATAGTATTCATATCTGAGTTAGTTAGCTTCACTTGGTTTGCGGTATGGGTAATTGTTTGACCATGATCAATGCTATTCCTAAAATAAAATAAAAAGGATGCATTTATGGTTTCGCTTATCGTTGGCACCTCGAATGAACATGACATTGTTTAGTTAAAATACTGAGGGTTGATAATATCTCAACATTCATAAATTTTGTTTGGAAATTTCATAATATCACGTTAAAACAGATGTTTAAATCACAACCTGTACATGCTGTATTAAGTGGTTGGTAACAGTGGCTTTGTAGTTGTTAAGACTGAGAAGTTCTTTGAGAATCTAATGAATATGTCGTATACAACTAGGTGTATTATGGTGGAAAGTTTCATTCATACCTCATGTGAGCGTTTATTCAATTGAGATACAAAAACAATGTTTTATTTTCTATACTTTAAAATCATATTTTGAAACAAAAAAAAAAAAAGAAATAGTGAAATTACTCAATTACAAAAGAACACGTATGTAATGTGTCTGAGTGATCAAATAAAGTTGTAAAGTTTGGTATAAAAAACATATTATGAGGACCGTCCGAAAAAACAATCTTAAAGAAAAGTATATTTCAAATCAGCTATTTGGGATAGTTCTTATTCAAGATTTATTAAAAAGATTAACAGAATAAAACAAATAACTTCGATATATTCATATAATTGTGAAAAAAGATCATTTATTTCATTTTAAAAGAAATGAACTTTGCAAAAGTCTTTTATAATTGATAAAATTTCATAATTTTCCGAAGAGCTTAATGGCAATTATTTATATTCCTGATCATGGTTAAAATTGTTCTCTTTGTTTCAAAAATGTTGGTTGTGTAGTTCTGGAGAAGACTTTTTTTTAGGGAATATGCGCTCTAGACCAATGTTTTCTTGGCGCACTGTGATGTTTCACTGACAATATATTTAATCAATTGTGAGGAACCTACCAAATTTCATTCCTACACAATCTTATTAAAATTACACAAATAACCTTATGAAAGAAGATGAAAATGTGATTTTTCCATGGGAACATAAAATGGACGATATAAATTTTCGAAGTTAGTTAATTGGTTGGTCCCAATCATTTCAGACGCTTATCGAAATACTAATAAATGCCGTTGACTAAACAGGTCGGATAAATACCTTTAACAGATAGGCATAAGTTTTCAACCAGTTTATTTTTTTATTTACGTAGTGGATTCGTAAACGATAATCAACCAAAGAGCGACGTTAGTTGCAAGTTGATTTTAGATTCCGAATCCACTATTTCTTATAAATTCTCTAGCTTAACCCATTTCTTGTAAAACGACTGTCTGTTTTACGTTTGTAAATTTCGTAAAGATAATTTAATATTTTGACTTGTTTATTATTTAAAAGTTGGCCATGATTATATATCCACGCGGTTCAAGTCTATATTTAGTTATTCGACAAGTTAACACAAGTTTAATATAAATTAAAAATTTAAACATCTGTTGTAAGGTGATTCTGCAATTGTTCAGAGAGTAAATTCGATCGTAGCTGTTAAAAATTTCGTATAACCAAGATTAATGCTATTTATTAGCTATTATACAACGAAAAATTAATTATTTGAACGTGAAGGATCACTTATGCTTTAGTTTTGAATGTATAACTATGTTAATTTTAAATGAGTAATCAAGCTGCTCATAGCCGTGATTGTTTAGTTGTTGGTGTTGAAAGTCATAATGTTGATATTAAAAGTTCGAACTTTGTACCCGGACTGACATTTTTAATGTTCTAATCTCAGAGGTATTATATATTTCAATTCATATTATGGTGATAATTAAGTTTTTGATTTTTACTGTCAAAGAAGTAGTCTTACAGTTTGTTGCTTTTATATCACATTTAATTTAAATTAAAGAGTCCGTTCAATGTTGACGTGATGTTTATTTGGACCATTTATATTCACACAACGAAAACTTGATTGATAGCATAATACTAGTATTATAAAACTAAAACCATAAGTAAGCATTTTCTATGATGAAAAAGAAAATTGAAAAGTGACAAGTGTAATGGGCATATGGATGTTTATTTTATAGTGGCTACAACTAATGTGTACTAGACACAATTGTATAAAGGTTCGATTAATAACAACAATGTTGAAAATCGACCAATGTTCAAATCTGACATCCGGACGCCCTGTGTCTTAACTTTCGATAGCAAAGTGACATTAACAGCCCTTAGTACATAAAGAAGATGAAACTTAGGGGAATCTTTTTATATAAGTTCATATTTATATATAGACAATTTCATAGACATTGAACGATAAGGAATGTCATAACTCGGTGTTTTACATGTAATTTATTTTGAATATCAAAAGAATCAAACATGCCTGTTGTGGCTTTCTGTTTTTTTTTTTTGTATGCTTGTATGGAGTGGTCATGTTTGTAAATGTTTTATTAGGCATTGTGTTTTAGTGATAAAAATTTATCAATTATAAAGAGAGAATTGTTATCTATATAATTGGTTATATTTATATTAACGATTATCTCTAATGGTCAGAAAAACAGTTATTACATCTACTGCTTGAGATATGGTAAATACCGTTTTTGTATTATGTTGTACTAAGGAAGTTTAATAATCGCTAACAGCAGGCTGGATAATGAATATCGAATAACGAATGATAAACCGGCCGCTCACTTCACATACATAAAGATGATGTATATATTATTTACTTTATTGGTTACTGAAATGTCTTAATTTTTTACTATTTGGAACAACCGTTACGGAGTTATAGGAGCTAGACAAAACTGAGTAACATGTGTCAAAATGTTCAATCTCATTGTTGAAAGCCGTACGGTTGCCTATAATTGCTGACATCAACTCCATTTGCACTTTGGTTTATAGTTGTCTGATTGGCATTCATACCACATCTCCTTATTTTTATATACATGATATAAAGACAAACATAGATCGAACGACATTTTGAATATGTTCTGTGTTTCTATTGTCATTCAGTATATATTTTTTAGTCCAACAGATCAAGCGGGGTATCAATTGGAGATCATTCGATTATTCTGGACAATGGATATGAATGGGAGAAAAATACTCATGAATTCATTTTAACGGGTTATCGGAATTTGACGCAAGACGGAACACTTTGAGTGACGTGCTGCTAAATTATTAAAGAATGGCTTTGAAGAAATATTGTGTATTTTAATTTAAACAGAGATCGAACGACCTTTTGAATATGATATTCTATGTTTCTATTGTCATTCGGTATATATTGTGTTAGTCCAACAGATCAAGCGGGTATCAATTAGAGATTATTCATTTTTTGGACAATGGATGTGAATGGGAGAAAAATCCTCATGACTTTATATTAGAATCAAGTAACAGCTTGTAGTAAATGGTTCAGGTCACCGATCTTTATAATAGGTTGTAAACAACTGCGTCATAAAACACTTGAACTAGAAATTGAGAAAAAAAATACAATGCATTTATCTCTTAAACTTTCTGAACATTATTGAATGATCTATTTTAAAATATAATGCCCATTCGTTTTAAATGTAGAAAAAAATAATTTAGTGAAAAAAAGGTTCTTTTCAAATCAACAAAACCAGTCAATAGTTTTTTCTTAATTTTTTTTTTCATAAATTTTAGTTTGATTGTTAGACATTATATTTTTTTCAGATTTGCATTTACACTACAGCATGTCGAGGTCCTACATAAATCTGTTTACGTGACTTCAAATGATAATTTACATTAAAATAATCAGATGCAAAATCAAGATAAAGTACAGTTTAGCAATGTCTCTCACCTTCAATGCTATATGTTTGCAATTTTTTACACTGGCTTACTTCTGAATATGCAATGATGTGAGAGTCAGATAAAAAATCATTATTCGATATAGCTACAAAATTTAGTAATATTGTCCGTAATCAACTCACCTTTTCTGAAATGTTTTGCAATTGAACTACATTACACTATCTCGTTGTTATGTGTTAACTCTATAACCATCTTTTAAATATTGACGTTCAGGTAGTTACACATCGTGTTCATTAGAGGTTAACTAATAGATGAAATATGAATAAATAGAGTGATGGTCTAAAAGCCATTGAACTCCTAACACATACAAAATGACAACAGGTATTTAACAGTTATCAAAATGTATCGAATGTCAAACTTTTAAAAACAGGGAAAATGTATGAAGCTTTTATGTTCATTCTAAAAAGCTAATGTCCTGATGTATATGAGTGTCTTGATTGGGTTATAGAATAGAGAAAATAATTGGCCAAAACAAAATAAAGAATAGAGACAACATTTCTATTTTTTTTTTTTTTTTTTTTGAAGAAAGAACACGTGGGTGCTAAAATATAAAGACCATAATATAAAGGGCGGAAAAAACGAACAGAGAATATCATGTGTTTAAACATAAATAAAATAGAGAATAATTGGCCAAACAAAATTAAGAATTGAGTAAAATGGCCAAATATATAACTCAAGAATACAGAAAGAAAGACTTCCCCCTCCCAAACCCAGACCCTCAGTGGACAGGTTTGTTAAAAATATCTCATATGTACAAAAGACAATTTTATTAGATTCTAGCACAAATATGGCTGTGTAAAATACATTAATTTGTATCGATCTGAAGAGTTAAGGATGTACACCTCTGAGGAGCCAAAAATTTCTAGAATTAAACTTTTTTTCTTAACCTGATTTTTGGGTTTATATGACTGTAAAAATAATTGGTGAAGAAAAAATCATATGGTGGTGCACTTCTTTTTTTGCTACAGCCATTTGAAAGTACCCAATTTTGATGATTTTCCCATTTTTCGTCAATTTTTACGCATTTTTGGGCTATTATCATGAAAAAAATCACAGTTTCACAATTAAACTTTTTTTCATACTTTCACAAAAGATGAAGTGGACCAATCGGAATAAATTTAACTGAAAAGAACTATAGGAAAGTTTTATAAAATTTTGTTGCTTTTTCGTGTCAAATTTACCATGTTGTCAATTTTGTAAATTTGGGATTTTTCTCTTTTTTTAGAACAAAAAGCATATTATTTCAACTTCTTTGATATAAATGATTGAAAAATACATATCTAAGAAATTTGAAAAGAAAAAAATGATATTGGATGTACATGTATCTGGTAAAATCATTTCTTGTACCCCTCACCCATCACTCAACATTTTGGCTAATGAGACTGACTTGATTGGTTATAAAATCTGAAAATTTTATTACTCAAAAACTACTTATTGTAAATACACAATTTTTTCACATAGTTAAGTTCGATTATGATATTTTTTAAATTCATTGATATTTTCCACTTGTATCACAGGTTTTGGAAATAATTCCAGAACGAGATTTCAACGAGACTGAAACGTCAGAAGAATACATCCTTAAGCCCTTTTCAACTGATTTCTTTAGTTTGTTCTTATGTTGTACTGTTACACCACTGTCCTAGGTTAGGGGAGGGTTGACGCCATAAAACATGTTTAACCCCGCCACATTCTTTATTTGCCTGTCCCGAGTCAGTAGCCCGTAGTTCAGTGTTTGTTGTTGGTTCATGTCTGTCATATTAGTTTTTCATAAATTGCTTTGTCATAAATTAGGCCGTAATTTTCTTAATTGAATTGTTTCATATTTTTTATGTCTTGGCCTTTTAAAGTCGACTATACGGTATGGGTTTTTCTCATTGTTGAAGGCCGTACGGTTGCCTATAGTTGCTAACATCCACTTCATTTGAACTTTATTGAATAATTGTCCCATTGGCAATCATATCACATCTCCTTATTCTTATATTGAAATACTGATGTGCAGCCAAAGAACTCCTTTCAGTAAGGATAATATCTAATGGCACTAGTCCATTCAGATTGCTAGCGTATTTCAATACATGGACTTATTTTAATGTCGCCAATCAGGTCCGGAACGACTGTATTAATTTTACATTATCTTACAGCTACATACATCTTTAATTTTACATTATCTTACAGCTACATACATCTACATACGACTTCAAGTCTAAACCTCCTGATTGCACCTGTGCTAGTTCCCAATTCACATATAATCCGGCTGGCCACGTTATTACCGGAGACCTCAACATTATCAATAACACTTTCCTGCGAAATTTGTTATCCAAAGGTCCGAAATATCGTGAGCCTAAATCCATCAATTGGAAATACAACTTCAAAATACTGATGGATTCAGTCGAGGATTATGCCAGACAATGGGCTAAACGCGAGAAAGAAGACGTAGATACTCTTTCTGAATGGATTAAGGCTGTGAGGTCGTTGATACAAATCCGAATTAAGAAACTAAATGGGCATATCAATACCCACGCTACGTCAATTTTTAAAGACCCAAATGTTAAAAGACACTTGTCCTACCTCCATGACAAATATGTTGTTGTCCCCGCAGATAAAGCCCCAAACAACATCGTTTTTGTGTGTAAATATCATTACATAGACTGCTTGATAAATGAATTAGGTATTGACAATTCACTTGGAAACTCAACATATACCCTCACGACACTTACCAAAGAGAAAATCCTGGATAATCATAGATCTGTTCTATGTTCCTTTGGAATTTCAACCAAAGATGAAGATCTGGATCTTCCATCACTGTATTGGATACCTAAACTACATAAGTGTCCTTACAAACAACGGTATATTGCTGGGTCTTCCAAGTGTTCCACGAAACCTCTTTCTAAATTATTAACGTCTATTTTATCAGCAATCAAAGCCGGGCTCCAAAGTTATTGTGAAACTGCCTATTCTAGAGGTGGCGTGAATCAGATGTGGATACTAAAAAATTCCAAAGATCTTTTAGAGTACATACAATCTAAGACTCTCTCATCTTGCAATAGTATTAAAACATTTGACTTTTCTACACTTTACACAAGTATTCCCATTCCAAACTAAAAGACAAATTGAAAGAGTTGGTATTACTTTGTTTCATTAAAAGAATGGCGAACGTAGATACAAGTATCTTGTCTTGGGAGGATAAATCCTACTTTGTAAAGAATCACTCTGATTCAAACAAAAATTCTCTGAAACTGACATTATCAAGATGCTTGATTTCTTGATTGACAACATATTTGTTACGTTTGGACGACGTGTTTTCTACAGACTGTCGGAATTCCAATGGGAACCAATTGTGCCCTCTTCTTGCCGACTTGTTTCTTTATTATTATGAGGCTGACTTCATACCGGAACTTCTTAGGAAGAAAGATAAGAAGTTAGCAATATCCTTTAACTCTACGTTCCGCTATATAGATGATGTTCTCTCACTAAATAATACAAAATTTGGTGACTATGTTGAACGAATCTATCCCATCGAACTAGAGATAAAGGATACTACAGATACAGTTAAGTCTGCTTCATATCTTGACTTACATCTAGAAATTGACAATGAGGGTCGGTTGAAAACAAAACTTTATGACAAAGAGATGATTTCAGCTTCCCAATTGTGAACTTTCCATTTCTATGTAGCAACATTCCAGCAGCGCCTGCATACGGAGTATATATCTCCCAATTGATACGATATTCCCGGGCTTGTGTTTCCTATCATGATTTCCTTGATAGAGGATTGCTGCTCACAAGGAAGCTATTAAACCAAGAGTTCCAAATGGTGAAGTTGAAGTCATCCCTTCGTAAATTTTACGGACGCCATCACGAGTTGGTTGACCGTTATGGAATAACCGTTTCACAGATGATATCGGATATGTTCCTTATGTCGTAACTACAATACCCTCCCTTTTCACGAATGTGACTTACCGAATTAGACTATTTACCGGATTTGTAATAACATAAGCAACACGACGGGTGCCACATGTGGAGCAGGATCTGCTTACCCTTCCGGAGCACCTGAGATCACACCCAGTTTTTGGTGGGGTTCGTGTTGCTTAGTCTTTGGTTTTCTATGTTGTGTCATCTGTACTATTATTTGTCTGTCTTTTTATTTTTGGCCATGGCGTTGTCAGTTTGTTTTCGATCTATGAATTTATTGTCCCTCTGGTATCTTTCGTCCCTCTTTTTTAAATAAAGGTTAATAGATATAAGAAGATGTGGTATGAGTGCCAATGAGACAACTCTCGATCCAAGTCAAAATTTATAAATGTAAACCATTATAGGTCAAAGTACAGTCTTCAACACGGAGCCTAGGCTCACACCGAACAGTAAGCTATAAAGGGCCCCAAAAATTACAAGTGTAAAACCATTCAAACGGGAAAACCAACGGTCTAATCTATATAAAAACGAGAAACGAGAAACACTTATGAACCACATCAACAAACGACAACTACTGAACATCAGATTTCTGACTTAGGACAGGTGCAAACAAATGCAGCGGGTTTAAACGTTTTAATGGTACCAAACCTTCACCCTTTTTCTGAAACAATAGTGTAACATCACAACATAGAAAGACACACTATAAAATATCAACTGAAATAGCTTAACTCAATCAAAGGACATATTAACACCATTGAACATACACTGAACAAATAAATTTGACCTATGATACAATGTAAATTCAAAATAAATAAACTAAGGAAGAATAATAAAAGTAACATGTTATATCGGTATGAAATGTTAAACAATTTAAGAAAAACAATATGCTCGAACAAAATATCAGCCATTTGCAATAACTTTAAACACAGGTAAATAAAATAATTTTGTTGTTAGGTATACGTATACAGTTACAATAGAGAAAGGAAATATTTTAACAAAATAAATAATTTTGATGTTCATAGTACGAAGTGGAAATTTATATTAGTACCAAACACTTATCAAAGCTGGTATATAGACCAGATATAACCCTGAATAACATTAAATAACAAAAAAAGCATTACAATTAGTATCAACAGGTCAAATAAACAAGAAAGTACTATTTGAGAGCACTCGCAGTTACTGACAGCTAGTTAATGTACATATAATGCCCTTAACCTTCAATTTATTCTCGAGAAATCAATCCAACTAAACAAAATATTGGTTGAGATGTTTTTCTGTTATCGTGACTCTGATTTCGATTGACGCGAAACAGAGATTTCGTTAGGATCCGAGACTATACAGATAATTGCTGCAAGGCGATGTGTATTTCCTTATTGGAAATCAATATGGAGCTATTGCATACCATGTGAAAAGGTTCTCCTTCTTTTAAATGAAATTTTCCACAACCCCAAAAGATAATTCACACACATTGTCAAATTCTTTAACCTCCTCCTATCAATCTTATATCTCCCTTAGAAATTCGTGTAACATTTTCTATCAGAAAATTTGATTCATGTACGAATTATAAAATTACAATCACCATGTTTTGTAATTGAAGATCTAAATTTAAGAAAATCTTTGAAAAATTAAGGAAGCTTTTGTATATCAATGTTTACACAGTGTTAAAATTGATGCAGATAATTCAAACAAACGTGACTTGTTGAACGAAGTGTAAACCCTTTTTGTAATCTAAATCCAATTATCTAAAATAAAATGCAAACAGTTGTCAAATTGGAAAGGAATTCGATTTCATTTATCAATACAGGTTTCATTGAAATCAATCAAAGCCAGATTGTTCGAAGTGTAAAATCTCTCCCTATACACGACTGTCATTCGGTATCTCGAGAAAAACATAAGTAACAGAGTTCAAATATTGCGATCTGGTATGGGACCGTAAATGCAATAAAAACAATTCAACTGCAAAATCTGTGTCAAAACCGTTGCATTATCAAAAGGAGGAACAGATAAAAATAACAAACGTGTCTGTCAACACGATTATTATTCCTCAATAATAATGGGCACTAAGGTAACGAAACAATGCAGTTCTTTTGAAGAAAACACAGAAAATAACGGATAACCCTGCCAATTAACAAAAATAAACACGGTTTAGAATCATTTATGGACACATTTCAATATATCATGCTACATTTGAAACTAAATGGTTAGTGCGTCGGAAAGTACAAATAATTAAAGCATCTTATCATTGATTTTTTTCTGAAATTTCAGATTATTGGAGAAAAAACCGTAAATTTGTTAATTTGTAACTAAAAAATTGCGAAAATCAGGCAACGTAGTATTTTTGATCGTAAAGGACAATGAGTGACAAGACTTATAACTTATAAGTGTTAGTAAAAGTTCAATAATATTGACATTAAATGAGCTCCAATTGAAACAAAAAAGACTTTTAGTGAGGAAGTATTTTAGTGTCAATATTAACTTACAGTAATATTGAACTTTTACCGACTTACAAGCCGTCGAAAATATTAGGAATTTACAGAAAAAGCACTTCCATAAACCGTAATCCCCTTACATCCTCACGCTGACCGAGTGAATCCGGACAATTGTGTTCCATAATAAAGCCAACATTTTGTGAGAAAAAAGCGACAGCTTAAAAGATCAAATATGTTGGCTATAAATACCTGAACTTGTGGGCCATTTTAGTTTAAGAGAACTTCTAAAAAGAGGTTGATAAAACTGCCTACGACATTTCTTTGTGGACCATTAAAAAAAAATTATAAAAAAAAATTCAATGAGTCAGCAAAATAACACAAAAGATTAGCATGCATAGGCATCTATTGACTTTTTACGATATTGAAAAATCAAAGACAAGTCTATCGGAACATAGTTTGGTAAGCTTAAATTCAGAAATTGGATTATAGTGCTAAAATTAAGGGGCGTAAGAGCCAGGGCAGATTTAACTAACTTCTAGACTATTTGACTATAGAAAATGTTTTGCTTTTGTTTGTTGGGAGAGTAGGAAATTTCTGAAAATGAAAAGCCTGAAATAAGGTCTAAAATGCCTAGTGGTGCAGGAAGACGGTTTATTTATATCCATATATCAAATTTTAAAGCATTTTAAAAATGATGTTGTTTTAAGTAGAGCTCTGTCTAATAAATGTAGGGCATATACATAATTTAATTTTCTTTGTAAAAAAGGCTAACCAAATAAGACATACTTTATATTACAATAAAACTTCAAGACAAATTAAACAATTTAGATTTATCAGTAAATGTCTTTAAATTTGACACCCTTATAAAGTTCTACATTATCTAGAAATTGCTTGCGATCTTCGCTGTATTTAGGACATTTAAGTAAAAAATGTATTTCATCTTCAATTTCTTTTTTTGCAATTGCGCCTCTTCCAATTTCTATTTGTAATAGTAAAAGTTCAATGACAAGTTAATATTGATATTAAAAGACCTTCGAACAAAAAGGGATGTTGAGATCCCCGGGCCTGAAGGGCAAGTACACCTTAAATATTAAGAATACATCTTCAGATTATAACATTTTAAAGAATTTTATTTCGTTTCGTAATGCTTTTCTTTTCATTTCCTCCGTGTTATACCCAATAATCCGCAAGCTTAATTTAAGATCAAGCTGAACATCTACATCTACTCACTTAACGAAGTATTTATTTACAGTAGAATAACTATAAAAAGATCTTGAATAACGTTCATCCAGATTAATGTTTTAAGTCATTGGATATGCACGTCTTTCTTGTAGTGAGATTGAAAGGATATTTATTTGTGTCTTAAAGTGGTATCTCGGGAGAAAAAAAATAGTATTTATGCATATATGTTAATGGATTATGGTTGTTTTTCATTTAATAAATACTGGATGTCAAATAGTCTGAGAAAAATGAAATGGTACAACTAGCATAAATTTTCAGGTATGTAACACTGTAGTCTAGGTTATTTAACCAATAAAGGTGTGCTCGATTATAAGTCATATCGGAAACAAAATGTGATTCTATATTTCAAACCATTCTATCAGATGAAATAAAATTAAACAAGAAAACAGTTGTTCAAGTATAACCAACATTTTTTTATTTCCCTTTGCTCAATACTACGAACAAAACTTTTATGCATTTTTTTAGATGAGTCTTAACATGCTTAAATAGCAATACAAACAAACTGAAAGTATTTTTCATTCTTCCCTAGTATCAGAAAGGAAACAAAACAAAAAAGTTTTAGAAAAATAAAGTCGCATGATTAAAAACATTTCTGGATTCCGTTTTGTATTTCTTTAACTCAAGTGGAAATTAAATTTCTTTTTAATTTCATTTTTTACATTTCAAGATTACCGTAGTCGTTTGCACTGCCGATTTAACTGTTATAGTTGCCACTGGACATGTAACAACAGGGAATAAATTCGATTATGTTAAGCGTTTCTGTTGAAAATTAAATAAAAACCCCGCCCAATATTTTACACAAGCCTTATTCAAATGTTATCTATACCTACTAAAATTCTATTTATTAGTACTATATTCAAGTTATAGCAACGAACAATCAAATAATATACCGAAAACGCCATTTTGACCATTATAATTTCTTGGACTATTTATTCTATCAAACCACAATATTATTGTAGAAACTCTCGGAGTGTTTTTTTCTGTTTTAAATGTATATAGTAAAATGCAACAAACGATTTTTGCTGTACAAAATCAAAATACAACATTTTAAATTTTAAGCAAACGATATCTTAAATGCTAAAATTAAGAGCAAATCTTTAAGTGAAATATATTTTTCTCAAATTTTCTATATTGAATAATGTTAATCTGTTCAATATCAAAGAAAAATTCAACTCAGTTAACACATTTGATATTTTGTAGATGCACAGAAGAGGAATGGCTACAATGGAAAATATTCGTTTTTACCCGCTTGGATCCATGACAGAAATTCAGCCAATATTTGCATCGGAAAACAAAATGTGGATAATGTTGTTGAATTTTAGTGAATACGATGCTATATTTTATACAATAGGATTACAACTGGCAAATAAAAACTGTTTGTTAATAATGATATATTTGGTGTTCAGTGTATTACTAAGATCCCAATTTATAAAAAAAAAATCAAGTATCAGCCGTTTTAGTAAGTTTTCATCTTCATTCAATATCACCTTACGTCCTTTAGAATTATTTCAATGGGTGAACACTTTTTAAGAAAGGGCCCATGAAGATATCCAAAGGGCAAAACGTCCGAATGAATGAAGATGAACAAATAGAAAATAACTCTTCATTCCTGAAAAATAATGGAGAGTTTGAACAAAAGATTTACGTCACAAGTGTATTTTAATTCTATGACAACTATACAAGATATAAAAAGAAATACTAAAATTTATGCTTAAATAATCAAATTTAAATAAAAATCAAATATATAAAAATTGGAAAACTGTTTGAAACAATTATCAACTGAAGACTATACATCTATACTGATTATACATCACTACATGTAGCTGATTAATTGATTGTTCCCTTAATATCCAGTAGCAATATGTCATGCATATTCACGACGAGATGCAAAGTGGATCGACCTGAAGCAAATGATAACAATTTTAGAGTGACACTTAAATCAGATAGAGCGTTGGCTAGAGGTAAAACATATGCCGTACTAGAATAAAGTTGAACCATGATAAAAATCGTTATTTAAGCTATTAGCGCCCCCTCCCCCTCTTTTTTCTCCATGGTAGACGAATGCCAAAAACAAAACGACATGAATTTAAAATCAATAACGGACACTATAAGTAAATGAGATATGGACTTCTTTTGTAAATAAATTCCTATTGCAGCCAACATTTCCCGGTTTTGGACAGGTTTGTGTTTCCACTCAAATACCATATGATTATTTACCGGAGATATTAAATCAACCAAAAGCACTTTGATTCTCTGATATTGTAAATTATGGTATTTCGCTGGCTATTTTTTCCCGATCCTATTTTGGACCCCCTGATTCTAAGAGGGCGGGTCTAATTAGTCATGCCCGATTAACTTTTAGTAAATTGAACCTCAACTTAGAGACCTATACCGGGTTAATAGGTTCGAGGTACAATAAGTTAACAAAAGAGATCCTTTATGAAATGAGATCGTCCCAGGTATCTTAGATAATTATTTTGCGTTGAATAACAATGAAATATGCACGAACAGGTTTGTAATTCTAATTAATGTGCACTTATAGTCGAAATTTAGAAATCTATAAATAAGAAGACAATCGAAAATAAATCAAGACCAAGATATCAACGGGTATAGTTAAGTCCTTGCATTGAGAAAGTAGCTTAGTCGTTATAACGAGTTAGCAATGTTGTTATAACGAGTTAGTTAAGTCGTTTTAACGAGTTAGCTAAGTTGTTATACCGAGTTAGCTAAGTTGTTTTAACGAGTTAGCTAAGTCGTTATAACGAGTTATTTACGGTTAGACAGTCGTTATAACCTGTTACTAAGTCGTTATAACGAGTAAGCTTAGTCGTTATAACGAATAAGCTAAGTCGTTATAACGGGTTAGCTAAGTTGTTATAACGAGTTACTCAGTTGCTATAACGAGTTGGGTAAGCTAAGTCGTTATAACGAGTTAGCGAAGTCGTTATAACAAGTTAGCTAAAAAACTACACCTGACACTAACCGGCTTCCGTAGAATGGATCCCCCTTTTTCTAAATAATTATTTTTTTGTGTATTTTAATTTTTACTAAGTAAATATTTTTTTATTATTTCAACTTATTTTCACTTATTCAATGTGTTTTTGCTCTTATCCAAAAGATATTACAAAAACAGTACTGTAGTATATATGTGATGCCTCTCTATTCATATTTCCACGTGGAAAATAAGAAAAGAAGGACATATTATATAAATAAATCACATTAGATAAATGAACATAGGATAAAATATTAAAGAATATTTACTTTGCACAAAAGTTGAAACACAACAAAAAAGATAAAAAAAAAAACCATTCCGCAAGCGCCTGTGATTCGTAATAAAATAATTTATGTATTCCATATTTATATGAAAGATGCACGAGATTTGCCTCTAAAAAGTATAAAACCGTGACACTTCGAATTAAACTCACTCAAACATATATAATGATTGTTACCGATTATCTTTTATTAGTTTTCACGATTTACAAATAATTTTTTCAATTATTATATAAAACGTTATTACGTTTTTGTGGTTTTGTTTTTGTTTCATAAAGTTTGAATGTACAATTATTAGATAAATATTATTTATTATCTTTATAATGATACTAATAATATTTCTAATTTTTAATCATGTAAATATTTACTACTGGTGAAAATTGATGCATTCTTAAACATTTTTAAATTTTAAAAATCCTATTTTCCTTTACGCTAACACTTAGGACAGCGGTAAGGACATCCTAGCTAAGATAGTCCTACGATAGCTTCGATGTACATGCTAAGACATGTCGTAAGTCGGTCTTAAAATCTTAATTTATTCCTAAGATAGGTATTAGGACAGATCCTATGAAAGTTTCGATAAACAGGCCCCGAGTATTATATTTATAACAAAATTTTACAATATATGGTGTTTGTATATTTTGGATACCAAGCCAGTCTTTAAGCACTCCGTACTCATTGAAGACAAAACATTTCAATAAATATGCCCTTTGATGGCATTTTTACTAATATGTACCCTAGTTTTTCGTAGATTTATGATAGAAAAGTTCCTCAATAGGGCATCCGGACATAACGAGGATGAAAATTTTCAGAGGAACTTTTTGATATAATTTCATATTTTATAAAACCAAATTTCATAGACATTGAAAAGTCAGGAAGGTCATTACGCGGTCTTTGAAATGAATTTGTTTTGGAATATAAAAAAAAATTAAAATGCCTGTTATAGCTTTCTGTTTTTGCATGCTTGTATGAAGTGGTCATGTTTTTAATTTTTTTATTATGGATTCTGTTTTATTGATAGACATTTATTTAATTATAAAGAGAGAATTGTTATCTATATAATTAGCTGTATTTAAATTTACGATTATCTTTAAATGGTCAGAAAAACAGTTATAACGGCTACCATCTACTGTTTGAGATATGGTAAATACCGTTTTTGTATAATGTTTTACTAAGGAATTTTGATAATCACTAACATCAGGCTGGATAATGAATTTCGAATATCAAATAACGAATAACAAACCGGCAGCTCTCTAATCATACATAATAGATAATGTATATAAGTACTAATTGGTTGCGGTAATGTCTAATTTTATACTATTTGGTACAACTGTAAGGGAGTTATCGGAACTAGACGAAACTGTTTGAGTAACGTGTGGCTAATTGATCAAAGAATGCTTATAGCTTGCTGTTCGGTGTGAGCCAAGGCTCCGTGTTGAAGACCGTACTTTGACCTATAATGGTTTACTTTTATAAATTTTGTCTTGGATGGAGAGTTGTCTCGTTGGCACTCATACCACATCTTCTTATATCTATTATGAAGAATCTTTTTTATTCAAACATGGATCAAACGACCTTTTGAATAGACTATTTTCATGTTGCCGACTTTAATTTTGACTCCTCCGGATTATATAATTTTCAACAGGTTACCTTTTCTGTGGTTGGACATCCTGGTACTCGGTCCTGAAAGAGCAACCAAAATAAGTGAAATCAAACATATAATCGGTGTAATTTAAGGGGAAAGTTTACTGTTTTCCGATGATTTTGTCGTGTAAAGAAAATGTACAGCAGTTAATTTCCCCCAAAAAATGTACCGATTGAAAGCTTGGTTTTACTTCTCTACCTTGCTCTTACTTGACTTGGTACCAGGATGTCCTACAACAGAAATAGTAACCTGTCGAAAAATTATATAATCCTGAGTCAAAAGTCAATAATATGAAAATAGTCTAAAACATGGTCTGTTTCTATTGTCATTCGGTATATATTGTATTAGTCTAACAGATCTAGCGGGGTATCTCTTGGAGATTATTCGTTTATTTTGGACAATGGATATGAATGGGAGAAAAATCCTTTATATTAGAATCAAGTTACAGCATGTCGAAAATGGTTCAGGTCACCGATTTTTATTATAGTTTGTAAAAAACTGCGTCATATAACACTTGAAATAAACATCGAGAAAAAAAAAAAAAAAACAGTGCATTTATCACCGATCTTTATAATATTTTATAAACAACTTTATCATGCCACATTTGAATTAAAAATCGAGAGAAAAAAAACAGTGCTTTTATTTCTATAATTTTCTGAAACATAATTGAATGAACTATTTCAAAATAGAATGCCTATTCGATTTATATGTAGAAAAAAAATAATTTAGTGAAAAAAGGTTCTTTTCAAATCAACAAAACCAGTAAATAGTCTTTTCTTAATTTGTTTTTTCGTAAATTTTCGTTTGATTAATAGAAATAATTTTTTTTCCGATTTGCATTTACAATACAGCATGTCGAGGCATAAATGATTAAATCTGTGACATAGCCCATATACTTGACTTCAAATGAAAATTTACATTAAAATAACCAGATGCAACATCAAGATAAAGTACAGTACTAGTTTAGCAATGTCTCTCACCTTGTATGCTATATGTTTGCAACTATTTACATTGGCTAATTTCTGAATGTGCAATGATGTGAGAGTCAGATAAAATAAAAATCATATTCGATATAGCTACAAAATGAAGTAATACTGTTCGTATTCAACTAACCTTTTCTGAAATGTTTTGTTATTGAACTACACTACTCCATCTTGTTGTTATGTGCTAAATCTATTGCCATCTATTAATATCTACGTTCGGGTAGTTACACATCGTGTTCATGGGAGGTTAACTAATAGAAGATATTTAAATAAATAGAGTGAAGGTCTAAAAGTCATTGAACTCCTAACACATACAAAATGACAAGTCCTTAGCAGTTATCCAAATGCATCGAATGTCAAGCTTTAATTGTCGAATTAAGTCGTTCTTTCTCATTAATCTTGTGTGACGGTTTAAGTGTAAGAAGTAAAGCACATCCATTTTATCCCTTCGTTATGATGAACCTTAAAAATCAAATATTTAAACAGAGTTTTTTTTTTTTTTTGCGATGAGACAATTATCCCTATAAGGCGAAATACTATATAGGTTCTTATATGAGGCTGGTTGTTTGATTTCTTACTTAATATTCAGTGGCAAATATTTCATGCATATTCACGGTCAGAATAATTCAAATACGTAAACATTAAAAAGTTGGTCGACGGGGATCAAACGGTAAACAAGAAACATCTTGAAGAAGACTGTAGAATAAAGAATGCATTACAAGAATAAAGTTGACGACAACGAACCGTATCTTTTGGGAGCGATAGAAGCAGACGACATTTAGGTACAAGTGATAAACTCAAAGCATTTTAATTTTGATTTTACCTTTGAAATTGTGTATGATGGTGACATTTGGTGACATTTTGGTGACATTATGATGGTGACAAATGGTGACATTTTGCTAACTGTTTTTTCTTCTCTATCTGATAATGGTCCCTTGATTATGAAGTCATGCCCGATTAAGTTCTAATAAATAGAACATCTATTTAAAAATCTACTCCAGGCCAATAACCTCGGGGAATACTAAGTAAACAAAATGATCTTTTATGAAAAAGGATCGTTGAAGGTGACATTATGTTTCGTTGAAAAACAATAAAAACTGCACGAAAAGGTTTGTAAGATAGGAATTAATGGTTTTTTTTTTTTTGTTTTTTGTTTTTTTTTTTTTTTGAGAGAGAGCTGGGGATTCTTAATTTTATTTATTATACAACTACATTATTTTCTGCACGAACTATTGCTGGTTCATGCATCATAATGCTTATATATTTATATTCAAATAGTATTTTAACGATCATACACAATGAAAAAAGGAAAAGTCTCACCATCGAATCAATGATACTTTATATTTATGTTAAGTATCATTTATTAAGTATCATTGATTCGATGGTGCGTCATATTAAGACCTGTTTTTGGCTGAAGAGACAACAAAATATAAACATTCATCATTGTCATTTTGCTAAGTTTCTTCTGTTACCTATTCTAACATCGGACTCGGACTTCTTTTAAACTGAATTTTACTGTGCGTATTGCTGTGTTTGTTTATTTACATTGGATAGAGGTATAGGGTTGGGTTGAGATCTCACAAAACATGTTTAACCCCGCCGCCTGTCCCATGTCAGGAACCTCCGACCTTTGTTAGTCTTGTATGTTTTTTTTTTATAATTTTGGTTCATTTATATGTTTCGGAGTTTAGTATGACGTCAATTTTCTCTGAACTTGTATACATTTTTGTTTAGGGACCAGCTAAAGCCCACCTCCGGGTGCGAGATTTTCTCGCTGTGTTGAAGACCCATTGGTAGCCTTGAGTTGTTTTCTGATCTTTGGTCGGATTGTTGTCTCTTTGACATATTCCCGTTTCCATTCTCAATTTTATTCAACTTAAATTTTGTGTTTTTAGAGGTTGTATGTTAACCTTCGCGAATGAAACAAAAACACAATATGAATTACATTGTGCAATGTTCCACTGACATCTGCAACTATATACGAATTAGACTTTTTACCTGAATTGTACTAACATGAGCAACTCGATGGGTGCCACATGTGGAGCAGGATCTGTCTACCCTTTCGGAGCACCTGAGATCACCCCAGTTTTTAGTGGGGTTCGTGTTGCTCAGTCTTTAGTTTACTTTGTTGTGTTTTACGTTCTATTGTTTGTCTGTTGGTCTTCTTTTTTTTTTTTTTAGCCAAGGCGTTGTCAGTTTATTTGCGACTTGCGAGTTTAAATGTCCCTCTGGTATCTTTAGCGACTCTCTTCTAATTTAAATGTAATAAAAACGAATATTTGAATGAAAGAGACACATGTACATCATTTTATTTTAATTTTTTAATTTTCTGATAGGTTGTTTGGGAAAGCAGGGGTTGGGGCAAAACTAAAATATAGAATTGAGTCACATATATGCTACCTATAAATGCCTACATTTCTTTTTGATTAACCAATAAAGTTTAAAGCGTTCCTTCGATCCTTTTCGTTGATGTATCAGATCTATGCAAGTATTCTGACCACTTTGTGACTGTTTTATACGAAATCAAGACTTGCAAGCAGCAGGATAAATGTATATTATCAACATATTTTAGAAGTACTTTCTCCAAAATATGACTGTTTTTTAAACCAAATTAAGCATATCTTAGATAAAAATGCAGGGCTTTTTTTCTGAAATGTATTCTAGTGTATAAAAAAATTTCAAGTGAACGCTCAATTTGAAGACTTGCGAATGTTATTGGCGTGACTGTATATGTGCCCCTTTCATTCAAATATTCGTGACAATTTACAGAGAACAAGTATGTTTTACTAACTTATAACGCAATTGTTTTGCAGATTCCCGAAGCAGATTTAATCTTTTTTTATTCTTATGTAATTACGAAAACGAGAGACTCCTGAAAGTTTCAGTTATCTGTAAGACTGGAAAGAGAGTGTCAAATATCCGTAAAATGCACTCACACATTATATGTTTTGGCATAGAAAAGATTTTATGATATTTAATCCATCTCTGTCAATACAAGTAAATTAAAGAGCAATTGTCAAAAAAAAAAAAAAAAAAAAAATACAGCCAAATGCTGCACGCTCTTAGAGATTATCAGGCAATTTTCTAGTAGGTGTCAAAATTGAGCTTTCATTGTTTTAATATAAATACTTATTGTCTCTGTTATTGTGTAATTAGTTTATGAACAAATCTACTAATTTCATTCATTCATTCTTTTTTTTTTTCAAAACCTGGATTCATAAAATGTTTACGACTCAACTGTGACTTTGAGATGCCTAACAACGATACAAATGCAGTTCCTTTTTTTTCTGTTGTGCGTACTGCTTTTGCGTCATGAACTCACACAACATGTCCTTTTATTTTTTAAACTTTTGTTATATACACGAACACGTGAAAATGATGTCATTTAATATGTTTTAAACTAGGAATTAAAGAATATGTGGCGTTATATCAATGAGACAGCAACCAAACGACACACATTATCCAATAGACGATAAGAAGGCCACAAAAGTCTTCAACAATAAATAGGTTTCTCAGACTATTATATTACAATTGTTGAGAATACTGATTAAGACTTATTTAATGTAATTACTTTATTAGGAGGCTAAGCCAAAGAGTCAACGCAACTAGTGAATATAAATTATGTGTCTTTCTTTAAACACATGGTCTTAGTAGCCTGAAATGCT
Source organism: Mytilus coruscus (assembly GCA_017311375.1). Classification (NCBI taxonomy): domain Eukaryota; kingdom Metazoa; phylum Mollusca; class Bivalvia; order Mytilida; family Mytilidae; genus Mytilus; species Mytilus coruscus. The sequence goes on from CM029598.1 coordinate 70,073,775, forward strand.
TGATATCCAGTACAATTTCCGTGCCGTTCCTGATGGAAAAACTTGGGCTCCTAGCTATATATAGTATATACTTAGCTGTCTCTAGAACTAGAAAATTACATAAATTTTGTCATGTTTGCTGTTAGTTAACTTTTTGATTTATGTTATGCTTCTATTTTCTTTAATTGTACGTATTATATTTTTAGAATGTATTATTGTAGCCTTTGACTATCTTTTCAGAAATAAATGTGGATAGTGTCCACATGTGGACACAGATGATGCCCCCGCTTGCATATCATATAGTTATAAAGGGATATAACTGAAGAACGGTAAAAGTGACGCTACCCAAATTTGAACTTGATCTGAGTTTTGTGGTAATAAGCATTGTGTGTAAGTCTAATAACATTTGGTTGAGGCTAACTTAAGTAGAGAACAGAAACTAAAAATTCAGCAATTTTTCTATTTGTAAACACGCATAACTCTAGAATGGTTGTGTATAAGTTTTATAAAATTTGGTTGAGAAAAACTAAAGTTAGAGAACGGAAACGAAAAATTCAGCAATTTTTATGTTTATAAAGGGACATAACTCAAGAATGGTAAAAGTGTCGCCACAAAATTTCGTACTTAATCTGTATTATGTAGTAATAAGCATTGTGTATAAGTTTCATAACATTTGGTTGAGGCAAACTAAAGTTAGAAAACGGAAACAAAAAATTTGTACTTGATCTTAGTTTTGTGGTAATGAATATTGTGTATAGGTTTCATAATGTTTGGTTTCATAATGTTTGGTTGGGGCAAACTTCAGTTACAGAATGGAAACTAAAAATTTTGCAATATTTCGATTTATAAAGGGGCGTAACTCAATAATGGTTAAAGTGACACTACCCAAATTCAACTTGATCTGTGTTTTATCAGTGGAAGTCAAAATTAAACATTGCATTGTATAAAGCATTGATTGTAGTTGATTCAACTATAATCATGGACAAAGGAAGATAACTCTAGTTTTAAAATTACTTGATATTTAGAAGACAATAAAATTTTGCAATTTTCCATTTATAAAGGGCATAACTCTAGAACGGTTAAAGTGACGCCACCAAAATTCAAACTTGATCTGTGTTTTGTGGTAATAAGCATTGTGTATAAGTTTCGTAACATTTAGTTGAGGCAAACTTAAGTTAGAGAACGGAAACTAAAAATTTTGCAATTTTTCCATTTATAAAGGGACATAACTCTAGAACGGTTAAAGTGACGCCACCAAAATTCAAACTTGATCTGTGTTTTGTGGTAATAAGCATGATGTATAAGTTTCATAACATTTGGTTGAGGCAAACTCAAGTTAGAGAACGGAAACCAATTTTGGGACATGGGTAGAAACTTAATGCCCCCCACCGCTACGGCGACGGCATGAAAATATACGCTGTTTAAATATACGGCCAAGGCCATGTGTAAAAGTATATATATATATATATATATATATATATATATATATATATATATATATATATATATATAAAACTCGTCTAAACATCAGCCCAACAATGTTAGATCTGTAAATTTGCTGTCGCAAATTTTTGTTCTTCCTCGCCTGGATTCGAACTCATGCTACTGAGATATCGTGACACAAATCGCCTGCACTGTATCCGACACGCATTGTAGAATACACGACCACCTAGGCTTCAAAATAAAGCTTTCGGTGGCCGTATGGTGTTACCGTTCCTCGTCAGTTTTAATCTAGCGTCGTAATACAGTACATGATATATAAGGCATGAAGATGGAATAGTTACAGATCAGCTGAAATATCTATTGTAAAGGATCCTACAAATTAATGCAAGATACAGTCACAGAAATAATTATATTTATAAGTACGTCTGAACCAGTGACAACTCTACAACATATTTCTCCATCGGATCACCAGCAGTGATGGCGATACATGGCTGTGTACATTTATATATATATATATATAAACAAGTCTAAATTGAAAACAACGTTCAAACCTATGATTGCGTTGGATAAAAACCGCAATTTTTATACGTGTGCATGCAAAACAAATTTCTTGTTAGAGGGGTCTAAATACAGCACAAACAACATTTTCCAAAAGACCAAAAAAGTGAAAAAGTATATTTTAACAAAACGCATTTGACTAACAGGTCGAACAACAAATGTTCTTAAACCCTGCTGACTGCCATTGGCGATTGCCAAATAAACGGATCACCGATGTAATAAATGGATCTTAATCAAAATTAATACTAAACAGAAAACAATAAACTTGCGGAAAGATGATATACCACAAACAAAGGTGCAAAGATTTTTTGTACACCATATCCGGATTTCGACAATTATTGTCTCTTCAGTGATGTTAGGAATCGAAACGGTATTTGGAAAGCGAATTGAAATATAATACAAGCTCAAATATATTTGATTTTAAAACAATGACGAGAAAAGGATGATTTAGAAAGAAAAGAAATCTAGAATCTACCTAATGTGGCTAAGGTGTCTTCCTCCATCTTGGATTTTGAAGTAGCAGATAACAATTGGTCTAGATCTTTAATGAAATGTGCAAATTTTGAGAGTAGTATGTAATTCGTGTGTAAGACTTTTCGTGTTGATATAGAAAATTATGTGTTTTATCATATTTACGGCTGTTTTTTTTCTTCTAAAAAACACATTTTTTGTTTGATTCATTTTTTTCAACTTTGCCACATAAGTGGAGATAACTCAGATAAAGTAATTTTTACAATAGAAAGTGTTTTGAATTTACCTATTTAATATGTAGCAAGAAAACAAGTTCGGCGACCCCATTTTTTTCTTTTTCTTATCGGAAAGCATGTTATAAGAGTTATCTTCTCACATTTTATCTTAAAATTCTACGGTGTAGTTTTCTTTTTATCACACAAAATTGCATTTTCCATGCTTAATATTTACAAAATCTGACAATTTTGCACAACCTGTAGCGGGAAAAAAAAGTCCGGTGACCCATACGTTTTATTATATTTTGGAAAAAAGCATGATAAAAACTACATTTTGACAATTATTAAAAAAAAATTATGGATTTTAATTAAGACCCCCATCCAGTCTGTAATTCTTTATCTCATTTAAGCCAATAGCTGTTGCTGTATCTCAGCCGCATCATAAAGCAACCAATCAGAATCTATATGTGATAAGTAATTATTTCAAGATGGCGTGTATGTCGACTGAAACTAATAGCTCCGCGCCGTGATGCGAAGCTATGACTACATTCTTAATATTGTTTTAAATTACAGAAGTACCATGGATACATAATCCGAGTGGTAATCTTTATGGATTTATATAGAAGAAGAAAAAAGTTCAGCGTCGAGTTAAATAAAGACTGCTATTATAAAAATTAGAACTAATGTGGTATGATCGCCAATTAGACCACTATCCACAAGAAACCAAATGACTTGCGGTGTAGCAACTATAGGTCACTATATGGTCTTTAACTATTGGCAAATATAAAAATAAGAAAATGTGGCATGATTGCCAATAAGACAACTCTTCACCAGAGACCAAATTACATAGACGTTAACAATTATAGATCACCGTTCGGCCTTCAACAATGAGAAAAACCATACTGCATAGTCAGCTACAAAAGGCCCCGAAATGACAAATGTAAAACGAAAAAAACGAAAAAAACGAATGGCCTGATTTATGTACAAAACAATGAACGAAAAACAAATATGATACAGCAACAAAAAGTAAATAACAATAATACCGAACTCCGAGGAAATTCTAAACGGAAAGTCCTTACGCAAATGGCAACAGGCATTTTCTTATGTAGAAAATGGTGGATTAAACCTGGTTTTATAGCAAATAACGACAACCACTGAATTGCAGGGTCCTGACTTGGGACATGCACATACATAATGTGGCGGGGTTAAACATGTTTCCTGGCGCGCCAAACCCTCTCCTTAACCTGGGAAGTTGTGTAACAGTACAACATAAGAACAAACTATAAAAATTAGTCTAAAAAGGCTTAGCTCATCAGATCGAAACAAAGAAGAAAAAAACTAACAAAAATACCGACATGACGCGGCAGGGTATTTATAAATCCCCTCAACAAAAAAGACACTAAGTACAGATCTGAGAGTACTCGAAATCAATATCGCATATAGCAGTGGCGGATCCAGAGGGGTTCGGGGTTGGAACCCCCCTTTTTTTGGACGATCAATGCATTTGAATGGGGACATATAGTTGGAACTCCCCTTTTATCCTGGGTTGGGAACCCCCCTTTTTAAAATGGCTGGATCCACCCCTGTATAGCAAGCTATAAAGGCCCGACATGACAAAATGTTAAACAATTCAAACGAAACGAACTTGCAGATTAAGTATAATTATAATTTAAATCAAATGTTAAGCAAAACGAATTTGCAGAATATTATTCTTGTAATTGCTGTTGTAACCTTGACTTTTGATCTAGTGACTTAGAATTAAAAGAGGTCTGTTTCACCTCTGGGTCCATTACCCAACAACGATACGAAAGAGACCTTATTTTTGACTGAAAATCATTTGACTGGCAACAAAACTTTTCCTAATACATTTTGTACTTTAGTTTATTTATAGGTTCAATGACCTAGACCTTTGACCTACTTGTTCAAGTATCAATATGAAACATTTTGACTAAATTTCAGTCAATCAATGTCTACTTTAACTTTGACCTTTGATCTAGTAATTTAAAATGAATAGTGATCTTTAACATATTATCGGCCTTTATCAAATCAAGTTTAGTAAATATTCGATATTTGCTTCAAAAGAGTACATCTGTAAACCAATATGTTTCCCAAACTACATTCTATAATAGCTGCTGTGACTTTGACCTTTAACATACATTGTATTGTCCCCAATAACAATAAAGATATTGTCCATCCTACGATGCTCTTTGAAACCAAGTTAAGTAAACGATGGACACATGGTTTAAAAGAAAACATTTAGATACCAAAATTTTGCGCAATTTTCTTTCTTCAAATAGCTGCTGCTAATTGACCTTTGGTCTATTGCCACAAAACAGTAGGGTCTTTGACATTCCACAAGGCATTATCAAGCCAATGATTGCAAAGATATTCCTAATGGTGTAAAAGATTTTGTTCGGAAACCAAAACGTTCACCTCCTTATCCTAATTATATATATGACAGTATTTTAAAGGTGTTGTGGACATTTTAGAATCAATATGTATAAGACAGTTGTAAATAGACATAAAAACAATAACTTCTTAGATATTTTAGTGTCTAAAAGGTTCCCTTTGAGGAGTATCAGGAAAGAATGGGGCTTGCTAATTATAAAAAAGAGGAAAAACAAATTTTCTTTTCAAACTGAAATCTTTCTTTTAATTCAGGAAAACAAATAGTACAAATTCAACAATTGCAGGTTCAAAACCTTTAATTTCTCCCAAATGAGGGTGGGTATAGCCATAAATCATATATGATCGCTCTGTCTTACCGATAGTTCTTGCTAATATGTCCATCCGTCACGGAGTAAACGTCTTGTAAAGCGATATTGCTTTCTTCGCCTGTTATTCATCATATGCAAAACAAGCTCCATTTTCATTCAAAGAGAAGTTAAGGATTAGGTCGAACCACGCTTACATTAAAACATGTTACGCTCGCAAATGCTTAATTTGATGCAAAGAGTTCTTACTAAAGGAAAAAAATAGATGTTTACGAGTTACCCGAATTGATAAGTTTATGATAAAGGAATGCAAAAATTCCTTTTTAAGTCCGTAAGTAATCTCTTAAATGAAACTTAAGATAGGTTTTCATAATACTACACCCTGGCCACTAAACTTTATTTCATGATTTAATTTAACAATTAAGTTGACTGGTTGTCTATACCACCCCAAAGCTTCCCAAAATATTCTATAAAATTTTGTAGGAACACAGGACTTATGTCGCATTTAATTTGGAAATTTTCAAGGACAAATTTTTATTTTTTATTTTTTCCGACGACTCATCCTTAAAAATAAACTGAGAAGGAAATTATTCTAACCCAGCAAACGATTCGATATCTGTTTTGAAATCAGGAAAACAGATTGTATAAATGAGAGGTATAGACAAACACCCTGATTACTTTTCCGGTGGTCACAAAGACTATTTCCGGCTACATCATAAGCCTAAGTATAACAAAGGAACGATCGTCGACAGTTAGTGTTTATTAATAACGCAATGGAGTTAATTAACATTTTCTTAATTCTTGGTATTGATTTTCTTTCTGTGATGCTGGCAAATGGTTAGTATATCTTTAAATCTATTTAATATTATGAGGTCGCATAAGCAAATGAATGACATTTGCGGATCCAGGAGGGGGAGTGTTTCCGTGGAATGGAACCCCCATTTTCTTCTTTAATTTTGTGAATGTTTCATGGTGTTCCGGGTGTGGAAATCTATTCCCTACCCGCCATCAAAACGGCTGGATCCGCGCCTGTATGACTATACATTAGAAGTTCTTGAGACTGCAAAGTACTAACTTATAAAAATAAGATGTGGTATGATTGCCAATGAGACAACTCTCCACAAGAGACCAAATTACAAAAAATTAACAACTATACGTCACCGTACGGCCTTTAACAATGAGCAAAACCCATACCGCATAGTCAGCTAATATTTAAACGAATCTAATTCAAAGCATCTTCTTTCCTGTGTAATTATATGTTTAAAGGTTCAACACATCAGTATTTCAAAATAATACAATTAACACATCATGATACACGGTCCTATAAACGCAAAGTAAACAGAATAAAAGGCGGAAGAACAAAACCGAAGGAACATTCAAAACTCACAACTGAAGTGGCACCGAAAAAATCATTAAAAAAAAACAAATGTCACTACATAAAAGATTCTAATACTGAGCAACTCCAGCACCACAAAAGAAATTTAAGAAATAATTCATGGCAGCCGTAGATTTGTTTTCATTTAACCATGGGTTGGGCATTTATATTCGATTATTTTACCCTGAGCGTTAGCGAGGGTAAAATCGAAGATAAACCGTGAAAGCCCTATACATACGATACTGTTTTGGCTGTTCCGTTTTACCCAATTTTGATAATATTAGTAATATTATATAATTCAATGATTATTTTTTTTTTAATCGCATTTTTCACTTATATATTTTCTTCCAATGTAATTTTTTTCGTTCTGAGGCGTACAAGAAGCTTTAAAACGCCCGGTATTTACATTTGATTTTTTGTTTACGGAAACATATTTGTGACTTCACCTTGTTTCGTTGCCATGTCAAGACAATAACATCATTTCGCGGAATTTTCGTTTTATGAGATTTTACCATGAAAAATAAATTGAAATGGACTGATTTGTTTATTTTGCTGTAGAATAGAGATAAATATATTGTATCTGAAGCTTGGCCTTCGTAAACTGGGGATTTTGATGTCGAAAATTGAGAATATCTGGCAGTATAAATAAGTTGGTCGTAACGCGGAACAGCCGTTTTTGTGTATTACTGCGTTTGCGCAAGATATATTGTGATTATACTGGTTGACGATAATAGGTCGTCATATTAGAATAGTACGTAATTGCATATCTCATTTATTATATGAGGGTTTGGATGAGGGTTCTTCATTTCTGTATTTTTTTGAAAGCGTATATTTCATATCTTTCGGGAACAAAATGTATAATCGAATTTATCAAATGTCTCAGAATCTTTCATTAATTTGTAGGTAAGCCAGATCCACCAAAAGATGTCAGAATAGTTGTAATTGGTAATACAACTAAAATCTCATGGATAATTCCTACTAACCAACGGGTAAAATATTCTCGGCTCTATCTTAAGAATTCAACAGAAGGCGGTGTGTGTTTCGATTTAGGAAGACCATATAAAGATATACCATTTCCAACGTCTAGCCTTGAGATACCAAATCTAGAGATGTGTTCGGAATATAATGTCAAAATACAATGCTTAAGTGTATCAGAAAATGTTATAGAAGATTCAGATTTTACCACACAAACGTTTTGGGTGACAAGTGAGTTCATTTTCCTTAAGTTATACACATAATCATTGTTGTTGTCCGTCAGATAGTTTGATTTTTAGTAGCCGAGACTGTTGGCAACATGCAATTCTTTGATTGCATTTAGCTTGCATTTAGGATATTTGTGCCAATCACACTTCACAGTTGAGTCATAGAATAGATTTTTATAATAACAAATTATTATAAACTGATTAAATAAGATTCATTCTGTACAACAACAGAAAACCGTTGGTCATAAACATGCCTGAGATCTGACTTAGTGCATTTTAAATTGTCCAATTCTAATGTTATCAATGTGCATTTTATTAACTGTCAACTTATCTTTTAAATGAATAATAAGTTTTTCAAAAGGGGGTATTCTATATAAAATTGAAAATTGTAAATATAGGACAAAATGCATCTTTACATAAATTATGTTTCTTCGTTTTATAATGACATGTTGTATGTGGCATGCTAACGTATATTTTGTAGTAACTCTATAACTAGCTAAACAAATATTTTACAAATGCGCTTACATTTTCCTTTACGTGTACGCTCTTGTGCATTTGATATTCTCATGTTATTTAATACAATTTTACATAATTTAAATGGTGATCCTTAAGATTGTAAATGGTATAGAAATATGGTCATCTGAAATTCTCCGGTGGCTGCAGTTTAAGTCGTGCTTAAGTTGGTTGTCCGTCTGGTTCTGCGGAATGTATAAATACGCAGTCACGTTTGATCGGAATGGTGGCATTAAATCCGATGTATAGTGAAGAGAGTGTGTCTCGCTCTCGATACGATAAGAATCCAGCATTTATTCTTTGGGGATATGCAGGTGACATGTTGCAAGGCTGTATTTTTGTCTGTACCAACCAAGCCCCCATTTTGAATGGCATAGAGATTTTAAAAATAGATAATAATGGGCGAAAAAAATATAGAATAGAGAAAACGGACCTAAAAAATTATGAATAGAGAATAATAGGGTGTTTTTTATATAAAGAATGGAAAATAATGGACAAAGGATATAAAGAATAGAAAAATGGCCTTAAAGATAAGAGAACACAGAATTGACGAACCACCATCCAGATCTCGACTGTTGTATTCAATGTTAATATATCTCGTCCTGAATATGCATGAAATAATTGCTTTTGACGTTCATTTATATGACTAGAAGAAGTTTGATAGAATATGCTTTATATTATTGAATATCTGCAATATCGTGAGCTACAAATGTATCAATATGAAAATACAACATGGCATGAAAATAAAAACCTTTTACGATTCTTGCAGAACACCAACGGCAATTATTTAAGTCAAAGAGAGCTTAAAAAGCTAAGGAAATATCCTATTCTGTGAATTACGATTGCATTTTTGTGTTTAACATTCTTAAAAGCCGACCACAATTACAATTTCGATTATTTCATCAAATTTTTCAAATCAAATGACAAATTGCGATATTACTTGCAGGGGGTTCGGTGGCCAAGTGGTCTAAGTAGTTCTACTACTGTAATCACTAGACAGTCAACACTGAGGTTGTGAGTTTGAACCCCGCTCGTGCGGGTGCACTTGACTCAAATTTTAATTGACTAGGATTATCAGTTTTCCTATCGACCTAGGTCGGTGTTTTTTTTCCGGGCATTCCGCCTTCCTCCACCAATAAAAACTGGCTGCCACGAAATAGCCCAAAAGTGGCGCTTAAAGTGGCGTTAAAACACCAACAATCAGTCCATCGATATTACTTGATATTCTCATATTTTGTATAATTCTGGATTGTTTTTGTTTATTTTTTTAGTCATTATTTTTAAGAAATCAGATATAATATTGATTGATTGATTGATTGATTGTGTTTTACGCCAATTTCAGTACTACTGTGCTATTTTGTGAATGGCGGTCAGTTTTTTATTGGTGGGGAAAGCCGGAGTACAGGTAGAGAACCACCGACCTTTTGTAAGAAAACTAGCAATCCTAGTCAATTGAGATTAAACTCGAGCTCAGACACCTGCCACGTGCAGAATTCGAACTCATACAAATGTAACTTACATATTGACAGGCTAGTGATACAGTACATGACTACTTAGATCGCTCGGCCACCGAGGCCTCTCAAAATAAATGTATTATATGTTTTTATTGGTTTTATCAATAATTATTTTCATTTCTATCAACTGGCGAAAAGATAGGCGTCATGTATTAATGTTTTCTGTCATTTTCCAATTGAAATTACTTTTTCAGGCAAAATTTTCAATGCTGACTTCAACGAAAATGTTGTTTTATCATGGTCGACAAGTATGACCGAGTTTTACAGTGTCTTGCCGCCCTCTAATTCGTCAATAATATATGAAGTACAAGCAAGCAGTATCCAAGGTAGTTCAAAAAGGGGGAAATACATATTTGACGAAATGACAACGAATCTTAAAGCAATAAACATTACAGTTACGCATGTGAACAAGACAGATGCAGGGCTGTACAGAACAGTAAAAGATGGAATTGTGGATGGGTGCTGTTTGTTAATTGTAACAAGTATGATATATACATTATTATATTCAGTATATCTAAGATACATGTCATCAGGATCGGAATTCTAACTTTTCTTATATGGGGTATTTATTCACAGGTAGTAACCTCGCCATATCGAGGAGCGTTTTGTACAGTGATTTTGACATAGTTTGGTTAAGTTGATAGATATAAGAAGATATGGTATGAGTGCCAATGAGACAACTCTCCATCAAGTCACAATTTGTAAAAGTAAACCATTATAGGTCAAAGTACGGTCTTCAACACGGAGCATGCCTCAGTTCTATTAAAACGAGCAAATAAAAAGCAAATAAGAAGTTTAAATCTGTATTGTATATGTTAGCGGCAATAAGTGAAATTAGGCAGTAAGTGTATTGCCTAAATGATGTTAGGCATTAGTCTTAAATCCTAGTGTTACGAATTTACTGTTTAAGAATGTTATGTATTTCCGATTTATCTATGAATTTTCCCATTTGATCTTTTTATCGTTGAAAACGGCATCAAAAATCATCCCTTTATTCTTGGTAACTATAAGACGCTTTACCTATACAGTTGTTGCTAGGGTGCTCTCTTCGAGGTCCGCGTTCGTAGTATAAATACTGGGTAGCTATTCAGTTAAAGTTGTCATTTGTACCGAAGACAGCAGACAGTGAACATCGGAAAGGTTGGAAAGGAAGTAGTTTACAGCAGGCAGAAGGTTTAGTTTAAGTGAAGTGAAGTGTTTGGAACCTGCTGCCAGTATATAGAAAGGCTGAGACAGTTAGTTCGGTACAAATTTCCAAACAGGGCTGGTGCTAAGGTTTTGCGTCTCACATCTGTCACTATTGCAGTGAGTGTTTGCTGACATACCATGCCGTAGTGCTACCCTGGTGTTCCGACAGTTATAGACATATTTGTTTAATAAAGTTTCATACGAAAGTTTACATAGTTTAAATTTGTTTCAGACATTAGTTTTCGAATAGGTTCCATACGTTTAGGTTTCTGCCCAGTTTCATACATTTAGGTTTCAGCATATAGTTCCAAACATTTGGTTTAAACAAGTATCAGACTGAAAGGGTTTTAGACAGTTTAATTTACAAGGTTCGGGTTAGGTTGATAGGTGTTGAAATTCGTTTTATGAAGTATTTGTTTTATATTAAGTAGTATAGCGTAAACTGTTTGACTTTAGAAATTTTGCATTGCTCTTCAAATCCCAGGAAACTGGTACGAACCCGAGGATAAAAGTATTAAAACGCCCTCGCCCGGTTACACGTTATACTAGGATGTAAGCTTAAATCCTGAAAAATGTGTGCAGGCATTAAGCTTAATGCCTAACATATAAATGCGAGTAAATAAAAAAATAAAAATCCATTTGTTACATAATAACATGATGATAACTGAAGTTTAAAATGTCATCTACTGAAATAAAATCACAAATAACATATGTTATTTATATTAAAACTCATCAAATAATACTTTAAAAATATAAAAACTTGATAGAAATTTGTGTTAAAATCATTTGTTATCACAAGTTGTGGAACTGTGGCACCGACTATTGCACTGTGGTTTCTGATGTTAATCTCATAGTTGCAAATTTACCAAACAAGGCTTCATAGGGTAATCGTCAAAAGCCTTTGTTTAGAGCTGAATTCTTTTGGATCTGGACGAACTTGATGCCAATTGACCACTTTGTTGATTCATTGTCCCTCATCCATGCAGTTAGTATGTCATATATCTCCATTCGATCGTTCAATGCTACCCTGTGATTGGGGATGTCTCGGCTTCCCATGAACGATAACAAGTGCTGGCCACATTAGTTTTAGCTCGGATATGACCAAAAGCTGTGAATTCCCGACCATTGTCACTTTGCAGTATATGGGGCGCCCCAAAAATTGTAAAAATATCAATTAGATTAAAAGCCTATTTTGACGTAAGAGCTTTAATGTTACAAAATTTTGTGAGGTGATCTTGGAACACCATAAGAAATTTATAGGGTTTGATTGAAAATCCATCAAATCAACTTGTCCTCTACTGTTAAAGTCTTTAGATAAAATGGGCTTCACTACTACTCCTTTCCCTATATGTTTTTTTTTTTTTTCATATTACAATTTTCATAAAGTGAAAGAAATAGTTCATTAGCATCACGGGAAATATTAGCATATCCATTATTCGGTTGTTTAATCATACGGTCTCTGCCTCCATGACCTGTTTCTTTATGTGCCTTTTCCAGGAAGACATAAATTTAAAAATTTCCCCCATTCTCGTTGACTTTAGTTATCAACCTCTTAAAAATGTCATACCTTTTAAATTGTAGTAATCTTTTGTTGCCTTCTTTTCTGATAATTCCAAAAGTTTCTAGGTTATATGTTCCTTGTTTTCCCTGATTTGAATTTAGACCTCAAAGATTCAAGAAATTTGTCCTCAGTAGACATGTTGTCACTTACATGTTATGATAATAATCCAAGGGAAAATTGTCAAATAATTATTATAATTATAATATAGAATCTCTCCCCCCCTCTTTTATTGGATACACTCACTTTTTAAAATCTTTTTTATTTTTTGTAATGCCACAAAAAAGTATGAGTTAATTCTGTCTTGAATATGAAAATACTAAAATTTTAAGATCTGTCAAATGAATGTATATTATATTAGAAATATAATTAAGAAACTACTTTATATCAAGAACAAATCACCGAATAGACATAAATTCCAGAGTTCACTTATTGCCTAAAATTATGTTCGGCAATAGGTTGAATAATCATCATCGGATTTCAGGAAATACGCTTAATGCCTGAAAATTTCAGGCAATAACTTAATGCCTAGGCGTTAGCTTATTGCCTAGGATTTAAGCTTAATGCCTAATTTCACTTATTGCCGCTAAAATATATAAGTCATTGTAAATGTTGTTTTCAAGAAATGAACGCAGAATAAGCAAACTATCGAAATTGCTATGTTTTGGTTAAACGATTGACATGGTTTGGTTAAGTGAATAGAAATTCGTCATGGTTTTGATCAAGTTTGTCATGGTTTAGATCCAAAATAATATATATGTGTTTCAGCTCAGTATTGATAGCTTGTTTGAAAACGCTTGTAATGAAACGAAGTTACACAATTTACTAACTGACTAAGAAGATAAAAAGCCTTTTAAACCAGATTTAGAGGGTATTATCGGAAAAGATTACATTAAACAATTTCACTTTTCATAACTTGTCTTTGGATGCAAATCGTACTACTACGAGTGTCTTGTAAAAGAATTAGGAATAAATTAGCACTCATGTAATCCCACTTACAAAAACATCATTTGACAAGGATGAGATTTTGGCGAATCAAGAGTCCTTCATGGCTTCAATGAACATTACATTTAGCAGAACATCTGAGAACTTACCTTGTTTGTATTGGATACCTAACCATCACAAAATTCCATACAAACAACCGTACATTGACGGCTCATCTACATGTTCGACGACAGAATTGTCCATTAGATTCTTTCCGCAGTGAAAGAGGGTCTTTAGAAATACTGTGAAACTGTTTACTCGCGTAGTGGTATGAGGATTCTAAAAAACTTTAAACAACTTCTGGATAATTCTAAATCTCAATTTTTCTCTGAAATAGATTCTATCAAAACTTTTTATTTTTCAACTCTGTATACCACCATTCCCCATGTGAAATTGAAAAAAAAAATGTCTAAAAAAAATAATCCACAATGCTTTTCAACATAAAAATGATACCATACGTAATATATTCGTTACTTTGGGATACCATACGGCATATTTTTTTTATAGTGAACAAAAAAAGTAAAACATGCTACACAGAGGAACAAGTGATCAGTTTGCTGGAGTTTCTTATTGACAACATATTTGTTGAAATTTGAGGTAGACTTTTTTAACAAATTGTCTGCATTCCTATGGGAACGAACTGTGTGCCTCTCCTTGTCGACCTCTTCTTTTTTCATATGAGTCGGAATTCCTTCAGAGATTTGTCAAAAACAATAAGACCAAAGAAGCCAGATCATTTAATTTCACATTCAGATATATCTTTCCATTAACAATCCAAACTTTTCTGATTGGGTTCCATTAATATATCCCCCAGAACTACAAATTAAAGAAACAACAGACACGACTTTCTCTGTCTCATTTTTAGACTCATATTACAAATTTGACATGAGCTGTCATTTCAGTACCAGAATCTATGACAAACGAGACGATTTTAATTTCGAAGTTATCAATTTCCCCCACCTTAGTAGCAATATACCAACTTCACCTGCACATGGGATATACATTTCCCATCTTATTCGGTATTCAAGAGCTTGCAGAGGCTACTCAGACTTTGTGAAACGTTACCAGTGTCTGAGCAGAAAGTTGAGGAACAAGGGGTATTTCAAAGAACGTCTCGTCCTTTTCCTAAAAAAGTTCATCGAAAGATACTAAGACCTTGTTGATAAAAATAATTATCAACTTCACAAATAATAAACGTCTTAAAGTATAAATTTTAGGTACTGACGTTGTTTGTCATCTTTTAAATGACGTGATATAGTATTTTTTCATTTGTCTTTGTAAATTATTACTTTGACTGTTTAGTCTATTTTTGGCAATATCCATTTGACGCGGCTCGGTACTTATATATCCCGTCATTGTGTTATTATGCTATGATGATAAATTTTTGTATTTTTGTATTTCGTTTTTGCTTATGTGCTATGTCTATATGCATTTTTGTGTTTCTTTGTTAACATATTTGTTTGTTTTTAAAGTGACTAAGATTATAACACAATGTTGACTGCTGTAGCCCTTTTTTTTTGACATTTTTACGTTTGTTTTGTTCCCACATCGTTGTCAATATAATGGAATTTTATGCAACTGTCATACAAGTGAGAGATCTAGCTGGCTATAAAACCAGGTTTGAGCCACCATTTTCTACATAAACAAATGTCTGTACCAAGTCAGGAATATGACAGTTGTTATCCATACGTTTGATGTGTTTGAGCTTTTGATTTTTTCCATTTGCCTACGGACTTTCCGTTTAGAAATTTCCTCGAAGTTCGGTATTTTTGTTATTTTACTTTTTCCTGCGTTTTAATTTATATAGTCACTGCTCTTTTAAACTATCTTTCGATATTATAATCACAAAAACAGAAAGCGCTGCTTCTGTTTCACATAGAATATTTTCTCCGTATGTCCACGATGGACTCTGCCGGGGATATCGTGAGCGGCATCACTTGTAAAATAGTTAAAGACGTCTACTTAAAGTTGCAAAACGTATCAGCTAGACAAAAAGTAATTTGTGTTTTACATTTTTTTCTAGCAAACTATACATCTTTTGTATTATTTTAAACCAGTCTATGAAAAAAAGGAGATTTGAGGGTTATTAGCCCATAATATAATAACCCAACTTCAAAACTAACCAAACGATATTAAGAGTACACCATAAGTCTGCAACCATCCACGAAACAAAATGTTAACGCGTGACATGGACAACAGTTAAAAATTATTTGTCATCAAGTTTTATAAACTATTAGTGAAATTAAAATAAAACAATACTCAAAAAGTTCCGAATTTAAATATATAAAAGATCACAATTTTAATTTAGAATGAAGCCGATATAATGTCTATTTCTATCAATTATTATTACAAACGGTATGAATTTTAATCATTGTTGAAGGCCGTACATCGACATATAGTTGCTGACATTTATGTCATTTTGGTCTCGGGTGGATATAGTTATCTCATTGGCAATCAAAACGCATGTACTTATTATATAATACTACATTGTATTTGCGTTCATATGTCATTTTGTGTTCCAAGTAAAACGATTTTATGAAAAAAGTATTTCAATAGTTGTAAAATGTCTGTTTATTTTGATCGTTACTCTTCCTTTATACACGACAAGAATCACATAACTGAACCATGTCGAACATGAAATAAACCATTACACGACTAAACCAAACCATGACACTGAATTTTCTGTAATCTTAAATTGTGTGCAAGAGTAGCTATTTTTCGGAATAATTGACCGCAGTTTTATATCATAACGAAATATGTGATGTAACAGCCAGTAAGCAAACCACTTTTCTTTATACATTAGAAACGAATCACAACTTTTAAATTTTGACATACGCAAGCTTTATTCTGTGTCAAATTATTATCTATATGATACACATTTTGATGTACTAATATAGTAGCTATAAACAAAGATACTTGAATTATGGTTAGAAGTTCCTTTAACAAAATGTTCGAATATTTATATTTTGGCATTGTTTTTCATCAAATACACTTAACACAGTCATGTCTAACTTAACCAAACTATAACAAAATCACTGTACTAAACGCTGCTCGACATGACGGGTTACCTCAACATGACGAGTTACTACCCGAGTTATTGTGAGTTCTTATTTGGAACAACATTAGCGGTATCATAATCAAGTTAGTTGACGTTACCCTTTATGCCTGTTCGTTTTTTGAAGTATATTCTTCAAAAACTTCAAAAACAATTAAAATTGTAATAACGGATGGCACCCTCGTCCCCCCATTGCCAGGATAACGACAGCCATTTTGAAAATTCCAAAGTCAAACAGCATATCAACACATGCCAATAATCATTTGTGTAACGTTTAATGAAGTTTGACGCATTTTGAAATTTTTGACATTTTTGCTGTTTCCATGGTAACGGTGACCATTTCCAAAACTCTAGAGACAGATGCCATATTGGTGCATACCATGTTACATATCCGTTTAGTTTCATTAAGTTTAATGTAATATTCTTTAAGAAAATGCAGCTTTTCTGCACTTTCCCTTAGGGTTTAATGGTAAACTTTTGCCTGTTTCCATAGCAATGGCAGCCATTTTGAAAATTCCAGAAATGGATTGGACATCTTCTCGTGACAAATAACATTTCTACAAAGTTTTATCAAATTTGGAACACTTTTTTATTTTTCACATTTTTGTTGTTTTCATGGAAACGGTGGCCATCTTGCACATTCCAAAGTCAGGTGGACAACTACACATGGTGGTCAACATTATAGAATAGTTCCATCAAGATTGGTTAACCCAATTCCGAGAAACAGCGTGGACAAAAAGTGTGGAAGAATATAAATAATAAGAAAAAAAGAAACGTAGAATAACAATATGTCATCCCAACTCCGTTGAGGGTGCCATAATTAAGCAGTTATCTTAATCAGTCAGGGGCATTTATTTAGTAGTAGTATTACATATAGAAGTTACTTTCGTAACCTATATTTTAATGATTGTTAATTCATATAGATTTTACTTCCCTAAACAAGGAAAATTTAATACTTACATTTATTACAACAATGTAAATATTGACCATACTAAGATTGAAAGATTGTTTTTTTTTGGAACGTTTAAAGTGTAATTTTTCTTGGAAATCTTGAAGGTAGACAGATATAAATAAATGTTTATGTTTTCAATGGTGGATTTTACAAAACTTGACTATAAATCATGTCAGTGACATATTTTAATTTTATTCTATATATATTATATGAGTAATAAATATCAAAGAAGATGGGATAGGATTGCCAATGAGACAGCTCTCTACAAGTAACCAAAATGACACAGACATTAACAACTATAGGTCAACGTACGGCCTTCAACAATGAGCAAAGCCCATACCGCATAGTCATCTATAAAAGTCCCCGAAATGACAAATGTAAAACAATTCATACGAGAAAACTAACTGCCTGATTTATGTACAAAATAATGAATGATAAACAAATATGTTACACAGCAACAAACGACAACCACTGAATTACAGGCTCCTGACTTGGGACAGGCACAAACAGAATGTGGTGGGGTTAAATTAGTTTGAAGGCGCCATCCCTCTCCCTAACCTAGCCAATTGATATCAGTGCAAAATTAAAATTTGTAAACACTTACAAACAAGCAGTCTAGGAGAAGCCCTTGATCTAATTTTTTTAACTATTATTTATATATTTAAATGACATACCAATGTAATATTTTCTTTCAACTTCAGCATTTATTACATTTGAACAATGTGTTATTCTTTTGTCTACTTCGTTTTAAATCGACACTAATTTCCATTTGATTTGTTCATCTTCGACGGTCTCATGGTTGAGAGTTTGTGAGGAGTTTTAATCAATTTCGTACTGGGTCTAATAAAACATAATTGAGAAAACAATAACAGAAACTGTTGTTTTTTTTTGTCATAAATAAGTAAAACCTTTTTACAAAATAGTTTGACGTAAACTTTGAAAAGAAAAATGAAAAAGTAAAAAAAATAAATAATAGGTATTAGATTGTCATTTGTTTTATTCATTAACATTTCAGACAAACCTTTGAAACCAACTTTAACGTTTCTTCCTGAGCATCCATTTGTCGGTGATAACATAACAATTACCTGTAATGCGATACAAAGCTGGCCTGCAGGATATATGACTTCCAAACTGTTATATCATTTTGTTGGGAACCCAAGAGGAGAGACTGACAACAATCAGCTAAAAATACACAAACTTACTAAGTTGGATAAAGGAAAAGACATATCCTGTCGTTACACTGATGAATATGGAGAAGTATCTAACATGAGTGGTACTATTACATTGGATCCTTACTGTAAGTATGGTCATAGTAGAATGAATGTGTTTGCCAACTCTACTGTACTAGACAAGTGTGTTTATGTTTATCTTTTTTAAAGTTTGATCTACATGAATTAAAAAAAACCTAATAAGTTGCGAAACATTTCAATTCTTGTATTATGCGCAATTTCCTGAACACGCATAATGAATTCGTGAAGCAAGAGAAACCACAACCTGAAAAAAAAAACGGCCAAAAGAGGGTAAGATTTAAAATAACGAAGAAAACTTCAGGTCCTGGTAAGATCATAAATGAATAAATTCAATCCACAATTCATTTTATGATGCCTTTTAACCTTTAATTATTCAATAAGATATAACATTTTAGAAATTTTCCTAGAAGTTTAGAAATATAGTAAAAATTTATTTTTTCCAAAATTATGGGGACCCTTTTTAATCCTGATTCCTAAAGATGAATATACTTACATTGGTTACTTCCATGGGAACACATTTACGGCAGTATTGATAAATAGACTTTCAAAATATTCAGACTTAGTTTAAATTATTCTTATAGGAACAGATGGATTTTGGTAAGACTTTTCCACTCAAGAAAATATCTTTTTTGTCTCAATGCGCTTATAGAATTATGTTTATCGTTTGGTAAAACGAAATCTTTAAAAATAAGAAACTACAGTACATTGTGTATGGATACCAGTTAGACAAGTATCCACCAGAGTCCAAATGGGTAGAGTAGATGTAGGCAACTATAATACGTTTGTTGATTTTAGAAATGCGTTCAATACTGTTTGGAGGTTTCGGATTTCGACTTTTGGCTTGAAACGAATAAAGAATTTTCAATTGATAGAGTTTGTATACGTTGTGCATATGACTTAAGGTATTTCACATTACTGACTGACTAAATAAGATGTCTTATTTTACCTTATTCAACATTGTCATATATTACATGTGCAATTTCTGCCTGTCTAGCTATAAATCCAGGTTTAATTCGCCATTAACTTGGCTACATAAGGAAATGTGTAAATAAGGATATCAAGTCGTGGTCTTAACAGGACGCGCATGTGCTGCAGAGCAATCAAAAAAGATATAACAAATCAATGAAGGACGGTCCAAGCATATTAAAAGGAAAATGATAGATATACGTCGCTTCATCGCGAAATGGTTATATTCCAACGAGAATTTAAAGAAAATATATGTCTGAAATCCAAAATAGTTTTGAAAAATTGAACGTGTCGGTACGCCACATCACCTATTGTTATTGCAGACATAATAATAATAATACTAATAATAGTCATTTAAATAATAATAATAAAAATAATAATATTAATAAAAACTTGGAGTAAACGATTATATTTTAAATTACATTCTAAATATACTAGTATATCTAACTCTACTCTGCAAAAAAGAAACGCACAATGGATTTTTAAGAATTTTAATGCATAATGGATTTTTAAGAATTTTAATACATGTATTTTGAATGGAAATTTAACAATTACTAATAAAGACATTCACTCAAAACGTGTTTGATTGAAAAGAGGACAGTCAATTCCTTCGAGATTGATGAATAAAAGTAAATTTATCACAATTATAGTTACTTCCGTTGCCATTAAAGTTAATACCGTGTTTGAGCACCTCTGGCTGCTACGTATCTCCTCGGCATGGGTGCTATCAATGTTCTAATGTTGATGCGTGGAATTGCTCGCCATTCCTGTTGCAACATTCGTCGGAGCTGATTAAGGATCTAAGGCGGGAGTTGACGCTGGAATACAAGTTTATGCAGTTGGTCCGTAGATGCTCAATATGATTCAAGTCCGGTGATTTGAAAGGCTAAGGTAGCTCATTGATGTTATTCTGCTCAAGGTAGTCCATTGTTAAACGCGCTGTGTGAGGCCTAGCATTGTCTTGCTGGAATAACTCCCTCTGTCGGTCAATAACATGCATAAGTTGAGGTTTGAGAATTTCGTCTCCAAACCTTTGATCCGTTAAATTAACCGGAACATGTACCAATTCCGTTTTACGGTCATTAGAGATAGTCACCCACATCATGACACTTCCTCCCCCGAAGATGTCCACTTCTTGGACACACGAGGAAGCAAAACGCTCATTCATGAGCCGATAAACACAAGTTCTTCCATCACATTTCCGCAGCATAAAACGAGACTCATAATTGAACCAGATTCTGCTCCTGTTGCGGAATGTCCAGCCCCTCAATTGGCACCATCGGACTCTATTCCGTCTGTGTAACGGCCTCAAAACGGTTCCGAAATACGGCCTCCTGGATCTAATGCCATGTTGTTGCAGTCAATTGCGGACTGTTTGTGAGCTGATTCTTACCAATCCTGGTATCCCAACTGCAGTGGCTGTTGCAGCAACGGTTCGATTCCGTAGATGAAATACCCAGATTTAGCGATCTTGTCCAGGAGTAGTTAGGCGAGGTCGTCCACTCCTTGGGCGGTCCTTAGTACAGCTAGTCTGCTGGTATCTGTTCCAAAGTCGCGAAATTGTGCTCTGGTTAACACTTTCAGTTCTTGTTAATTCACTTTGGGACACTCTGGCCTAGAGATGGCCGATGACGAATAGTAGGGTCTAACCTTGGCATGGCAGCGTTTTAACGTAGTGATGAAAAAAATCTTCAAACTTGGTCCTTATATGCGCAAACGTGTAACAGTTGAGTTGACCACAAGGTACTCGTGAAAAACGATAGCAACATTTCACGGGGAAAAAGGTCATATGCACTTTTAGCGAGTCGTAAATTTCATCTGGCAGAGAGCCAAATCAAAAGAACGGGCATTTAAAGATTAACACTTACCCTAAAAAATTCGAAGATGCAATTGACCGTTTCATTTTATCTTGTAAAATATATATTTTGCATTTTGAAAAATTCATCCGAGCTATGCATTTCTTTTTTTGAACAGTATAGCAATTTGCAGCAAATCTCAGTCTCCCACATATACCTACATCATTCACGAAAGAAGAATTAAAAAAAACACAAATCCGTTCTTTTCTCCATTAGTTTTACAAAAAAAAGATGTTGAAATGTCCCGACTTTATACTGGATGTCTTTACTTCACAAAAAGCCGTATGAAGAATAATATACAACCGGGTCGTCTAAATGTTCGACTTTCTTAAGCTCTTACTACCATTCTTTCTACAGAAAAGGATGGCTTTTATAACATGTATAAATATTTTATGATGTATATTCAACCAGTGGTGTTAAACAGATGCGAATTTTTAACTTAACTACAAAATGGTCAATCACAATTTTTACAATTTTGCAGCAATATCAAAACTTTCGACTTTTCTAAGCTCTCTACTACTATTCGCCGTATTCAACTGAATGCTCTGATACTTTGTTCATTAAGCCATCACGAGTTAGTTGACCGTTATGGAATATTTGTTGCACAGATGACGACGGATATGTTCCAATTGTTGAAACTACAATCCAGTCCCCCTTTCCCTGAATGTGACCTAACAAATTAGACTTATCACTAGGTTTGTACTAATATGAACAACACGACGGGTGCCATATGTGAATCAGGATCTGCTTACCCTTCCACAGCACCCGAGATAAGCCCCAGTTTTGGTGGGTTCGTGTTGCTCAGTCTTTAGTTTCCTGTGTTGTGTTTTGTGTACTGTTGTTTATCTGTTGGTCGTTTTCTTTTTTAGCCATGGCGTTGTCATTTTTTTTAATTATAAGTTTGAATGCCCCTTTGGTATCTTACGTCTCACTTTTCATACTTAAAGGAAATCAAAGATACAAATTCCTTGTTTTAGATCATGAAAAATCTTACTTTGTATAGAACCACACTGATTAAAACACACAATACACCGAAGATGATATCACATAAGGCTGGACCTTTTATGGACAACATATTTGTTGAGTTTGGTGTTTTGCTTTTTCAACAAAAAATTGGTATTACAATGGGAACTAATTGTACTTTTAAAAAGCAAAATGTATACAGAGTATCCTCATAGACCAAAAGAAAATCATCTCGCAAAGTTCTTTGTTTTACTTTCAGTTACATTGATGATGTGTAGTCACTCAACATAAAATAAAAAAGATAGGTCACCATACGGCCTTCAATAGTGAGCAAAACCCATACCGATAGTACATTTTATTAGGACCCAAAAGGACAAAAAAAACCTATTCAAACCAGCATTTCATTTAGTACTTGCATCTCATTTATCCAAGTCCACTTGAGATTAAGTATACTATTTAACTAGAAGGTCTGCTTTATATCATTACCTTTTCCTCTTTATTGACTCAGATGGACGACTTTCAACTATCAATTTCCCATTTATCACCAGTAACATATCCTCATCATATAGCTTAAACATTTCTCAATTAGTACACTAACAAGAGTTATGTTCATGACAAACGCTATAAAAGGTTCTGGAAAGGATAGTTACTGAAATCGACATTACATAAGTTTTACGTTCACCATCCCTTTAACTAATTGCAAATTTATCTCATCACCTATTTTGAAATTTTGACTTAGTTTAAATTCTTTTTGCGGGTGATGCATGCATTGTAGAAGTCGCCTAATCTGTCGGCACAACCATTGTCTTTCCTTTTGAAGTTCATGCGATTCCATCGGTATATTGTTTTATACCTTAATGTGTGTCTTTTTGATGCATTTACCATATGTGATCATAAGTAAACTACTGTTGTCTATTTCATAATTAATCAATTGTTATATTTTATTACTATGTGTAGCTTTCATACTGACAGAAGTTATAGATACTGCACAATTATCAAAACATATATTACTGTAGCGTGGTGCATCTGACTTTAAAGGATGCTTAAAACAGTATTCTTGTGCTCAATCCGTAGTTATCTTTGTAATGTTATTACGACTTATATTTCGAGCGTCAGCGAGGGACAAAATTAACGAATATAACGACCCAGGCCATGTGAAAATGATAACAAATCTATTGCTTGCATGAATTATTTCGATTCTAATAGGACAAATACGGTAATTTGAAAAACTGAAACGAAGGTAGATTACAGTGTGCATGGCTGTTCTATTTTACCCCCTGTAAGATAAAAGTACAAATTTCAAATAAATCTAAGGCTTGCATGATTTATTTCTCGAATAACCACTAGAAAAAATGTGTTCAATCCTTATAATTCTTAAACCAAACATTTTTTTTTCGTTGGCTACTACTTACTTTCAAATCCACAGTTGACTTGTCGTAACTAAGGAGTGAGCCGCCATGTTGACTTCCTAAAATCGATGAATGTGCGAATGATGCAATAGAATAGAAAATGAAACAACACCTACCTCAAAACTGCGCCAAGATCATTCATGAAATTTCGCGGCATTTTATTTTATTTTGACTTTATACATTTTTAAAGATCTTATGCATTAATTCGTTTTGTTATGCATTAGAATAGGAATAATGGTTCAGTAGTTTCTTTTTCAATTTCAATTTGAACACATCGAAATCCACATAGTGTTTGCACATAGGTTACGATACATGTGGATTTACGTGGGAGGTAAATAGTAACAGCCATTAATATGTACATCTCTTAGTCAGCGCTAAGTAAAGATATATCGAGATTTTATCACGCTGTTGTTTACAAAGCGAAAGAAGCATGTCATATAAGAATCATATTTTTGCCTTTTTGTCATTTAGTTTTGTGTCCTCCTTCGATATTTCGATTACCTCATTGGTTTCATCTTGCGTATTTTGTCATTGAGTGTGCCTATTATTTACTTAAGATAGATATATGTTAATTAATTGATTTAGATGGTCCTGAAAACGTTGTCCTGGAACCTGGATACACAACTATCAATGTAACAGAAGGAACTATATTAGGCTCGATAAATTGTACTACAAACTGCAGTGTACATATAAATGGAAACACAGAGGAAAAACAAAAGGGAAAAAGTTTGAACTCGTCTTTTCAATCCAGACTCTTACTATAGCAGACATAAAGAAGAGTCAGACTGGGATCTACCGTTGTCGTATTGATCATCCTTATGCTGACGCATATGAAAGAAGAGATATATCAGTGAACGTGCAGTGTAAGTATTACCAATGGAAATGTAATTTACAAACAGGGTTAGACAATGTTAATAAACTTACAAACTGGACTACTTTTCAAAACGTTAAACGTTTAGAACTTAGTTGGTCCAGAAACTAAGCTTACGAATACATGTTAGATAATGGAATTTTCGGGATTGAATGTTTGCATGGCGAAAATCAGTAAAAGCAAAACACATTGAATATATTATTCTGAATTGAATTCCAGTTTCAGGGAAACACAGTGATTTCATCTATTGTACACCAAAACTATCATGAAAAATTCTGGTCTTTTATGGACAGCAGTTTTGCTCAATTCAGAAAACGTAAATTAAGGTTATTCATCTGCTTTCGAATATGTTCATATTTGTACCCTTATTAACAACATAGAGTGTCAAAATTATCAACGACCAATGAATCTTTGCTTTTCATGTCTTGATCTAGCTTGTTGTCGATATTGACAGATGGACTGCTTTAAACTTGCATCTTTGACAAATGATTTTAACTTTCCAAATTTTCACTTTCAATTTTTCAGCAGTAATATACTCTCTGCCACATCATGTGGCGTTTACTCATCTCAATTAGTACGGTACGCTCATGCATGTTCACAGTTTACGGACTTCGTAAGCGGACATCGTAAGCAGGAGTGTTCTCCTACACAAAAACCTACTCCATCAGAATTTTGACTCAAATCGACACAACATAAGTGTAATGGCATCTTGAAGAACAACCAAACGTCCAAACCAAATTATTGTATCTATGAAAGATTTAAGTTAGGG
This sequence comes from Mytilus coruscus, assembly GCA_017311375.1. Taxonomy (NCBI): domain Eukaryota; kingdom Metazoa; phylum Mollusca; class Bivalvia; order Mytilida; family Mytilidae; genus Mytilus; species Mytilus coruscus. The sequence goes on from CM029598.1 coordinate 70,099,580, forward strand.
TTTTTAAGTAATTTGTGGTAACAAAATTCTTGACTTAATAAATTGCGTCGTATGCAAAGATTACGTTACTTGAAAACGCAAACGTCACTAAGGCAAAGCGATAACAATCTAGTATGTTTACCTTTCTCATGATACAGGAAGGCTTTGTATTAGTAGAAGCAAATCAATTTGAAATCAGATATTTTTGGTTGGTTTGATACGATTATGTGGAAATTTAGTGTAGAGAAAAAAATCATAACTATGAAGCGAATTGAAAGGACCATTAAAAGCATGAATTTTTTAAAATATAAAAACATGACCACTCGTTTAAAGCAGAGAATGATAAGTTGTAGAACACTTCTTTTACTCCTATATGTCAATCACTTGGCCTTCAATATATATTTTTTACTTAAGCTAATTCTTTCAGTCTTGAACTATGTTGAGGTCCTCAGTAAAGATCATAAAATTATATAAACATCCGTGTTTCACAGTCTCATATTGGAGATAATATGTTCAATGCTGACGCTTGGTGTACTAGCGTATTATTTAAAAAAAAAATATTCTTCTACTTGAATGTTATCTACAAATACGAAATAAATAATAGGTCAATGTTGTTGATCGTTGTTAAAAAAGAGAGATTTAACATTTTTCACCGATAGAGGCGTTTAATATACAAGATAAGTTAATAACATCATAAATTCTGTCAAAATGTTTTATTTTAAGTAAATGTCTTTAAAAGTGATGGTCTTCGGGTTCATCAATAAAAAGGGACAGAATATTTAGTGAAATAAACCTGTGATACGCGTCCGCTCAGCAAAAAAAAAAAAAAAAAAAACGATATTATATCCCACTAATTGAAAACTCTAGATTCAGCAACGTCAGTCGATTCAAATGAAATGTCTATATAAAATTGATACAAATTTTGAAAGAAAAAGTCGATTGTTGTTAGATGTAGTGAAGTTTGTGGATTTGATTCATGATATCCATAAATTTACCACGTAAACACTACGCAGATTATAATACAACAGGGAACAAATAGGATGCAGTATCATAAATAACAATACAACTGATGTCTGAATTATCAAAAATGAGGCGGAAGATACCAAAAGGGGAATAAAAATTCTTAAGTCGAAAATAGACTGGAAAAAGCATTGGGAAAAAATGACAAATCAACAATTTATAAAAAAACTACACACTGGCCTTGGGCTTTTTTCTGCTCTTTGGTCGGGTTGTTGTCTCTTTGACACATTCCCTGTTTCCATTCTCAATTTTATAATTAACTAAAAACTGAGCAACATGAACCCCTCCGAAAACTGAGGATAATATAATAATGAATTGACATAAACATATACACAGGTTTATGCACACAGTACCTGTTATTGAAATGAACTTCAGATACGCTCGAAATAAAAAGTTATGAGAGAAAAGAACTTAAATCATTAGAAAAAAGGAGGAGCTTTGTTTGATGGAGTTGCAATCTTTAATTTAGAACAATTAGATCATTTTTATACTCGGACTCTAGGATCTAGCAATCACCATGTCGGTCCCTAAACAGAAGAGTTTGATATTGATGATCAGATTCTCATTGATCAAAAGAAACGTGTGTACCCTTTTTGCAGCTGTCAGACATCTACTTCCTATATATCTATACATTTGTACTTTCAAATACGAATGGGGTTTACTTAGCACAAACACGTCTTGTTAACTTTGAATTCACAAAACAAAAGCATCATTTCCAACAAGTCAGCACCAATGTGACGCACATGTAGATTTTTCATCAAATTTATATATTAAATTGAAGTATTGTATATTTTTTCAGATTCTCCTAAAATAAAAGAAATTTGGTTTGACGATACAAGTCAGCGTTACAGATTGAGTACCCCTATCACCTTCAATTTCAGCGAAGACGTAAATGTGAAGATAATACTACGTATTGAAAGCAATCCAGATCCGAAAATAATGTTTAACTCCTCTTCCTTGGAGATTCTAGAATCGAATAAGGCCAACGGGTATATTGATATCAGATCTAAACTACCTTCTCTTAAGTGTGAAGATTCAGGCGAATTTACAATACGGGCTATTAATGGGATAGCACATGGAGATACCAGAAAGGTCAACTGAACAATACTCTGTAAGTAAAGTAACAGGAGTATATGTTAGAAAAACAGCCAAATATATATAAAAGTTTACCATTTCTTATGTAATTAGTTGATAAGTTGATATTTATTGTAACGGGACAAGAGAAAGACTCAAATCTCAAAGTGATCGATATTATACTAAATATAATTCCCATGTCAAATTCAAGAAAACAAACTGACAAACCATGCATGTGACATGCTTTTGTTTCATCAGAGGTAATGCAAAAGATTGATCAGTATGAAAACAACTATATTGCAAAGGTACACATTGTATCTTTAGGACAAAACAATAAAACATGCAAAAGAGAGGCAAACGATACCAAACTCATATGTCGAAAACAAACTGACAACGCCATGGCAAAAAAAAAGAGAAAAATACCAAAAGACAAATTACCGGTACTGTACACAACCCACAACATGGAAAACTAAAGACTGAGCAACACGAAACCCACCAAAAACCGGGGGTGATCTCAGGTGCTACGGACGGATATGCAGATCATGCTCCACATGTGGCAGGCGTCGTGTTGTTCATGTAAGTACAAACCTGGTAATAATTCGAATCTGGTAGATCACATTCGGGGAAAAGAGGAAAAGAGGAAAGGATACAAGAATTACAAAATATATTAGACAGTTCTATAAACCATAATCAACACCTAGGTCCTCGGTCATAAAACTTTACTCAGTACTCGGAGTACAAAATTTGTGCTCGAAACACCAAATTCAGTATTTTTATTGGTTGATGTCTTAGTCTTTTATGACCGCAAAATCTGACTTTGAGATAGGAGACGAGCAAACTAAGACATTTATATTTATCTAATCTAACTTATGTTTTTTTCAAACCAGTTGTTTGATCTTCAAGGACTCAACAATGTAAAAGAAATTTAGTAGACAATTATCATGATTATTGAATTAATGGACGCGATTTTATTTTGATAAATCCAAAAGTTATAAAAATATAGGTTATAGTTTATAGACGTAAAACATTTAAAATGTCCCAAACATTTTGACAATCTTGATCTTGCATGCAACTTCCTTATTTGTATTTCACTCATGCGATACGATGGCAGTCAATACGAATCTCTAAGCTGCATGTTGTCGCGTCATTTGATTCTGCAAAACATCAGTCAATCAATTGCAGGCAATAAAGCCTGGTTCATCTTGTTTTTCGCACAAATTGTTGATGGCTAATACAATTTACTGGTCGTTCTTCAAATGATGACCATTCAGTGGTTTCTCTTCATACGTGGCACTAGAAATGCTTGAAACATATGTGGTTATGCATTTGAAAGTTTAATGTGAATTAATAGTTTACATATTCGTTGTATTTTATAAAGAATGAAGGGCCATATATATTAAAAAATAATTTTGTAATAGAATTAATTTATAATAAAAGTAAAACGCAGATACTTTTAAGTACATACCAAACAATCATGAAAGATCATTTTAAGCCCTTTTAAAATAAAAAGATTCCAGGTATCTTGAAAGACAAAACAATTTGTTCAGGGTAGTTTGAAAAATGGAATATAAAGACAAAATGTATATTAAGATATTGTTTTAAATTGATACTGTATTTCAGGTAAACCTAGGAATGTCACAATCGAATCAAGAAAAATAGAAACAAAAGTTGATATAACTGAAAATATAGTAATGTATGTAGTCTCATCCCCGCTGCCAACTGTAAAGTGGCGTCGTATGTTTGGGTTCGAATGGACTGTTAAGAAAGAAAGATATGATTGCAGATATAAAATAAGTTCAAAAATACATATTAGATCGGAACTGGATTTTGGTGTGTATGGAATGAAGATATGTAACCAATTAGGATGTATTTTGGACAAAATCACTTTGACACCGCTAGGTACATTAATATTTTTATGTATCAATTTAATATTTTTTTGGTTAAATATACATGTACAGACGTAATGGACATCACATCATAACTAATTCGCATAGAAATGCATATGATTTCATTATATTATTTCTAATGTTACAAATGTATATACGATTGTTATTCAAATACATAACAGGCAGCAAGCTGTAGTTTACCGATGGTATAATCTTATAAATCCGATAACAGGATAAAAATAAGTTAAAAGTTAAAAAAAATGGATTCGCATAAACACAATCAGTATGTAGAGGATTTATTTTGTGAAGATTTGTTTGTATTTTTTTGGTGTAAATGATCAACCATTTAAGGCATATGAACAGGTAACTATGTCGGTTTGTTTTTGGCATGCCTTTTTCAAAAATTATAAAAATGCGTATTCAGCTTCATGTAACCTTTAGTTTGTTTATAGTTTACAAATTTTGTAAAACTTGTATAGAAAAAACACTGTTATGCTACTAAGAAAAAGAAAGGAATTGAATTTCGAAGTACGATGCAAGGATATAGCTACTATTCAAACAACAAAAATAACAAAATCGGTATATTTACAATACAATACAATATCAATATTAATTATGTGAGTCAACCCTCCTAATACAAAATAGAATAACAAAAATACCAAACTCTAAGGAAAATTCAAAACGGAAAATCCCTTAACAAATGGCAAAATCAAAAGCTCAAACACATCAGCTCAAATACATAAAACAAATGGAAAACAACTGTCATATCCCTGACTTGGTACAGTCATTTCAAAGTGTTTACATTTTAAGATGAATCAAAAGATATTCTGTTCTTGTTGACAAATGTAACAAACATAAGAATATGATGTCTTGATTTACATTTATTTAAATGTTTTTTTACTAGAAGAGTAACATTTCTGTATCAAAATTCGATAATGTTAGTAAAAAGAAACCTATGATATTGCAGTGAAGACCGTCACACCTGTCCCATAAAGGCGACTAAAGATACTGAATGCTCATTTGTCATGTGTGTTATGTTGTTCATAGTTCATTTACATGGCAGTCATGCTGTTTTAACTGAACTACCCTATGCTTTTGAAAGTGGGATTAGTCTTCCCTATTGTTAAATATCTGTCAGTGGCTAGCCATATCCTTTGCATCTTGAAATATGTAGGATTTTGTTTTAAAGAATTAATATTTTATCAAAAATGTAAATCAATTAACTTTAACACAACAAGCATGCAAAGGCTTTTTTAGATATGCAATAAAGCTCATAAAAAGACTATAAGCAATATTAGATCGTGAATAATAAGCTTTTATGTACACACGATAAGATACCAAGAAGTTAAATCATAAGTGTAAGAAACACAGCAGCGTGGCCAAAAGATAATTCAACGATTAAACGTTAATAAAACATTCCACAAAACAACGGTTTAAGCAAATGGGACCCAACCAAAAGCTTTGTAAAACCAGGTGCTCTAGAAGGGTAAGCAGTACTTGCTTTTTAGTGGCACCCATCGTATAATATATCAACCAGTCGCAAACATTTCATACATATTCAGAGCATTAAATGTGTTGGTGGTCATTTATGGTAACAGAAAAAAATAAAATAACAAAAATGCCAAACTCCAAGGAAAATTCAAAACGGAAAATAATTTATCAAATGTGAAAATCAAAAGCTCAAACACATCAAACGAATGGAAAACAACTGTCATGTTCCTGACTTGGTACAGGCATTTCCTTATGTAGAAAATGGTGGATTAAAACAGGATAGAAATGAATCGTATAGATTTTTCAGACATCTGAACTATTGAATTTGATTTGATCATTAAAATTGACATCATATATTTCGATAAGATTGTTCTGATTTAAGTTTCCGGTTCGTTTAAATTTATAGTAATACTTTGATACGTAAATTGGTTGTGATTTTGATTAAATCAAAATTGTTTTCTTATCCGAAGATAAATCCAGAGGTAAAAATATCAATCTTTATTTCAGATAAGCCAGAAGCACCGCAAAATCTTTTGTCGGATCGATCACATTTAGATCAGTAAATCTATCCTGGATCGCTGGATTCAATGGCGGATACGACCAAACCTTTACCGTCCAGTTCAAAACTACAGATAACGATATATGGAACTCAACTACTGTGCATACTAATGAGATTAAGACGGGGAGTGTGATATACTACACTTTGGATAAGCTTAGTTCAGACACATGTTATCAAATAATGGTTTTGTCAACGAACAAACATGGAAGCAGAAATGCATCGCTTGAATTTAAAACAAAAGGTTAGCTCTTAAATCAAATGGATCCTTTTGCAAAGGTTTTTGTTTATATTTATGGTGTATTTACTTTTCCTGAGGTTTTGTTTTGTTTGTTTTGTCTTTTATGTCTTTTTTTTAAATGTGTTTTATTAGTTAGTATAAATAACGGTAGACGTGATTAATATAACAAACAAAAAAGTCACACAAGGCACCAATTATTCATATCTCGGGACAAACAATTCTCTTCGACTTTTAAAAAAATGTATTTTTAAAAATTAAATTAAGGAATAAAATTTTGATTGTTGAATATATATTTTTTTCGTAATTTTACTCTTCCCTTCTGACACACATTATTGTCAAACAATGTATTTTCTTAAAAAATCATTCACCCAAAGAAAAGGAGATGATTAGTTGGTGCATAATCACAGATAAAATGATATCCATGGAGATATTCCGAAACATTTTAAAATAGTATATACACACCATGCTCTAAAATTCTACCAATATTTGTTTTCATTTTCATCTTTGTTTATTTTTAAATAATTTGACAATAAGCAAAACTTTACGATATCTAAATTCATCAATTTTGGGATTTATCTCAATTACTATAAATGACAATACTTTTATAGTTTTCTCGTATGAACTACAACCTTTCGTCTGGGTTATCTATATTGATAACCTTTAACGGGCAATATAAGATAGTAAGAAATGACTTTGTACTGGGTTCCAGTAGTTGAGCGTACTCTTGTTGTCTTTTCTCCTTCCATTTGTGTTTTTTTTCTTTTTAATTGGGTTTAGGGGGAGTGTTCCATGACGAATGATTAGTCTAGTAATTTTCAGTAAATTATTCACCACAGTTCAAGGATTAGGGGAGGGTTTCTCGTTCGTTTATTATATTAGTATAAGCCGTTAGTTTTCTCTCTTTAATTGTTTCACAGTTTATCATGCCTTGACTTTTTATACCTTACTATAAGGTGAACATTTATAGATAGATTCTCAGTTAATTTAGTAATTTTGATGCATGCATACAGTTTTATATCAAGCTATTGTGACCATTACTCCTCTTTTGTGGGAGAATGGGTTTTTACGAATAATGTGTTTGTTCCTGCTAATTATGGATGGTCAGCGCTTTATTTTATAGCATATATTTATGAAGATAAAATGATTAAAACTGATGATAATCTTTTAATTTTTTTGTATTTCCCCTACCCTTTTATATTTCAGCTGAGCTTGATTTATCATCACCATCAAAATCCGCTTCCATTTCCTGGCTATGGGTTTGTCTTGGGTGTGGTAGTTCGCTTCTACTGGTAGTTATTATTATTCTATTAGTGTTTAAAACTAAAAGAAAAAAAGACAAAAAAAAATGGTATGTAATTAAAATATTTTGATGTATACGTCAATCGGACAACAAAAAACACAGTTAAGTAACTAGATTTCTTAACCAATAAAAGAGACTCTTAAATTTTACATCATGTTAAACTAAAAATCGGAAAAAGGTTTGGATATAGAGAGGTATTTCACCAGAGACTAAAAAATATATACCACCGGCAGCATATTATTTGAAGGGCGATAATATATGTCTAACATACAGAAATCAAACAACACAAGAAAAACAAAGGCAGCTAGAAGTCGTCAACAATCGCCAAGTGTCTTATTAAATTCGGAGTCCAGGAAGGATGCGAGTTATTTTACCAGAGCCTATTACATATCTGCCATCAGCGACAATATTTGAACGAAAATAGTGTAAAAATAAGGATATGTAGTATGATTGCCAATGAAACAATTATCAAAAAGACATCAAAGATCAGAGATGCAAACAATGACAGGTCACCGTGCGACAATGAGGAAACCCAATACTGTATAGTTAATTATAGAAGATTTCAGGACGACAAAATGAAAAATAATTCGTCTTTTGTCGTTGTCTTCCATGATGCTGTTCTTTGACTTAGTATTTAATTTTCTCTTCCGCCTCTTTGGTAGCCAACAGCAGTTAATTAAAAATGCAAACAAAAGCAAAATAAGTATAGTACATACATTTACAATTTGGATAATATACGTTTCTTAATTTACAGAATCAAGAGCTCCTCAGGACAACAGGTAAATATATATAAAATGTTATGATATTCAATATATGCACGTGTCTCTCTTGATGGCAGCGTCGTATGATAAATTCTTGTGATGTTTTAAATCTCATAAATATCACTTAACAAAGGCTTACAGATACTACCAGAAGGTTTGCTTCAGAATTTGATATGTTCCTTAATATTGACACAATTGGACGACTTTATACTAAAATGTACATATATGATGACTTAAAATTTCTAATTTTCCATTATTAGAAGAGGCATACCTTCTGTCTCATAGTGTGATATTTTTACATACCTCAATTACCATTTTGAGCTCGTGAATGCTAACACTAATCAGTACAGAATTAATTAACAGGGGTAGTGATCCTATTACAAAAACTGTTCAAAAAGATTTAGCAAGAAGAACGACTTAAAACAACATTTTTATAAGTCCTCGTCACTATATGGTTGAACGGTACGATATGTCCGTGTCTTAACTGACAAGCAATTTGAATATACCAATGCATATTAAAAATATTAACTACCTTAATTTTTCAAGTGTCATATATTCTGTTATTGCAGTGCAAGTGTAATATAAAAATAATATAGTCATGTTTCAATGATTTTGTAGATCCCCTAGGCTTTTTTTTCTTGTTTGACAAAAACTTAAGTATACCGTCTAGCATACCATGTGTATAACGTATTTTTTTTATGTCATTATTTTTCTCTCTATTGTTTTCTTTCAATATTGAAAAGGTGTAACCCTATGTTTTTAATAGAGCACTTACCGATACAAATGATCACAGTGAAATAGCAACTAATGTGGAACGATACATAGATATGAACAAGATGAAAATGGGTGAGTGAGAAATTAAAAGTACTACTTCTTACGAAGAGGAACGTTATATAATAGACGGTCGGATTAGCGATATAAATCATACTGTATTTAGGTACCTGTATATAATAAAGAGATATGGTATGATAGCCAAAAAAAAAAATCTACCCAACAAAGTCCAAATAAATCAGATTTAGCGGCCTATAGGTAAGGGTACAATCTTCAATCATTAGCACAACCAATACAGTATAACCAGATGTAAAAGGACCCGAAATGACAAAATGATAAACCATTTAAGCGAAATACCAATGGCCTGATTTATAAAAAAGTAATAAGCGAAAAACATATACGACAGACATCATCCAACGACAACTACTGAATTACAGGCTCGTGAATTGGGATAGTAACATATAGAACGAGGCGGGGTTAAAGATGTATGAGACTGCTCAACCCTCTCCCTGACAGTTTGTAACATGCTAAGTTCATCTATAAATTGTATAAATGCATGAATATATATTATGAATATTCCAATATCACATTTTAAAATTAATTTAGAAAGCAATAAAAGTGTAGCTTATTTGCCCATTTTTTTAATAAGACAAAAACTGCATGTGCTTGCAGAGTGGTATGTGTTCGTAACGGCAGACAAAACAGCCAACAGCGTGTTGGTGGTATGACGTAAATACTACATGGAAGTTACTAAAAAACTTTTTACATTTAGGTCCGTGCGCGTCACAAAATTCAAATAGTTAACAATCATATAACCATATTCCAGTTTAAGGCCATCTCTGAACATATCATGATCAAAACTATGTTATTTTTACCTATATTACCCAAAACTTCATCAATAAAATAAATATACAAATAATGGTATTTTTCTATATTTGGAGTGTACAAAATTCTTTGGATGTTTTTTGTACATTACGTGTTTTGGTGGTCCTTTCAATTCTGCTGACAGTTTCAACTTTTCGACTCTCTACACTACACTTCCACACAATCTTAGTAACACACGTTTTTCAATTTTATTAGATGGTCCTTTGAAAACTCTGATTTCAAATGTATTAATTTAAAGCCAGAGGTGTAATGAGATGATTAACGCTGTAAATTTCCTCCTTGACAACATCTATGTACGTTTCGGCAACAAAGTTTATCGGCCGATTTTTGTCTTCCCGTAAGCATCAGTTGCGCTCATTGAATAGCAGACTTGTTCATTTATTAGTATGAATCACAGTGTATGGCCAAACTCAGTAAGCATCCGTCTTAATTTCATTTGGTTAATAAATTCAGCAACAATTGTCATTACTTTGATGATAATTTTTCCTTAAATAGTCAATAGTTCTCTAAATATACTACCCAAAAGATTTTAATTTAAACAAACTGTCTTTTCCGTGATTCAGATAGTTTAGTTTCACATGGGAAACTATGCGAAAAGGAACGATCTTTTGTTCCCTATAGCTCATTTTTCTTACGTTGTTTGAATATTCCAAATGGTTTGTTATGCCCGTGTTCGTATAGTAGTAACGTTCTCGGTTTAAATGATCGTAATCTATGAATCAATGGTAAATTATTAAGTCAGTGATTTCGTTACGCAAAATTAATTAAAACATTTACTAAATTCTTTTTAAGATTTGGTTTGGAAGTTTGGCTGTACTTGTAGTTAACTTATATAACAAATAGAATATTATAACCTACTTTTACGGTGATGATGTAAGCAAGTAAATTTAGATTCGATACATGGAAGTTTGTCAGTCCTTTGAATAAAACTAATTATGAAAGCTTATTGATTTAACACTGAAATAAGATCTTTGAATATTGTTTTTTTTTTTTATACTTACATTGATTTTGTTATCAATAAATTAATCAAAACATAGCTAAATATGTAATGCCATACAAGTATGAACACTAACTGTTCTTCATCATGTCGACACTTATATTTTGCCATTGCACCATGTCCTATTTTGTTAGACTGTTAATGACGTCTTTACTTAAAATCCATGAGATTTGAACTGATTGAAATTTGGTTGGACATATGATGTTTAATTAGTTGCAATTAGTTTCGAACTAGCTTTCAGTAACTGCAAGTTCTATCAGTGTTTTGTTATTTGGTTGTTGTTTTTTTTAAATCTGATAGATAGGCTAAGCTATTTTCTAATTATTTTCTATAGTTTTTCCTAATTTAGGCTGTTACTCCACTGTCCAATGTTAGTGGAGATGGGCGCCCGTATACATGTTTTACCCCACCACAATATGATGGTGTTTGTCCTAGTCAGTACCCATTTATCGAGGGGTTGTCTCTTTTTTAAGGTATCTTTTTTGTTTGTTGTTTAGTACATAACCCAGGCCTGTGGTTTATCGTTTAAATCGTTTCACATTTTGCCTTTTATAGCCTTTATAGTATGAGTTTGGCTCATTTTGAATAGCCGTACGGTGAGCTATATGTGATTACGAATACTTCACTTGGGTTCTGGTGTGTAGTTGTCTCATTGACAGTTAAACCACATCTCCATATTTGTAACGTTAGGGGGTGTGTTTATCAACGAACAATATCATTCATGTTAGGAACTTATAGTGCTCCTCTTTCTTGCCGATTTGTACCTTTATTCATACGAGACAAACTTCATACAGAAGCTTCCAATGACGAATGAATATACGCTAACTTAATCCTTTAACTTCACGTTCCGCTATATAGATGATGTCCTCTCACTAAATAATCTATAGAAGAGGGACGAAAGATACCAGAGGGACAGTCAAACTCATAGATCGAAAACAAACTGACAACGCCATGGCCAAAAATAAAAGACAAACAGACAAATAATAGTACAGATGACACAACATAGAAAACTAAAGACTACAACACGAACCCCACCAAAACTGGGGTGATCTCAGGTGCTCCGGAAGGGTAAGCAGATCCTGCTCCACATGTGGCACCCGTCGTGTTGCTTATGTTATTACAAATCCGGTAAATAGTCTAATTCGGTAAGTCACATTCGTGAAAAGGAAGCTATTGAACCAATGGTTCCAAGTTGTAAATTTGAAGCCATTCTTTTTAAAGTTTTACAGAGGCCATAAGAGTAAGGAGTTGGTTCACCGTTATAGAATATCTGTAAAACAGATGACTACGAATATGTATGAATTGTCGTAACCACAATCCCGGCATATTTTTCTCGTTAATGACATCAGCGAATGAGACTTTTCCCCGGATTTTCATTTGCATGAGCAACACTACGGGTGATTCATGGGGAGCAGGAAATGTTTACCCTTCCTGAGCTTTTGAGTTGATCCTTGTTTTTTGTGGTGTTCGTGTTGCACAATCTTAATTTTCTATATATTGTCTTTTGGACTTGCTCGTTTTTTGTCGTTTTTCGTATTTTATCCAGGCGTCAGTTTTTCATTGACTTATAATATTCAACTGTCCCTTCGTATCTTCCGGTTCTTTGTTACGTAACAACTATTGATTACAATTTCAAACAGATACAAAAATTAAATATAGCTTGAATTCACATATGGATAATACACGTTTCTTTTCTTTGCAGCATCAAGTACTCTTGAGGACCACAGGTATATACAAAATATTATGATATTCAAGATATGCATACTCATTGTGCAATTTCCTATTGACTACAAATAGTATTATTTTCTTTATATAATGTAGATTTTTTGCTTGCAAGTATAGTAAATTAAAAATTGTGGGGTAAAAACAAAGAATGTTTGCATTCATGGATAATCAAACATATCAAAATATGGGATTATTTCACAAAACGAATAACCTTTGTCAGGAATTCTAAAGACTAATCGTTTAAAATGTCAAACTATATATACGTCCACAACCATTTCATTATAATTTTCAAAGTCTTGAAACTGTGCAAGCAAGTTAGGTTGTGGTATAAAATCTGCATTTTACTCATTCTTCAATATAACCCTTCACTGCTGCTGACATGGTTTAATATCATCTTGAAATAAATACAGTTCATTGCCAAACATTCGTGGTCACAACATAGATTACAGGCCAATGTTTCTTTATGTTTGTTATAGTTTATATTTCCATTTATAGTAGCCAATACACACTCCATGATATGATAAACATCACTGGACTTTTTAAAGATTTCTAACTGGTGGTTGTGCATCATAGTCTAATCATCCAGGTTTCAAATTAACTTTTACTTCCTCCAAACTTTAAGATTAGATTACCGTCCGATGGTCAACAGTCATCAAGATATAATCTGCAAATAGAAATCTTATACCAATTATTGTACTGAAGTTAATACTAAACCAAAAAAAAATCTTCTTACAGATAGTCAGGTGTATCGACAACATACATGCGTTGAGTATGGCATGAGATTGACAGTTTGTATTAAAATGTTTACTTATGGTGCACTACTAATCGCCGACCTCTTTTGTACTTAAAAAAAGCAGAGTGCATACAAAACCTCTGCTGAAAGTGAAAAGGATAAAGCATTTTACAAAGTTCTTCAAATTATTTTTCAAATAAAATGATTTTCTTCACTCAATAACCAATATTTATCGACGTGAAATTGGGTTTAACGTAACTATTAAAACCAGGAGGTTTGCTTTATACTTTGATACGTTCCCTGATATTGACACAGATTGGCTGGCGACTTTAAGCTAAAGTCTATGAGAAATGTGATGATTTCAAGTTTCCATTTCTGTACTTTCCATTGATCAGAAGTAACATATCTTTTGTCACATAGTATGGCGTTGATATAACCCTATTAACACGTTTTTCTCGTAAAAGCGCACACGATATGAACTTTATAAACAGTTGTGTGATACAGACACAAGAACTGCTCCAAAACTGTTATCAGGAAAAACGGCTGAAATCAACATTACTTAAGTTTTCGGGTCACCATCATTAATTAGTTGAACGGTACGCAATTGTTGCAACAACTGCTAAGCTTGACTACGATAAATTTTCTTTCCAATTGATAGAGTGTTACCATATCTTTTTAACAGTATAGTACCTGATACAACTAATCACCGTGAAATACCAACTGACGAGGGAGGATATGTATATATGGCTAGCAGGAAAAAGGGTGGGTGAGAAATTACTAGTACGAAGTGGAACGTTATATTAGAGAGGTCCTGATAAGCGATGTAATTCAAACTTCATGTTCATATATCCATTAATAATAAGTAGATATGGTATGATTGCCAATAACACAATTAACCAAAATATTCCAAACGAAGCAGATTAAAACAACTATAGGTAACCGTACGGCTTTTAAATAAAAGCACATATCATATCGTATAGTCAGTTATTAAACGACCCAATGACAAATTTGGAAACAATTTATAAATAAAGCAATAAACAAAAACATGAGAGAATGCAGCAGACGCCAACCCTTAAATTATATGCAGTTAAATATAGAATGTGGCGATGTTAAATATGTTTTTCAGCACTCAAGTATCGCCCTGACATTGTTGTAATATGCTTTGTTCAATGATGAATTATATGATGTATAAAAAATGTAAAAAATTTATTAATGGTTATTCCAATATCACTTGATCAAAATAATTTAGAAATCAATACAGAGTAACTTTTACGCCAATTTATCATATACCTAGAGAAAATAACTTATAAGTTTTACAATATGATAAAAGCATTAGATTAACGTGAATTCCATATTTTCCGAAATAGTGTTTAGTAGGCTGATATGAAAAATGTATCAGATGCTTCCGGCTATTATCAGCTGCCTTTCCGTAACGTTATCGCATTCCGGCGTTAAGCGGCAAATTTCGGAAAAAAAAAACACCTCAATGGTACGTTTTCAGTGCAAACAATACAAAGTAGGATACAAACAATTATAAGGAAACAGGAAAACATATTATGCAAAAAACAAATGATACATACGTGAATAAATACATTTTTCAAAGTTTCTAGCATAATTTCGAAAGTTATTTTACGAATGTTGACTTTTCCAAACAGTGTTCATTATGTTTTTTTGAACTGTTTTTTTTTTTTTTTTATCGTCAATATAAAAATATATGATACTGTTGTTTTTCTCCTCTGTTGAGGCATATGATAGAAAGATTTCATATCGGATGTATTACATTTGGCGTCCGACGTCTGTAAACTTTTCATTGTTTGTACTTCTACTTGAGAACCTCTTAAAAGGATCAATATAATTATTAAACTGTTTAAATTGTTGAAGCATATGATAAAAAGATCATAACATGTCATTTTTTAAATCAGATGTATTATCAGCCCTCGGTCAAAATCAGCCTGCGACACTTCGGCTTCTAGGCTGATATTGAGCGTTTGGCTGATAATACATCTGATATGAAAAATCGCATCTAATACTCTGATATTATCAAATAAGAAAAACACTGCAGGTACTCGCAACATTAACGCGGTTTGTGATGGAAACAAAACAGCCACCAATAAGTGGTGGTATGACTTGATATTACGCGGAAGTTTTTAAGAACGAAATAAAAAATTCTTCTACATTTACGTCAGTGATCTCTAGAAAAGTTAAAAAGATAACAATCATATTTGAACATTTGATGCTTCTATGTTTTGGCTATCTAAACTACACACAAAGCCTTCGAATGTCGTTTCATTTCGGTCTCCAGTAGTAAGAGGTCTATAACTAATTTTCAGTGCTTTGAACTAGTTCCATTTTATTATGAAAAAAAGTATTATTAACTTTTGTAACAAAGCAAGTACAAACAATGGATATTAATTTTTTGCAATCTTCATTTTTAGATATATTATATATGTGTTTTTGTTTTTTTTTTTTTTTTTTTTTTTGTCCTTTCAATTCGGTGCGCAGTTTTAGCTTTTCAACATATTTCAAGAAAATTTTCTCAAACAAAACTTTTTCTGTGTAATTAGATAGTCCTTTGACAAAAAATCTGATTCCAAATTTACTTACCTTATTTATATTTTTCTTCCCTAACGAAAAGGTAAGCATGTAAGTTATACATGGACGAACCAGAGGTGTAATGAGATGATTAAAGTTGGACGTTTCGACAAATAAGTTTATAGACATTATATTAGTATTAATCACAGTTTATGGTCAAACTCAGTAAATAATCGTCTAAATTGCATTTAATTCATAAATTTAACAACAGCTATCGTTACCTTGATGATATTTATTAGTTGATTTATCAAAATTCCTAAATTTGAATTTTCCTTTAAAAAATCTAAACATAAACAGCAATAACAGCTTATTCCTATATTCACATATTTCAGTTTCATGCGCAAAACTATATTAAATTATACAATGTCACAGTTGATAAGGTATATGGCCGAATTGTTGAACCACATACCCGTTCTCCTTTCTTTAATAATAACATCACCGAATTAGACTTTCATCGGATTTTCACTTTTATCAGCAACCCGAAGAGTGCCACGTGTGGAACAGAAACCATTTTCCTTTCCAGAGCAATTGTTAGTGGGGTTTGTGTGGCTCAATCTTTAGTTTTCTGTGTTTTATCATTTTTCGTTTTTTACCATAGTGTTGTCGGATTTTAAGTTTTGAATGTCGACTTGGTATCTTCCACCGCTTTTTAGCAAACGGCTATTTATCCCAAGTGCATGCAAGCAGAAAAAAAAATAAATAAAAAATATACATTTACAATTTGGATAATACACGCTTCTTAATTTGTAGAATCAAAAACTCGTGAAGACAACAGGTATATATGAAATATTATGATATTTAACATGTGCATTTTTTAACTCTTGATGGCAGCGTCGTACGATAAATTGTTGCATACCAGTCAATTTTGAAATAAATAAATCAAAGAAATGAATAAATGAATATATGAATAAATTTGTACATACTCATTATGTAATTTTCTTTGAATATGCAATTTTTTGTTACATTTTCTCAGTTGGTGCATTACAGATTGATTTGATAATTGTACTGTTTAGTTCTACCGTAAATTGTTTACAGATATTTAGATCTGACAGGCATTTTTTCTAGACAGGTGCTTTTAATGTTTATTAACTCACTGAACATTACATATATATATATATATATATATATATATCGAATACCAACATGGATGGTTTTACACTAGTCTTTTTTGGGGCCCTTTATTGCTTGCTGTTCGGTGTGAGCTAATGCTCAGTGTTGAAGACCGTACTTTGACCTATAATGATTTACTTTTACAAATTGTGACTTGGATGGAGAGTTGTCTCATTGGCACTCATACAATATCTTCCTATATCTAGGAGCTTAAGGTGGATCATCGGTATCTATTTCCTCAGATAGAATTTTCTTATACTTTGCCAAATGAAGATTTCACTATGCTTTTTTCAAAAATATAATAAAACATGGGTCACCGTGGTATTTTTCAAGCTACAAGTCTCGCAAAATTGCCCAAATTTGAATAGTTTGTTCATGAAAAAACACAGTTTTGTGCATAAAAAGAAATCTATTAGATAGAATTTTGAAATAAAATATGAAAAACTAGGTTTTATAACATGTATAATATGTTTTAAAAAAATAAAAATAAAAATGGTGTCACCGAACTTGTTTTCTTACTTAAAGTAAAAAATAAAATTCCTTATCATTCCAGTATACTTTTTACTAAAAGAGTTATCTCCCCTTAAATAGCTAATTTAAAAAAATTATTCTAGAACACAAATATTTGAAATTTGTTTAAACATTTTTGATAATGCAATAAATCACTTATTTCTATTTATACAAATAATCAGTCTTACCAAAAAATTGCAAATCTGCCTCCAGATTTGCAGATTTAGGCAAAAATTGGCTGAAAAATTGACTGATTGTGAATCTACCTTAACTCTGCACGATATTTTTCTCTCGCCTATTTGTTTTCTTTCAAAATTGATACAGTGTAACCATATCTTTTTAACAGTATCGTACCTGATACAAATAATCACTGTGAAATATCAACTGATGAGGGAGGATTGGTATATGTGGCTAGCATAAAAAAGGGTGAGTGAGAAATTACAAGTACTTTTTCTAACCAAGTGGAACATTATATTAAAGACGACCTGATTAGCGATATAAATCAAACTTTGTTTATATATCCGTTTATAATGAGGAGATATGCTATGATTGCTAATGAGACAACTACCCAACATATTCCAAATGAAGCTGATTTAAGCAACATTAGGTAACCGTACGGCCTTCAATTATGAGCCCATATCATATCGTATAGTCAGTTATTTAAGGACCCGGCATGACAAATTTGGAAAAACAATCTATTATCAAAGCAATAAACGACAAAAAATATGATAGACAGCAGCCGACGACAACCCCTAAATTACAGGCAGTTACATATAGAATGATTCGAGGTTAGATATGTTTTTGAGCACTCAATTATCGCATGGACAGTGTTGTTGCATGTTTTGTTATCGCCCTGACAGTGTTGTAAATTGCTTTGTTATTGCTCTGACAGTGTTGTAACATGCTTTGTTATCGCCCTAACAGTGTTGTAACATGCCATGTTCAATGATGTATTGTATGGTTTGTAATAAATGTAGTAATTTAACTAATGGTTATTGCAATATCAATTTATCAAAATAATATAGAAATTAATATGAAGGCTGACTTCAGGTACTCACAAAGCGGTTTGTGATGGAAACAACCAGCCAAGCAGTCACCTATGTAACAGCGGTATGACTTAATACTACAAGAAAGTTCTTAGGAACGAAATTAAGAAATCTTCTACATTTAGGTCGGTGATCTCTAGAAAAGTTAAACAAAATACAATAATATTTGAACAGATTTTTTGGATAATACACGTTTCTTAATTTGTAGAATCAAAAAATCGTGAGGATCACAGGTATATATAAACCATTATGATATTTAACATGTGTATGCTATATCTCTTGATGTCAGCGTCGTATGATAAATTGTTGCATACCAGTGAAATAAATAAATACATAACCCTGGTTCATCAACTTTTTGCTCAAACACTTGTGATGTTTTCTTAAGTCTGAGTAGCTGCTGCAAGCTCTTGAATACAGTTGCGTTGAGTTGGGAAATGTATATTCCATATGCAGGTGAAATTGGTATATACATGTAGCTACTAAGGTGAGGGACATTGATAATTTCAAAATTAAGATCGTATAGTTTGTCGTAGATTCTGGTACTTAGATGACCGCTTATGTCATATTCTAGGTATAAGTCTAAAAATGAGACAGAGGAAGCCTTGTCTGTTGTTTCTTTAATCTCTAGTTCTGGAGGATATATTAATGGAACCCAATCAGGAAACATAACCGGAGTATACTTTTAAGATTGCTTGATGGCAGCATGTGTAATATAGGCTTAGCATCCAGGTTTAAAAGTTTCCTTTGTCTTCCTGCAAAATATTTTACGTCCTTTTTGGTTTATAGCTCTTCAAAGCTTTCGGTCCTTATACATCATTGGCTTTCAAATATTCGGATTTGAGCGTTCCTGATACAGGTAAACCTAGAAAAGCGCTTCGGACGAATGAAACTAATAACGTGTTGTTTTCATTTTTTTAAGATTAGATTACCGTCCGAAGGATAAAAATCAGCATGATATTATATGTATGAATAACTATGGAACGCCACAGCTGTCTTATGTGGAACTCTGATATTACGTTATGTCGTTTTAATATTACTTGATGATATTTTGTCTTTACATAATATGGTTTCGACATTACGTAATGATGTTTTGATATAACTCAATATGGAATAGTCATTACTTAATGATGTTTTGATATGACTCAATATGGAATAGTCATTATTTAATGATATTTCGATATTACACGATATGGTTTCGTATTGACTTGATATAGTTTTGTCATTACTTAATATGGTTTTGTCATTACTCGATGTGGTTTCACCATTATTTAATGTGGTTGTGTCATTAGGCAATGTGGTTTTAACATTACTCGATGTGTATGTGACTTAACGTAATGTTAGTGTTTCATTACATGATGTGGATTTGTTATTTCGTAATGATGATTTGCCAATTCTTTATATGGCTTTAACATTTCGTAATGATGTTTCAAAATTTGACGATTTTACACTGCATGATGCGTTCGTTTCAGTATTTGATGTGGTCCTGTCATTCTTTGATGTGGTTATCACATTACTTGATGAGATAAAACCGCGTGACCAATTCGGAAAAAAACTAGTTCTATTTTTAAATAGATTTCCATGTTTTATTATTTTCTCGCTGCGTTGAAGACCCATTGGTGGCCTTCGGCTGTTGTCTGCTCTTTGGTCGGGTTGTTGTCTCTTTGAAATATTCCCCATTTCCATTCTCAATTTTATTTATGTGCCTTGGATGAGTGTGGCCATCCATCGAGTTAGAGTTCAAATTAAAGTTCGGGTTACTGTTCGAGTCAAACTTTGAGTTAGTCTTCGATTTCGAGTTAGAATTCAAGCCATTAAAGTTCTAGTTAGCATTGAGTTTCGAATTGAACTTCGAGTTTGAGTCACATTTAAAGGTAGAGTTCGAGTTACAATTCGACTTCAACTTTGAATTTGAGTCACCTTTGAGGTAGAGTTCGAGTTAGACTCGAATTTGAGTCTCATTTAGATAAAGATTTCGAGTTGATATTCGAGTTTTCTAATATGAGTTCGTATTTAAATTTTCTATCGCGGAATAAGGGCTTTTGCTCGGGCTTCCGAAAAGAGGGCTCAGGGGTATGCGTACAAAAGATAAACAATGTTACAGTATAAAAAAACACAACATAGAAATTGAAATAAAGTTAGATGTGGTGTGATTGCCAATGAGACAACTATCCACCAGAGTTTAAATGCAGTGGATGTAAGCAATCATAGGCAACCGTACAGCCTTCAACACACCGTATAGTCGGCTACAAAGGCCACCACGTGAAAATGTGAAACAATTCAAACGAGAAAACTAACGGTCTAATTTATAACTAAACAATCTACGAAAAACAAATATGACACACATGAAACAACGATAACCATTGAACTACAGGCTCCTGACTTGGGGCAGGCATATAAAGAAAGTGCACGTGGCGGAGTTTAACATGTATGTGAGCGCTAAACCCTAACCTAACCTCAGACTGTAGTGTAACAGCACAACATAAGAAAAAATGTAAAAAACAGTTTCAATTGGCTTAACTCAATAGATCGGTATGACTGGGTAATATAAATCCATCGGGGGTGATCTCGGGTGCTCCGGAAGGGTAAGCAGATTCTGCTCAACGTGTGGCATCCTTCGTGTTATTCGTGAAAGTACAAAGCCAGTGATTTGGTTTTATTTGGTAGTTCACATTCGAGGAAAAGATGACGGGATTGTGGTTACGACAACTGGAACATATCCGTCGTCACCTGTGAAACAGTTATTCCAAAAGTTTTTTTCAATTAGTGCGAGGTATATCAGAGAATGCAATTTATAAAAATAAAAGATTGATATTCGTATATGTTCAAATGAACATACACGTTAAAAAATATTGGAGAATTCTTATTTTATAGAATTGATGCTTTGTCGCTTAGTCCGATCCCCCCATTTCCATGTAACTTTAGTGTGAGTTGATTTAAAGTGTCTAATTTGTTGACAATAAAGTACAAGTCTTTTGATTTGTGTCGAGCCTGCGACATTAATGTAGCGCCAGTGAGACACAACAAACCTATATTCCGTCGTCGGTAGTGGCGTCGGCGTCTTCATCATTTAGATCGTTAGGTTTCTCGTTTGAATTGTTTTTACATTTTCATTTCGGGACCTTTTATAGCTTACTATGTGGTATGGATTTTGCTCATTGTTGAAGACTATACAGTCACATTTAGTTGTTAACTTCTACGTCATTTTTTATGTGGTTGAGAGTTGTCTCATTGGCAATCATACCACATTTTCTTATTTTTATACAAGGTTTTTTTGCATTACATATAACCGAATTAAACTGTTTTGACATGATACATTTGTAAACCTCTGAATTGTTATAAAACTTGTATAGGAGCTACTCTTCAAGATCAAGATAAAGCATCTACAGAAAAAAACATTTTTAAAATTTTTTTTTTTTTTTTATCGATAAATGTACCGATAAATGTACAGTCAACATTACGCTTTTACACTGACAGCAGCAATATTAGGCGAGACACAGGGTTCCGTGGAATCTTTCACGAATTTATTATAATACTGCTTCCATTTGAGAACTAAGAAAAAAAAAAAACGGCAGGACCAAGTGGTTTGGGGATATCCCCCTTATGTCCGAAATACTGTTAATTTTTTAGTACTTTTTTCTTATTTTTGTCTGCCGTTCCCCTTTTTCATACCAAATAACTCTGAACAACAACTCGAACTTTAATTTGAACTTTAACTCAATGGATAGCGATACTCATCCAAAGCACATTACACAAACGACATATGGAAATCGGTTTAAAAATAGAACATATTTTTTTCCGAAATGGTCACGTGGTTTTACCTCATCAAGTAATGTGATAACCACATCAAAGAATGACAGGACCACATCAAATACTGAAACAAACACATCATGTAGTGTAAATTTTGAATCATCATCACGAAATAACAAAACCACATCATGTATTGAAACAACTACATTACGTTAAGTCACATACACATCAAATAATGTTAAAACTACATTGCCTAATGACACAACCACATTAAATAATGGTGAAACCACATCGAGTAATGACAAAACCATATTAAGTAATGACAAAACTATATCAAGTCAATACGAAACCATATCGTGTAATATCGAAATATCATTAAGTAATGACTATTCTATATCGAGTTATATCAAAACATCATTACGTAATGTCAAAATCA
Organism: Mytilus coruscus; assembly: GCA_017311375.1. NCBI lineage: Eukaryota > Metazoa > Mollusca > Bivalvia > Mytilida > Mytilidae > Mytilus > Mytilus coruscus. The sequence goes on from CM029598.1 coordinate 70,122,440, forward strand.
TATTATGTAAAGACAAAATATCATCAAGTAATAATAAAACAACATAACGTAATATCAGAGTTCCACATAAGACAGCTGTGGCGTTCCATAAATAACATTTACCAATGATGAGAATGAAGTTAAACCTGCACCAAACAACTTTTTATTTTTCATGACTTCTACCAAATTTCTTGCATACAGATTGACAAGCGTATCGGCACCATACTTTTTGAGAATTGTATGAGTTATAATGTATACTTATTGTGCACCACTACTGGGCAAATCATTAATTTGTACTCAAATGAAGCAGAATTCATACCGAACCTTTTGAAAGTCGAAAAGATAAGGCATCTTACAGAGTTCGTCAATTTCACTTTCAAATTTATTGATGATGTCCTGTCATTTAATTATCAACAGTTTAATGAGTCTTTAGTGATTGTATGTATCTTATATATCTCAGTGAACTTGGGTTTAAATATACTACCGAAACCAGCAGTTGGGCTTCATATTTTGATAGTTTCTCTAGATATTGACACCGATGGACAACTTTAAACTAAAACCTGTAACAAACGTGATTATATGAAGTTTCCCATTGTGAACTTCCCATCCCCTTTCTCAAATGTACCATAACTTCTGCACCCATAGTATGACGTTTACACAGCTAAAATAACACGTAACACTATGAATGTTTACAGTATGCAAATGTCATTTGAATTTGTGTGCTCCAGACACAACACCTGTTCCAAGAAAGTCATCAAAAAGAAAGACTGAAATCGACGTTACTTAAGTTTTACGGTCACAATCACTAATAGGTTGAACAGTACGATATGTCTGTGTCTTAATTGACGAGCGACGTGTCTTCTGAGATTAGAACATTCGTAAATTCCGATTGACTCTAATGTAACATAATGCATTTAATTTTCGTTGGACATCTAGTTTTGAGTACTGAATAGTTTTACAGGAATATATTTGTAATTTCCTTATGAGTAGAGAGACCATTCGTCTATATTTTTCTTTCTATATTGAAACGATGTTAACATATCTTTTTAACAGTAAAGTAATTGATACAAATGATCACTCTGAAATAACAACTGGTGTGGATGATGGATACATAGATATAGGTCACATGAAATGGAGTGAGTAAAATATTACAAGTACTTTTTACTTAGGGGAATTTTATATTAGAGACGACCTCATTAGCGATATGAATTAAAAAAATTTCATGTATACGAATATAATAAGGAGATATGATATGATTGCCAAAGAGAATACAATCCAAAGAGTTCAACTGAGGCAAATTTAAGTAAGTATAGGTAACTACACGGCCTTCAATAATGTATACACACCATATCGTATAGTCAGATGTAAAAGGACTCGATATGACATACTGAGAAAACTTTATCAACAAATCAATGAACGAAAAAAAAATATGACAAATAGCAGCTAAGACTGACACTGAATAACAGGCTCCCGACTTTGGAAAGTTATATTTAGAACGAGGCGGGATCAAACATGCTTTTTCAGCGCTCAATTATCTCTCTAACAGTTTTGTAACATTCTATGTTCAATGATAAATTGTATGATTGAAAAATGTATGAGTATATCTAATGGTTATTCAAATGCCACATTATGAAAATAATTTAAAAATTAATAAAAGGAAAACTAATTAGCCCATTTACAGAACAAAACAGAAATCTGCAGATACTTGCAAAGCGGTGTGTATTGGTAATGTCGACTACAAAGCAGCCACTAGTGTAGTTGTGGTATGACTTTATAACTACACGAACGTTCTTATGAATGAAATTTTTCTACATTTAGGTTCTTCCACTTCTTAAAAGTCAAATAGTCAACAATCACAACGTCACCACATTTGAGTTCAAGACCTTATATGCACATTTGATGGTCCATACTTGTATTGGCTACTTAAACAAAACAACAAACCGTCAAATGTAGTTTTATTCCGGCCTCTAGTTATAAGTGTTCAATAACTGAGATTTCAGTAGTTCTTTTACTTTCAAAGGACTTATCATAAACTTCAATAATGAAGCATATACAAATAATTGTATCAATTCTTTGGATATTTTAGATCCATTTACGTGTTTTGGTGATCTTTCAATTCGGTTGAAAGTTTTAACTGTTTAACCTCTTACTCTACACTTCCACACACTCGTATATTATATCAATGTTTTTTTTCAATCTTTTTTTGCGGCAATATATAGCTTTCTTTCGTCATAAATCGGTATATATTCTAGATATACTTACAAGAGATTTGTTGGTTTGATTAAAGCTGCCAATCTTCTCCTTGGCTACTTCTATGAAAGTTTCTACAGTAAAGTTTATCGACAGGTTTTAGGTATTCCCATGGGCACCAATTCATTTTCACACGGAAACTTTAGTAACATTTACGAAAAAAAAGGATTATCGTTCGATCCCCTTTTTTCCTTTTCTTGACGATGATATGCCCTTAGTCTCATCTTATGATGTTTACAAATCCCAAGTCGTTCGCTATGTCCTTGCCTGTAGGGATGTTATTTAAATTATGAAAATCCGGGATTTTGTCACTACAAATTATTTAAAACTTTTATAGATACAATGGGTTGATTTTAAAGATTGGCTGTACCTGTAGTTAACTTGTTATTAACGGGATATTACATCCTATTTTTACGGTGATGATATTTTAAATTTAATTTATTAATATTCATTCTATATTGGATATAATGTTTTACTAGTTGTGATTGGCTTTGAACTATTTTTCCGTAACGTAACTGTCAGACTAATCCGATCTATCTTGCGTGATTTTGTTAGTTATTTACATGCTTTTTATTGATCGAAGCTCTGATCAACATGGCCGACATGGCTTAAAATATAACATGGGAATAAATAAAAGTTTGGTCTTTTATCTCGGAAACCACTAAAATGGAGAAAATATGTCGGGGGCAAAAATGTTTAAAATGATGAAATCTACATATTGCCCGTTACTTCAAACTGTCAGAGGGCTTCTTCTAGGATTCATTGCCCTTAAATCATTGTTTTCATGTTTGCCTCATATTTAAAAACTGTAATAGATAGAGAGAAACTTTTATACCAAAAAATACAAGCTTTACAAATAAGTCTCAATCGTGAAAATCGTCAGACGACTCCTTATTGAAACTATTGCCCATTAATGACGATTTATTTCATTTTTTGCGTTTTTGCCTATTATCTGAAAACTTTTGTAGATAGATAGACACCTTAATCAGCAAAAGTGATTAGCCAAACAGGACCTACAAATAAGTTTAGATTCTTGAGATCGTCTGACGAACCTTTGGAGTTATTGCCCTTTGATAATGATTTTTACCATTTTTTTTGCGTTTTTGCCTTATAGCTAATAACTATAATAGATAGATGGAAACTTAAATAAGCAAAAATGATCAGCAAGACTTGATCGACAAATAATTAAAATAGTCGGAATCTTCAGTCGATTCCTTTTAGGACATGTAGGAGTACTTTCTTTTTTATAAAATGACCTTTACCAATATTTTACGTTTTTGCATACTACATTGAAAACCATAAAAAGATGAATAAACACTTTAAACAGCAAAATGCTCAGCAAGAAAAAAAGATCTTCAAATAAGAAAACATTTGCCGAAATTGTTGGTTTACTCTTTATAGGATAGATTGCCTTAATTGATATTTTAACGCTTTTATGTGTTATGGGCAAAACTAAAATGAAAATACAGAGAAACTGTGAACATGTAGGACATGTAGGAGTACTTTCTTTTTATAAAATGACCTTTACCAATATTTTACGTTTTGCATAACATTGAAAACCATAAAAGATGAATAAACACTTTAAACAGCAAAATGCTCAGCAAGAAAAAAAGATCTTCAAATAAGAAAACATTTGCCGAAATTGTTGGTTTACTCTTTATAGGATAGATTGCCTTAATTGATATTTTTAACGCTTTTATGTGTTATGGGCAAAAACTAAAATGAAAATACAGAGAAACTGTGAACAGAAAAAAATTATTAGCAATACAAGATCAACAACAAGATTTTTGTTATTACTTGAAAATAGTTCTATGTTGAGCATGCTCTGTTTTTTTATTTTTCTCTAATGTTCGCTTACATCATTCCAGAGTAGGTGTCTTTATCCATGAAAAATGAACATTTTTCGTATTTGCGCATATCATCAAGTATCCCTAGAAATCTTCTTTTTTATTTTGAAAGTTCTCTGGTTTGTCGTTCCGCTACTTTAACTGTCTAATTTAAGTAAACTTTCACATATATTACCCTAACTTGAGTATGCTTTGCTTGATAACCTGGAAATTTTGCACACTTGTTGGAAATGGTCGACGAAGTGTACCTTTTCTCTTTTTCATTTGTCATTCCAGGGTTATTGTACTTGATCCTTACGATTTAAAACATCTGTGCATATTATATATTAGCTCTTATATGACCAAATACTACAAAATTGGCAGTGTAGTTGTGATTGGTGAATGCAGTATTGAGATTATGGTTTTGAAATTTTGGTTTGTCGTTTGTATAGTTATGGGCAGCGAAGGATATCCACATTCAAGTTTGTTTACAGAGCCCTTTTATAAAATGTCTTCTTAGTATTCAATTTAATTCTGGCAACAATTTAAATATGCACAAGACGGGGGTATCGTGCGTTCTAAAAGCAGCTGCTAATTCAAGCATAAGAAATAAAACAAATATTGTAGAAATTAACACACTTCTAAACCATTCTAAACAGCTTTTTAAGACATTTTCAATTTTTCAATAAATGTCAATTTTCTTTCAGAAATTATTTTTTTTGTGGTTGCCCTTCGACTGCTCTTTGGTCGGGTTGTTGTCTCTTTGACATGTTCCTCGTTTCCATTCTCAGTTTTATTGCTAAGTTAAAGTTGCATATTTCCTCCTCCATGTTCATCAAGGTAATACCAGCTAATTTATATGACTTTGAAATCCTACGATGGCTGAGGAAAACACAACAATATATACTTAGATAGTCATGTTGATCTCATACACTTTTATCACTTCCATGTAATATCTATACTGATTTTAACTTCATCTTCCTACATAGACAGGCATCCTCACGTTACCTTAATGGATGAACAGTTTATTTTGATTGTGCAGACAGAAAAACACACACCATATTAAAGATAAAATTCTGTTTTTGTAAACATGTAGACATGAGCTGTGAATCATTCTTAGGAATTGATGAATTTTATATATTGGTAGGACGTAATATTTGAATGAAAATATATTTTCAGGTCCGAAAAATACAAAGAAGAACCATTATGTTAATGTGGAGATTTAGCCGTTTGCTAACTAGAATAACATGAATAAGTGGTTTTCATATCATATTATTTCTTTTTTCATCTGGTGAACTATAGCTCTTTTCGGATATCGTGTTTTCAGCCCATGTGGATTTTTTTATTCTATTGTGTTATATTGAGGTATAGGCCATTGTATTAATCAGAATTCAACTTATTTTTGAAGTGTGAAGCTTTTATTTTATTGATTTATTTGATTTCGAGGGTACCAAATGTTGTGCATTAAAGTGGTTTTGTCAAAACTTCGGTCAAGGCAAAAATAAGTTTACTGATGTTAAAATCTCGTAAATCTGTTAAGAGAGACACATTAATGTATCATATACTCATTGGAGAATTGCACAAAATCCCTAAGGTTCAAGACTGAGTGCGTCTGCAGGGTTTAAGCCTTTAGAAAATTAATACTTCGTTGTACGTTTGAATTTAATGGTTCATTTATATCCTAAAAATCCAATAAATTATGTGCTCAGTGAATAATGAAGAATCTTAAGTTTACGTGTCAAAATTCAGTGAAACATTTTGTTTACACGTTGTCTTCAAATGTTATAGTCTAAAAAAAAAAAAATCCTGTACCACAAATCGTTTTTTTTTTTGGAAAATATATCATAAAAAGTAGAGTTGACTTAATTTTGGTTTCTATAATGCAAAGATTCAAAAACTGTTACAGTATGAAAAAAAAATGTCTGCATTTGATGTAAAGTTAATTTTGTAGCACATGATTCATGATTAAGATCCTTTATGTCCATCACTGTGAAACTGTATTATACTGACTATATAAAACAGAGTTACTATCTTGTCCATTTAAACCAAAAATGAAGGCTGATCCGAATTCATTATCCCAAAATACGATATACGAAGACAACGTCCATGTTGTCGTGAAAATATTAGGGTGATGATTTTGGCGTAGAGCAAAAATCCAAATTTTGAATTCATGAAATTGTACAGAATGTTACCAGAGAAACGCTTAAAATTTTACGTCAAATTATGCAAGAAAATACATTTTATGATATGTATATAATGCTTATCGAAACTTCAATGTAAATATTTAAAAGATCGTCATCTGTAAATGACATTCTTAGACTTTTTATAATTAATGCCATTTGCTGGGTGAAGAGATACAATGCATCATATAATGCGTGTAGCTGTATATTGTCCTATAAAACACCTTCGGAGAAGTGAAACATTAATAAACCATAATTCTTATCTTACTGTTAAATTAGTATTGGACAGAAAATATTTGTAATTTGTAATAGGCAATGAAACATGTTTCAATTAGAGGGAAGAGAAGTTTCCGATGTTTGAAAATACTCTAAATGCCTTAGGAAGATACACAGTAAAGTTGACATACAAAAACTGAAATAAGCATATCAATTCTTAAAGGGGCGATACCTGGTGTTTCGATTGAGTAAGCGGTTCATGCTTCGTGTGCATCACCCATTATGCAAATCAAAATGAATCAACATTCAATCAAAATATCACAATCGGGAATGAGGCCAGTCTGTAAATTAACAGATCTGACGGCTATTCTGTTATTATCAAGCTAGATAATTTCCCGTTTAGAATAATCAATAAAAATATCAACTAACATAACATGTTTCATTGCTCTTTACAAATGCATTATGTGTATGCCTGATAGGTTCATTAATTAAGTGATGTTGAATGATGAGCATCAGCGCCAGGTTGGGTCGATTCAAACATATGTAAACCGATATTAATTTCAAAGAGTGATTTTGTTCATTTGTAATTATATAGTTTGTATAACACTAACTTATATTCTTTCAGTAATTATTTTTTAATTAATCAAACCACTTGAATAATATCGTGATATCATACACGACTTAAGTGCGGGTTTTCGTAAATTCGATAATAATCAAGGCCAAACCTTTGGCTTTGAATTTGTAATTTGTAGATTATCACCGAGTACGTAACATTTAGGAGAAAGAGTAAAAACTCGGAAATGGTCTTGAAATTAAAACAGAAGGAATCATTAATGTATTTTTACACCATCGGGATTCAAGTAGATCATAAAAAAAACAACGTCGCAGGCAAAATGGCGGGGTGCATTTATCATGTTAATATCAGATTATTACATGGCATTTTTCATATTAGATGTATTATCAGCCCAAGGTTCAAAATCAGCTGATTTTGACCGAGGGCTGATAATACATCTGATATGAAAAATGGCATGTTATGATCTTTTGATCATATGCTTAAACAACGGAGAAAAAATATCAGTTTAAGATATTGATCATTTTAAATGGTTCTCAAGTAGAAGCTCAAAATATGAAACGTTTACGGACGTCGGACTGTTTGGAAAAGTCACCATTTGTAAGATAACTTTCTAAATTATGCTGTAAACTTTGAAAAATGCAATTATTGTATCATTTGTTTTTTGTATTGTACATAATATATTTTCCTGTTTCCTAATAATTGTTTTGTAGCCTACTTTGGGGTTTTTTTTCACTGAAAACGTATAATTAAGGTGTTTTTTCCGGAATTTGCCGAGTAACGCCGGAATGCCATGCGATAACGTTAAGGAAAGGCATGTGATAATAATTATTTGGAGCCAGGTACAAATACAATTTATATTTCGTGACAATGTACAGTAAGGTTATTTTTTATATACAATAACTCTTACATCTGTTCAAAATGAAAGATTCGGGGTAAAAACCATAATTTTTTAATTTGATGAGGACGACGTAAACATTCCGCGAACATGTATTCTGTATTGACTTCAAAAGCCGATATACAGTCAGTGACTGTATTTCACATATGAATATACGGTTAATGCAATTTGACTGCTCATATAGCACAGTTGCATCATTAATAAACCGATCGCCCTCAGTCATGTCTTTGTGTGTCAGATATTATTTGTAAGCAGTCGATACCGGAAATACCGGAAGTAACTTGCGCGAGAAGCACGGAAACGGGTTATTTGCACGAGAATCCCCTGATATGGGTTATCAGCCTGGTTATGAGTTTGTGGTTATTTCACTTCGCTCGTTACATATATGCCAAAACTATCAAATGCTAAGAATATGATAAATATGAATAAAACTGTGTACTGCTCTATACGATAATCAAAAGATTAAAAATATCTCGACAGATATCATCGGGCATATACGTTTGTCATAGAAAATTATGATTAAGATGGTATAGTAATATCTCTTAACACTATCTGTCCAAATTCTGAAGTATTATATAAAACCAATGTTTTTACTCCAACTTAGATATTACAATTTATCAGGTAATACTGCCACATTGTGAAGTAAAATAATGCAAAGTTACATGTACATATTTATCATTTTTATGTAATGCTTCTTTAATGTCTGATTATGTACATGTATGTGCGTTAAGTTTTTTGTACATTGAAAAGGTTTATCAATTGTATAACACTCATTTTTAACATATCTGATTAATAAAGAGATTTTACTATCATTGAGTTTAATATAAGATGAAATGAACATATTTGAAAAAAAAAATCACTTAAAAGGCGTGCTTCGGAAGCGCATGTTTTCTGGATTATGTTAAATGAGTCGGACGATATCAAAGGGACTATCAAGAGTCGTAGAAAAACCAAAAAATATTATGTCAACCAACGACAAACGATTAAAAATGAATTCAATGAAACCAAGCTAACAACGCTGGTTTCGTATACATAAGACTCATTAGGGGATCGAATCCAATCAGTTGGATGGTCAAATCAAATTTGAAGTTAAAGCGCATTAACACGAAAATACAGAAAAAGCTATGGCATTTAGTTCTTAATTATAACTGCTGCGTAGACTCAGCTACACAAACCGTATCAACAACAAAAAAGTGTGATATCACGTGCTTCGGAAGGGTAAACGAAATAATTGCAAGTGCTTATTCGCTGATATGTTCCTTTCGGTGATCTTACAATGATTTAAAGAGAACGGGATAATGGTTTTGACATAATAAACATATCCGTGGTCAACTTCGTAACAGACATCACATTACGGTTAACCGTTCATAAAACTTTTGAAGGGACTATTTTATCTTTACCACTAGGAACCCTTGTTCAATAGCTTTATATACCTACTAAGCAGCCATTATCAAGGATATCATGATAGGTAACGTAAACTATGGCATATCGTATCAACTAGGAAATATGCTAAAATGTTGCTCTATCGAAATGTAAAAGCTGAAATCAATTTTGTAGTCGTAGGGTATTGTCCTCGATAGACCCTAACTGTCAATTTCCATATGTAAGTCAATATAAGACAGAAATAATTATATCTGTGGTATCCTATATTTCAAGTTTGAGGAGATAATAGGATTTAAACATATTCTTGTAAAAAGAAGCGTCTACTCTGCTTTATACTGTTATATTATTTCATATTGAATTTTCTTATTCAATCGATTGTATGGTATAAATATAATGAGATATGAGGTATACATCAGTTAAAAAGCAACGCAATGAAAAAAAAAAAAAAAGCTTAAAGACATCTACAGCCAGGTTGTGTTAATGCAGAGCTATTTACAACAGGTTATAGCCATTTTTGTCATGATTCTAGTGTAATATGGGTACTATAATCTGTCGATACCTATATTTTGACTGTTTATAACGTCTTTACACTAGATCCATTGGATGTTGGATGTGTACTGATTGATATTTTAGCCTAAGATACATGATTTCCTTATTAGTTGTTATTGGCTTTAACGTAGCTATTTGTAACTTCGAATACTCTCAGATCTGTGCTTAGTGTATTGTTTGTTGTTAGGGATGAGGGATGGATATATATACCCTGCAACGTCCTGTCTGTGTTTTTGTTTGAACTTTTTCTTTGTATCGATCTGATGAGTTAATATAAAAACAAAGATGTGGTATGATTGCCAATGAGACAACTCTCCACAGGAGACCAAATGACACAGCAATTAACAAATATAGGTCACCGTACGGCTTTCAACAATGAGCAAAGCCCATACCGCATAGTCAGCTATAAAAGGCACCGAAATGACACATGTAAAACAATTCAAACGAGAAAATTAACGGCCTAATTTATGTATAAAATAATGAACAAAAAACAAAAATGTAACACAGCAACAAATGAAAACCACTGAATTACAGGCTCCTGACTTGGGACAGGCACATATAGAATGTGTCGGGGTTAAACTAGTTTGAATGCACCAGCCCTCCCCCTAACCTGGGACAGTGGTGTAACAGTACAACATAAAAACAAACTATAAAAATCAGTTGAAAAAGGCTTAACAGATGGATACAAATAGAAATACATCCAACAAAAACACAGAGTGGACGTGGACGGATACTTGTACATCCCAACAACAAAAAGACACTAAGTACAGATCTCAGAGTACTCGCAGTTACTGACAGCTAGTTCAAAGCCAATAACAACCAATAAAAAAAAATCATGCATCTAAGACTAAATTATAAATCACTACACATCCAACATCCAATGGATTTAGTGTAAAGACGTCATAAACAGTCAGAGAAAAACATGACCTTGTGCAATACCAAGATACAGGTATCGACAGATTGTAGAGCCATGAATGTGCATATGTATATAACAATAATATTTAGTTGGATTTTAATTTACTGATAACAAAATCAATATTAATACCAATAAAACAATATTCAAAGATCTAATTACAGTCTTGAATTGGTAACCTTTTAGAATAAGTTTATTTAAAGGATCGACAAATTTACACGGATCATTTCTAAATTTCCAGGCTCGATAAACAATATCTCCGTAAAGATGAGGATGTGCTATCTCGTTTGAAATAAGTTTTCTACAGGTACAACGAATTTCAAACCAAATCTTTATATCTATAGAAGAATTTAGTAAAGGTTTAAGTAATTTGTGGTAAGAAAATCCCTGAATTAATAATTTACCAGTAATACATAGATTACGTTGATTAAAATCCAAAACGTCACAACAGACACGGGCATAGCGAACGAGTTGTGATATATAAACACCGTAAGATGGTGCCAGACGAACATCGAAATCAAAGGAAAATTAACAATAGGGAACGAAAAATCGCCCCTTTTGTCGTAAATTTTAGTGTAAAGTTGTGAGCCTTTTTCAACTGATTTTTATAGTTTGTTCTTATGTTGTGCTGTTACACCACTGTCCCAGGTTCGGGGAGGGTTGAGCGCTCATAAACACATTCTTTATGTGCCTGTTCCAAGTCAGGAGCCTGTAGTTCAGTGGTTTTCGTTGGTTCATGTCTGTAATATTTGTTTTCGTAAATTGTTTTGTTATAAATTATGCCGTTGGTTTTCTCAATTGAATTGTTTCCAATTTTCATGTCGGGGCCTTTTATAGCCGACTATATAGTATGGGTTTTTCTCATTGTTGAAGGCTGTACGGTTGCCTATAATTGCTTAAACTCACTTCATTTGAACTTTGGTGGATAGTTGTCTCATTGGCAATCATACAACATCTCCTTATTTTTATATTTTATGGATATTCTTCTAATTATTCTAATTCGTATCACATCTTGTTTCATGTGGACTTTATTTGTCTTTTTAGCAATCATACCACATCTCCTTTTTTATGTATACTACATAGTTGTCCAAGTATCTATACTACTAAAATATCGAGGTCCAATTTGTTAGCCGGCATGACGTAAAAACGAAGAATCAAAGAATTCAACTTTATATATAACTTATATAGGACAACGGTGTTGATTAAAAATTACACCATTCAAGGCCCTTTTGTTTTCCACATAATTAATATTACCAATAATAAACAAGTTCCGGGTCGAATTCGATACCGATACCAAGAGTGCCTTTTACCTGTTACCTAATCCGTACGTTCCGCCTTAGACCAAATTTTTCTGTCTCCTGTCTCCATATTTCACCCTTCCCATATTTTATTTTCCTCATTTTGACCTTTTATAATTTTTTTTTTTTGGACACGGAGACAGAAAGTTCTACTATCAAAAAGTACTAGTAGTAGAAAGCATACAATTTGTATGCAATGGAATTTCTGGAAATTCTCCTCATTTGTGTTCTTAAAACACCTACCGGTCTATTTTTCAGTATTTTTCTTCAACTTTACGCCAGTCCTAAACCTAAATTATCCCTTAGGACTCCTCAATATCAATTTTATTTCTCAACGCTTCATTTACAAATAAAAATCTATGGCTTCCATTCATAAATATTTCAACCAATCAAATTGGTTCTTGTATTCATGTGTTAGGAGGCCACCTAGGTCACATGGTCAACAAAATGGATGAGCTTTGTGTACACATGTTTTGAGCATATTGATAAATAGAATTTGAAGGTGGTGGACGTACTATTTTACTGAGAGAAGAATTCACAAATATTTTGTGTTTGAGGCATTATATTGAACTAGGAAACACACATCAACACCACATTATCATCAGATTTTAAAGAACTTTTTAATACCAAAATAACTTTACAAACTTTGAAAATTGTAAACCTTACCGCCACCCGAGAAAAAAAATGGCGACAACCGGTTGATTTGACCTGGTTAAAGTCAATCAATTTTAGATTTTGGAGTAGTAAACTCCTATACAGTATATATTTTATAAACTTTTGAAGAACTCAAGCAGTTTTTATCCATTGAACTTGGAATCCTGTACTTGCTATAATTTTATTTGCCCGATAATAACCGTGTTTTATAATAATTTATGTGAAATCCGACAACATCCAGCAGACAATTGTTTTTATTTTTCAACTCACAAGAAATTTAGTTTTAAAGTAAAACTGTCCGGTGTCATTAAGGAAATATTTTACAGTAACTCTATACCATTGGTTCAGGGTCGACCTACTGGTTCCCATCATTCAACACATTTAGGACCTACAATTACGCTTCGCAATTTATCAATTATCCTTGTCCGTACAGTGAAGCCTCTCATGTCCGAGAATAAATTAATCAAATATTTGATTGATTGATTGATTGTTGGTTGCTTAACGTCCAGTGGCAAATATTTCATGCATATTCAGGACGAGAACAAATTAACAATACATACAATAGGTAGGTTCTGTAAGAGGGGCGTCCGGGATTAAGGTCGGAGAAATTTAGACTGCCACGAGAAATGAGGATATATTGGATAGGGACAGAAATTTAGCCTTGCAACAGGTCACCTACGGACCCCTCAAAGAGTTGTTGCAAGGGTTCTTAACGTGCAAAGAGCGTGACACTCTCTTTACACGAGGCATCGGATTTAACGTCCCTATTCTGACCGAACGTGGCTGCAAATTTGTACATCCCGCACAGCCAAACGGACGCCCCACTTTAGCAAGGGTTTTACTGCCGGTCGGAGGAAGACCAATGGTGACCATACTTCTATTCCCCAGTCACCCTTGGGGGGTCAAATATTTGAGGAAGGAATTCAAGGCACCTTCAGGCATAAAATATCTCACACCAGTATTACTCTCTGACAGCAAGGGATTTTCTCTACGGAAACAAGCGTCTAATCCTGTGGAACAAAGCATAAAATTGTGGTGTAAATCTGGTCAAAACTCCAAACAAGGGTTGGAGTGGTTACAAGAAAACCTTGAGTCTCAGATTGGTCGTTTAGATAACATTTCACTATACGTCTGGCTTGGTACATGTGATCTGACTACATATAATAAAACGTTCATAGTTCTTGGGTCAGAAAACAGCGATAAAATAGAACAAATAGTAGCAAATTTTAAAGGAATCTGTTCATTATTCACTGAATATCCTGGATGTAAATTAACATTTTTGGAAACTCTGGTATATTCCATATATGACTGGAATAAACGAGCTTGTCATAAAAGCCCTAACGAATTTCTCAGTAAAGACGATCAACTTATCGAACAGGTGCACATACTTAATGAACACATCCGTACTATAAATACGTCTATAGGAACAGGTGCACCAAACTTCAATTTGGATTTAAGCCACCCAAAATACAAAACTTCATCGAACACAATCTATTGACCTCGTGATCAATATAATTTCACCTTATACAAAGACGGAATTCATACTAACCGAAATCTAGCTGGAGTCTGGTTACATAAACTTGCAATTAAAGTAAAAGACGAATGTTGGTCTATCTAAGTATTTTCCTGATTTGATATATATATATATACATATGAACAAGTCTAAATATACATATGTACATACTGTTGTGATTGACTATTATAATTGATACAACTGATCGACAGTGGGACTTACCACAACATATCGTTGTATCAATCACTGTATCATAAACTAACTGCTGTTTCATAGGAGTGGACTATCAATATAAAATCATTGTATACAGAGACTGAGTACCATTAAACTGAAGTCTAGCTATCGTTATATACATACATATCTGTGTGATTGACAATTATACTTGGTTGTTACAACTGATCGACAGTGAGACTACCACAACGTATCATTGTTTTAAAGCAAAAATGTCATCAGAGATTGCAATTTGTGCGATGAAAAGTTTGTGTATCAAGTTAAAAGGAAAAGCTATGAAAGAACTAGCCTTGATAGCAAGTTGCATAGACAAAATGAAACTGTCCGTGATATTCTAGGTCAGCTTGTTCAATTGACACCGGATAGTAAATCATTCATCTGTTTATCATGTAGTCACCGTGTTCAAAAATATGGACAGTTGTTGTATACAGAGAAAGAACTCAAAACTGCAGCCAAAAGTTCCACGATTATTGGAGAAAAAAAATCACAACTCTCCAAGAACACCATGTAAATTCACATCCAAAAAACCATGCATCAGAAAGCCTCTTCCAATTAAAGATAAATTAAAATTTTCAACATGTCCATCGTACAAGAAAACTACATCTATATACCTAAAAGCCAGCCGTTATTCCAGTTTATTCAAAACCCTTATTAAACATTCCAAAGCTGCTCGTATAGCATTTAATAATGTTGTATCAACCCAAGTTAATAAAGAAGTTTCCGAGTTTTGTAAACCTAAATATGAAACAGTATGGAGATCTGGAACGAAAGATGGAATCAAGGTTCTTGATCAATTTAAATGGACAAATGCAGTGGAGGAAATCAAACAATTCTGCCCGATGTTAGTCTCATTATTATCTTCTGCATTATCACCTCATGGGTGTCTGACTAGAAAGAGTGGTAGGAAAGAAATTTCTTTATTAACAAACTTAAATTTTGATTGAGAACAGTTGATATTTTATATATGTTGTGATGTTACACTATTGTTTCAGAAAAAGGGTGAGTACCATTAAAACGTTTAAACCCGCTGCATTTGTTTGCACCTGTCCTAAGTCAGGAATCTGATGTTCAGTAGTTGTCGTTTGTTGATGTGGCTTTATACTTACTGTTCGGTGTGAGCCAAGGCTCCGTGTTGAAGACCGTACTTTGACCTATAATGGTTTACATTTATTAATTTTGACTTGGATGGAGAGTTGTCTCATTGGCACTCATACCACATCTTCTTATATCTATTAGGAACAATTATAGGACAGATTGTTTATGCACGCAAACCAGCCAGAATGAAATTTATGCAGGAGTTGATCGGTCTCCAGATGTGGCTGTCAGGAACATCAAGACAGGTATATAGAACTATTTTATGATGCATTTATCAATTTGAAATCAATAATTAACAATGAATAAGTTTCAAAATTTTATGTAGTTCACAAAATTCAGAAAGATTTCTACATCTAATTAATACAATGTAGTAAGGGAGCAACCATTTAACTTCAAAAGGGGGTTAAGGTTTTTCAGAGTCAGAAATTTCTTTCGCGAAAAGCGCGAACAAATTTATTAAGTTTTTCAACGCTATCGATCAAATTATTATTTTCATAAACTAACACTATAAGGTATGGGGGAATCTGCAATCAGAATATTTATTTTTGTCATCTGCTTGACATGAATATTTATTTTCATCAAATTGGGGATCAGAATAATTTTTTAGGAAAAAACCATAGCTTTTCATTAACAAGGAACGTCTCACAACAAGGGTAACAGTTCAGACAAGAAGGAGATTGTTTGACAATGATCCAGGTAAATATCAAGCATGATAAGGGGCCATTAAGGGCCAACAATTATTTTTGCTCTGTAATCACCTGTCACCACTTCGATTTCGTACAACTTTGACTGGTTGAAATAAAATTTACACACAACAAGTTAATTTTTCAATGGCAATATGAATATGGTGGAATATTATATAATTAACCTAACATAAAAATGTAATGCTGCCAAATTTGCCAAATTTATTATGTAAAATATGTATATGATTAGTCTAAAACCTTTCAAAATTTGATGCATATTTATCGATGCTAGAAATGATAGTGAATAAAGAGACAGGCTATTTTTGAGGAAAATGGACTTTACCCTTTCTTACAGGCATAGACCAATTTAACCGTAACATGGTGTGTGTGTGTTGGTTGGTTGGTTGGGGGTTATACGTATGAACATAAATAAATAATGGTGTACAAAAACATTTGCACCTTTTGTTTGCGGTATATCATCTTTTCCGCAATTTTATTGTTTTCTGTTTAGTATTAAATTTGTAATTAAGATCCATTTATACCTTCGGAGATCCGTTTATTTGGCAATGGCCAATGGCATTCAGCAGGGTTAAAGAACATTTGTTGTTCGACCTGTTAGTCAAATGCGTTTTGTTAAAATATACTTTTTCACTTTTTTGGTCTTTTGGAAAATGTTGTTTGTGCTGTATTTAGACCCCTCTAACAAGAACTTTGTTTTGCATGCACACGTATAAAAATTGCGGTTTTTATCCAACGCAATCATAGGTTTGAACGTTGTTTTCAATTTAGACTTGTATATATATATATATATATATATATATATATATATATATATATATATATATATATATATATATATATATATATATATATATATATATATATATATAGATATGGGCAAGTGGTCTAGCGCATCAGGGACAGTGCATCGCGATTTGGTGCCACGATATCTCAGTAGCATAAGTTCGAATCCCGACCAGAGAAGAACAAAAAATTTCCTAACGCAAATTTACAGATCTAATATATTTGGGCTGTTATTTAGACGAATTATATATGTTACAGTAAATGGGTGAAATTAGAAATTACATGTAATTATTAAAATTTAGGAATTACATGTTATTCCTGATGCACTTGGTTAATACAAGTAGTTTCTGAAACTACCAAGTTATTACCAGTAATACTAATTTTAAACTTGTTAACACCTATTTACAAACTTTTGAAAAAGACATTTAATATTCTATTCATGTAATACTTTAAGCAAATACTACTCATCAGCACAAAAGATCGGTCTTTACTGGCTCTTAATTTTTTTAGATTACAAACCCAACTAGTGTAAATCCCAAATAACCGTAAAAAAATAGGTCCAATCCTAAATTCTGGTATAATAATAAAACCTATCTACAGTATTTATTGTTAACATGATGTCGTTCAAACAATGCATGTATTTGGCACTGGACGTTATGTCTCTTGTTTGTGTGTCTTTAGTGATGCTCGAAACCTAAAATTTATTTGAAAAGCTGATAAACAGTTTTTGATTTGAAGAGCTTTTCAAATATCAGAACTGTTGAAAAAAGGGAAGTCAATTATGCTGAAAGCCCGCCGTCGGATTAATATAAAAGGTATCATCGGAGTTTATTAGTAACACATAATTTACATAGTAAACAATTAATTCAACTGCACTAGAACGTTTTGTATGTTCGCTCTAAATGAGGATGAAATACTTGCAACTGGACGAAAAGCAATTTCAGTCAAAGTTTAATTCATATGTTACAGATTAAATTTGCAATTATGATAATCATTTACAACCGGGGAACCGTATAACGAATTTATCGCACGCGGTACTTTTTTGCTGCGTTTTGTAGAAAAATAAACAATAAAACACAACAACATTAATAGATGACGTCACCATTAACAGTAGACGTGACGTCATGAACCCCCTATGAAATTTACTAACCCCCTACGGATCCATAGAGGGTCACCACCTGACGGCGTTAAACCAATCACAACGTAATTATTTACCCGCGGTGCGATAATGAATATTACAGACACGTTTGGGGAGAATAGACACGTTTAGGGGAATTGGAAACTTTTGGGGAAAGGACACGTTTGGGAGTATTACATATATATAAAATTGAGAATGGAAATGGGGAATGTGTCAAAGAGACAACAACCCGACCACAGAACAGACAACAACAGAAGGTCACCAATAGGTCTTCAATGCAGCGAGAAATTCCCGCACCCGGAGGCGTCCTTAAGCTGGCCCCTAAATAAATATATATACTAGTTCAGTGATGATGGACGTCATACTAAACTCCAAATTATACACAAGAAACTAAAAGTAAAAATAGTACAAGACTAACAAAGGCCAGAGGCTCCTGACTTGGGACAGGCGCAAAAATGCGGCGGGGTTAAACATGTTTATGAGATCTCAACCCTCCCTCTATACCTCTAGCCAATGTAGAAAAGTAAACGCATAACAATACGCACATTAAAAGTCAGTTAAAGAGAAGTCCGAGTCCGATGTCAGAAGATGTAACAAAAGAAAATAAACAAAATGACAATAATACATAAATAACAACAGACTACTAGCAGTTAACTGACATGCCAGCTCCAGACCTCAATTAAACTGATTGAAAGATTATGTCTTCATCATATGAATATCAGGCACAATTCCTCCCGTTAGGGGTTTAGTATCATACCATCATAAAATATATGAGAAGAGCATAACCCGTGTCATGCCAACAACTGGTTTTTAAATAAATGTGTTTAGTTCCGATGCAAAGACCCTATAAGTGAATCAATATTAAAGCCAAAATATGCAATCTTTAATGACCTGACAACAGTATCGTAACTTCTTAATAAGTTGATTTTAGTCTCTGATGCATGATTTTTTATTATTAATTGTTTTGGCTTTTAACTAGCTGTCAGTAACTGCGAGTACTCTCAAATCGTACTTTCTTAGATATAGGAAGATGTGGTGTGAGTGCCAATTAGACAACTCTCCATCCAAATTATAAAAGTAAACCATTATAGGTCAATGTACGGCCTTCAACACGGAGCCTTGGCTCACACCGAACAACAAGCTATAAAGGGCCCCAAAAGTACTAGTGTAAAACCATTCAAACGGTAAAACCAACGGTCTAGTATATATAAAAAACGAGAAACGAGAAACACGTATAAATTACATAAACAAACGACAACTACTGTACATCAGATTCCTGACTTAGGACAGGTGCAAACATTTGCAGCGGGATTAAACGTTTTTCTTGTTTATTTGACCTGTTGATACTAATTGTAATGCTTTTTTTGTTATTTAATGTTATTCAGGGTTATATCTGGTCTATAAACCAGCTTTGATAAGTGTTTGGTACTAATATAAATTTCAACTTCGTACTATGAACATCAAAATTATTTATTTTGTTAAAATATTTCCTTTCTCTATTGTAACTGTATATGTATACCTAACAACACAATTATTTTATTTACCTGTGTTTAAAGTTATTGCAAATGGCTGATATGTTTGTTCGAGCATATTGTTTTTCTTAAATTGTTTAACATTTCATACCGATATAACATGTCACTTTTATTATTCTTCCCTTAGTTTATTTATTTTGAATTTGCATTGTATCATAGGTCAAATTTATTTGTTCAGTGTATGTTCAATGGTGTTACTATGTCCTTTGATTGAGTTAAGCTATTTCAGTAGATATATTTCATAGTGTGTCTTTCTATGTTGTGATGTTACACTATTGTTTCAGAAAAAGGGTGAAGGTTTGATACCATTAAAACGTTTAAACCCGCTGCATTTGTTTGCACCTGTCCTAAGTCAGGAATCTGATGTTCAGTAGTTGTCGTTTGTTGATGTGGTTCATAAGTGTTTCTCGTTTCTCGATTTTATATAGATTAGACCGTTGGTTTTCCCGTTTGAATGGTTTTACACTAGTAATTTTTGGGGCCCTTTATAGCTTACTGTTCGGTGTGAGCCTAGGCTCCGTGTTGAAGACCGTACTTTGACCTATAATGGTTTATATTTATAAATTTTGACTTGGATGGAGAGTTGTCTCATTGGCACTCATACCACATCTTCTTATATCTATTTTAAGGTTTTGTTAGCTTCTGAGGTGAATACTGACATTTTTGTGCTTTATAAAGAATATTACCATAAAAGATTGGATGTGAAATACCTGAACGTATAAGAAGTCTGCATGTTGAGCTATATTTACGAATGATGTCCTTGTACCGATGATAAAATTTAGTAAATGTTTTGACTAGTTTGTGATATCGAAAACCCTGGTGTAATAATTTTTCAGTAATACATAAATTTCTTTCGTTAAAATCTGAAACGTTGTTACATACACGAGCGAATCGTACAAGTTGAGATATATAAACACCGTAAGATGGTGACAAGGAACGTCACCATCTAAAATGGATAATTAACGATAGGAAATGAAAATCATCTCTTTTATCATATATTTTTGTATTAAGCTTTCCGTTAATGATATAGATATCAAGATCGAGGAAAGGGCAGTGGTCATTGTTAGTATTAGCTTTACTTAAAGTAAGTTCAACAGGATAAATTTCTTTAGTATACATACTGAAGTCGTCATTATTGAGAGCCAATATATCATCCAAATATCTAAAAGTATTATTAAATTTTTGTATCAGATGTTGTTTCGATGGGTCTTTAACATTTAACTATAATTTTCCAAATTTTTAATCTTAGAATGTATTACTACAGGTGAAATTCGATGCATTCTAAAAACATTTTTTTAAGTCCTAGTTTTCTTTTCTGTAACACTTAGGAAAGTGGTTAGGCCTCATTCTAGTTAAGATAGCTTCGATATACAGTAAGTCGGTACTCAAAATTAACTTAATTTATTTCTAAGATAGGTCTTAGGACAGATCCTAGGACAGCTTTTATAAACAACGCCCCTGATCACACTTAGTTAATTTATAATATTCACATAGTGACATTATAATCTTTTAATATATTAAAAGTTTAAACGAAAGTGAATAGACCTGTGTGCTTGAAAACAGAGTAGTTAAAAAATGAATGACTTTGGGAAAATAAGATTCCAAGAACGTCATGTAACAAGTTGAAAATAAATTCATGTAAAGAGTTTAACATTTGTTTTTTTTTTTTCTAGATCAATTTTCACTAGAGACAGGTTTTTTCCGATTATCTGCCTTAGTTTGTGACGCGACTCCTAGGCGTCGTCGAAGTACGATCGTTATTACAACCGTGAACAAATATAAACAAGATATAGATCTATATGCCCAGACCGCATATAATTAAAAGTAAACACAAGAATGTGATGTCGTACTTGATTTCGGCAAAATTATATGTGCTATAAATAATAAAGTAATCAGATAAGGATTCTAAGTGTATTGCAGGCCAGGTGTCGTGTCCTTAAAATATAACTGTATTTGATATGTTACACGCGGGACATAATAAATTTTATACGAATACTAATCCTAGGTTACATGTCGATTATAATCATTTGGTAATCATAATATTAATAATTATAACGCACACATAAATAAAAATAAATAGTCTTGACCAGTCGAATGTGATATATCAGAAAAACCAGGTACAATTTTATCAAATCATAGAAATTTCTGTGGTCAGACCTATAATGAGACAGTCCTAAAATTTAACAATCCACAATTCCGACGGTCCTACAGAGACGAGAGTTTTGTGCTTTTGGTTTGACTCACGTATAATGCTCAAAATTGAGTGACATTTTCGTATTACTTTGGTGTCCGCATGAATTGCGCTATATGCTATCGATGCGTCGGGCTATATGTAGATATAACTTTGCGATTAGAATATGGGCTTAAGAAGGTTTGAACTTTCACGGCCCATGTATTGCTATAGTTATTATGTGTTCGATTCCAATTTCTTTTGCAGAAAATTACTCGACATACAACTACTATAGTATGTATAGTATATAACATCATGATCTAGCTCGTGCTTGATATAAACGAATGCAATATTAAACCACCAAAGACTCCAACATGTAAATTCAAAGCGGTGATTAGTTATGTATAAAACGTCTAGATATTTGCCAACGTCCTTTTTTACGAGGGCACTGGATCATTAACGATACCTGTACACAATAAATAAATTATAAAAATGATATAACAAATACTTTATATCGATGATATACTGTGTTTATTATTTTTTTTCAAATATTGCACAATATCCTTCAAATTTTTAATTAAGTACATAGTTTTGTGTTTTGAATAGCGAACACTTTCATAACGATAAAAATAGTAACTAATGTCCCTTTAAATAATCATCGCAGACATATGTTTCTAATACTGTAGCCAAGTATTATGCTATAACTGCAAGCTTGTAGAATTAACTTATCATACAGAACGTTATTCTACAGGAGTGTGTCTCCTAAATCTGATAAGATTATAATATAGATTGTGAAGAATGTCGTACGTTCAGAAGATTATCATTCGTTAACAAATACGCTGCTTTTTTGAGGGATCTTTCTAAATGCAGGATATCTAATTTCATTTAACAGTATCTTTGTATACAATGTATATGCAACTACGTTCAAAGAGCCAACTTCTATAGACATTTAAATATATCATTGTACATCCTGTATACGTTATTCAAATGGGTTTCATCAATTGTTTTTTTCTACCATTTTACATTCGAAAGAAATAGAAATAACATTAAACTAAAAAGGTAAAACAATGTTTGTACCGATCTAGTAGTGTATGGTAAGTTATAATAATAATAAAACCTACATTCGGCACAATATGTACGAAACTCCTGGATTCACAACAAGGTATAAATATTCAATAGAAGAATGTCATAATAAATAATTAAAAAAAGGTATGATACGGACGACACTTATAATATCGTACTTCTAATGAAAACAAACTGGAACTAGTATTATATACTGGATAGATATTTATTATATATTAATACGGTTTAGTTGAAAAATATTCATATAATGAAATAAAACGAAAATGCTGTAATATTGCCAATGAGACAACAATCCATTATAGACCAAATTACGTTGAGGATAACAACTAACTGTCACCGTATGGCCTTTAACGATGAGTCTTAAAAAAAAAGGTTTTGATTTACCAATGAATAAAAATAGAAAACAGGCAATGTCATTTATGATTTTACTTCGTTTTTGTCGCCATTTTACGGAAGCGTAAAAGCCCCACACATTTGTTTTCTTATATGTCTCCCTATGTTTGCGTATACTGCGAAACTTTGCGAACTAACGAAAACATTTGCGAAATAAGGCAAACCTGTGCGATATAACGCAAACATAATTTTTTTTCTTTCTATTTCTTATGTTAGATTTAAGGGGATAAGCTGTTGTAAATAAAGGCAGGTGCATGCATTAAAATTTACCACCATGTGTACTTACTGCAAAGTAAAATGGTGAGTGTTATGAACATATCATGGCATATATAACAATGAGGAGAAGAATAAACTTATATGTATATATATAATTATAAACAAGTCTAAATTGAAAACAACGTTCAAATCTATGATTGCGTTGGATAAAAACCGCAATTTTTATACGTGTGCATGCAAAACAAATTTCTTGGTAGAGTGGTCTAAATACAGCACAAACAACATTTTCCAAAAGACCAGTAAAGTGAAAAAGTATATTTTAACCAAACGCATTTGACTAGCAGGTCGAACAACGGATGTTCTTAAACCCTGCCGACTGCCATGGCGATTGCCAAATAAACGGATCACAAGATGTAAAAATGGATCTTAATTATTAATTTAATACCAAACAGAAAACAATAAACTTTGGGAAAGATGGTATACCGCAAACATGAGGTGCAAAAATTTGTACACCATATCCGGATTTCGACAATTAATGTCTCTTCAGTGATGTTAGGAATCGAAACGGTATTTGGAAGGCCACATAATTTACCTCAATTTGGGATTGACTCTTGAATTTTGAAGAGTCAAAATAGGATGAACGGATCATATAAACCCGAAGGCAAATATAATACAAGCCCAAACGAAAAAATATAAACAAGTCTAAATTGAAAACAACGTTCAAACCTATGATTGCGTTGGATAAAAACCGCAATTTTTATACGTGTGCATGCAAAACAAATTTCTTGGTAGAGTGGTCTAAATACAGCACAAACAACATTTTCCAAAAGACCAAGAAAGTGAAAAAGTATATTTTAACAAAACACATTTGACTAGCAGGTCGAACAACGGATGTTCTTAAACCCTGCTGACTGCCATATATATATAGTCTAAAGATATGCACAACGGTACTAATATAAGATGGTAATATACGAAGATATATGTCTGATAATAGAAGTACTTCTGGAGAATGTCGTTCATGTGATGAAAAACGCTGCAAATGCTGCCTACAGATGCATCACTCATCAACTTTTCACAGTAAGGCAACCGAAAATAACTATAGGATATTTTGCAATGTAACCTGCAAAAGTATGAATGATATTTACATTTTAGAATGTTCGGTTTGTGGCCTCCAATATGTTGGTGAGTCAAAGCAGCCTTTCCACAAACGCCTCAATGGCCATAGGAGTGATATCTCTAAGAAGCCACTTCTCCCAGTTTCTCAGCATTTCAGACAGTCGGGTCATAAACTTGATGACTTTAACCGCATGAACATTCACTGGAGTGATGTCCAGCGACAGGTTCGAGAAAGCTTTTGGATAAAAGGAACTAAATGTACATCATCCAAACGTCATCAATAAGAAATACTAGCAGTTTATTTTACACTCATTTTGGGATGTAAATATACACAGTCACGTATATTTGAGTATCGAGTTTTGTTTTATATTATGATGTTCAAGATTTTGGATTAAATCAATAGACCAAAACTTACCTGTATTACTGAGCTATTTTACACGTACAATTAGTATTGTTAAAATTATTGACACTGACGAAGGCTATTTGTTAAGCCGAAATATTTGTCAACACGATTTATAACAACATCTTCGTATATTACCATCTTATATTAGTACCGTTGTGCATATCTTTAGACTTCTATAATGTTTTCCTTATCTGCGCAGTATCGTCTATTCTAGACGATCCGGTACATATTAAATTTGCTGGTTGGTCCTTTTTATAGACTTCTATAATTATATATATATATACATATAAGGTTTTTGTAATATATATATATAATTATATATATATTACTAAAAAAATAGAAGATTGATGTTTTACCGCAGAAAATTAAAACAAAAACCTGGTAATTATTGATTGATTGATGTTTGGTTGCTTAACGTCTAGTGGCAAATATTTCATGCATGTTTAGGACGAGAACAAGTTAATAATAAATACAAGAGGTAGGTCTTGTATAAGTGGCCATCCTGGATGAAGGTCGGGGAAAATGAGGGTATTTTGGATAAGGACAGAAATTTTGCCTTGCAACAGGCCACCTACGAACCCCCCAAAGAGTTGTTGAGCGTTGCTTTCTTTTTACACGAGGCATCGGATTTAACGTCCCCATTCTGACCGGATTAGACTGCAAACACGTACATGTACATCCCGCACAGCCAAAAGGACGCCCAACTTTGTCCAACGTTTTGCTGCCGGTCGGAAGAAGACCAAGTGACCATACTTTTATTCCCCAGTCAACCTTGGGGGTTCCTGTTAATGTAGGCGAATAAAAACACTTTCAAAGTAAGCGCTCGTTTGAGCATTGTGAAAGATTGGTTAGATCTTTACAAGCTACTATATTGAAATAAATGTATCAGATTAACATTTTTTATTATCATAATTATGTAGTCTATAATAAGTTTCTACCCAAACATCTTAAATAATCACCTTACTAGATTGAAATTTAAAATCCCCATATTTTTTTATTAAAGAAACTTTATCATATACTGATATTCGACAAACGACAGCACTCATTTTTTTCTTCAAAGTTAATCATTTTAAAACCAAAAGATCATTGTGTCTACTTGCCTCGAGAGTTTCACAATTGTATGAACTTTTTTGTTGCTCTTCCCTACTTTGCCACTTCCCTGTAAATCGAAATTATCGAAAGCGTAGTCTTTCAATTAAATTTTTCTATACCATATCAATTTTCACGTTAAATTTATATAATTTTCTGATACAAAAATCTAAATACTAATTTGTGTATAATTGTGATACAATACAAGTATTCCTTTATTCTTATGTATATTTATTATAATGATTTTGCCTGAGTTTTATGTTCTCTTTCTTAACTAAATCACAAACAATGTTTACTGGCAGACGGACATGCAAATGCAGATATTTACAAAACACCACTTTCAAATTATATAATAAATATAAAATGTAAATTCAATATAAAAGTTTTTGATTATAAAATATTCAAAACTTAATGAATCATTCAAATCAAAATGCTTGCGTTATAAAGCAAATGTTTCGTTAAAAATATGTATGTTATTAAAACAAATACTAAATTTTCTGCAATCTTTTCTTTTTCATTGTTTAAATTGTAAACAATAATTTTTGTTCTTTAATCATACCAAGAGGAGTTTTTATTACACGCTGCATATCTTGACAGCAGTGATGAAAATAAACCATGATACATCGTTATGCACTTAAATGCCGTATCTTACGATTTAATCTTATCATGATTATCCGATCTTGAAAGTAGTTATTGACAATATAATACTTCCATGATCCAATTTGCAGTTTGCAGTAGCTAAATCAACAAAAGAATACCGTAAAATATTTAGAAAATAATTCTCAAATTAAATAAATTATAAAGTTTCTACACGCGGTATAAAAAAAAAAAATATATCGCCATTTACAAAATTGAGATCAAACATATGATTTTAGTTGTTAAATATATTTGTTATTTGTCAATATTTTAGTGGACAAAAACATCGTTATGCATTAAATAAACATTGATAGATAATATTTTATTTGGTGTTTTGATTTTTATTGTTTCAACATGACAACAGAAAATTGGTCAGATAAACCTTTAAGTTTTATTTACAGTATATTCATTTCAAATGTCTTAAACTAGATAATTCAAGATTTCAAAAATGAAAATGAAGTATGCAGCTGTAAATCATGTGCAAATTAAGATAGAAATATAAAAAAAAAAAAACACACATCTTCAACCTTAGATTAGTATTAAAAAGATCGAAGTATCAAAGAACTATAACCGCAAGTTGTATTTTAAACCGATACTAGTTGTCTCCCTTTGTTAAATTATTAACCACAAGCAAAGAGGGGCGTGTCGGGAGGATTTTAGGCGTGTCGCTGATAATCTGACAGTTGTTCATTATGACCTGGTATAAACGCCACTCAAAAATAGTTTTTTTTTCTAGAAATTTCCCTAAATTAGTCACGGGGCCCAAAAAACGACCGAAAAAAATATTTAAAATTATAAAATGTTTCTATCTTATGTATTTCCATAATTTTATGAATTACGAAATCCCATAATATAGTTACAAAATTATCCGATTAACTTATATTATGAAGTTTCATAAAAATGTATTAAATTAGGATATTTCATAATATTATGCAATTTCCTATTTGCCTCGACTGTTACAAGGATTCAAGAGTTGAATATTTAGACAATTTAGATATCATTGTAATTCCTTTAATTGAGATACAAAATGTAATAGACATTAATTGTAATCATTTAATTGTTTGTCCTTATCCTGATATTAGAATGGGTGTACATGTCTGCATTATACTAATTCTTGAGGAATGTCGGAATTCATCGTCGCAGCAGCACAGCATGGGGTTGACGTTGAACAAAGAGATAAGTTCAAATCAAGATCAAATTGCAAGAACAAAAATGATTCAGGTGAACAGTAACAGTCACACAATAGATAAACAAGATTCAAGAAGAGAGTTGAAAGATACAAAAGGAACATTCAAACTCATGAGTAAAAGCAAAAATACTGACAACAACATGGGGAAAAAAGAAAAGGACGAACAGGAATAAACAATACACAAAACAAAACATAGAAAACGTACGACTGTCATCCAACCAAAAAAGGGGTGATTTCAGGTGCTTTGAAATGGCACATGTGGCACCCGTTGTGTTGCTCATAATAGAACAAACCCGATGATAAGTCTAATTCGGTAGGTCACATTCGGGGGAAACCAAACTCTTAATTATCAATGATAGGTATCTAAAGATTTCAACCGCAAAATCAGCACGCTTTAGTTGACCGATGCGATGTGTTTATATCTCAACTCATACGTGCTAGTTGCCATAAAAAATTAATCGTTGCATTTCGCTAGTGGTGACCTTGACAAAGATCAGTCAGAAGTTGCCCTGACCAAACAAGAAGTAGTCAATTAACGTAAAGAAAAGTTAATAGCAATCATATATTTTCGAAATAGCGCCATTTCATGACTAAGTCAGTTAACCGGAAGAAACACATTTTCTTACGAATTATGCATACAAATAGGAAGATTTGTTTTGGAATTAATATAAAACTCACCAATCAAAGAACAACCGAAGAGACATCAGGGTTTTTTAAGGAAGATCTTATTATTTTTCATCTATAAGGACATGGACATCGGTGTTGAATAAATGAAAATGTACTCTCGTTGCCTTGTTTTTTACATTGTGTTCATTTATTTCAATTTGCATAGGATGGTGAAACTGCTTTATTTGAAACTGTGAAAAATTCAGGCATTGAATCAGTGGTGGCACTTGTAGCCTTTAAATCAACAATAAATGTTTTCAACAATGTAAGTACGACTTTATCATGTATCTATATTGTAGTTAAAAACATCATATTATACAGGGCTACAATAAGCTAGAACAACAGTTATAGCTAGCATCTCTAACAGTTTAAGCCAAGTGGCACGATAACAATTTTGTAAGCATATACTAAGTGTAAAAGAAACATGACAATGTGTATTATTATTAACAATACTTTATCATGCTATAATGTCATCGTCACATGTATTCATAACCAAATATGTTGTTCTGAATCAGCCCTTCTTGTGACAGCTGCTTGAACATTCTATCATTACTAAATTTGTAAATATTAAACTTCTGAATAGATTGCTAACACATTATTTCACAAACCATTGGTGATATTATGTTTATTCCAACATTTGGAATAAGGCTTTTTTTTCATGCAATTAATTTAGATTTTCCTTTTATTAAACGATAAAGTTTAAAGATTAAATGAGAGAAAAGTTATACATGTATTGAAAAGTTAGTGTGTTTTTCTTGTTTTCTAATCAATAAATAATTTCTCTACTTTTGCTGTCAAACAAAGTTGTTTTTGTTATCAAACTACATTTTAGGATTTCGAAATAGCATAACAATTTCGATGGATGCAAGCAACCGAAAAGACTATTTTACCAACAACAGACTGACAAATTATATGGTTTATGAAAAGTATTGCCTTGATTTGTATTAAATAGTAATTGAGATTGATTGCATAGTTTATAGATAATTAATCTTTTAAAGGGTATAATGACAAACATATCCACCTTGAAAACCACGCCGACCATAATCGTTACACAAAAACATCAACTTAAACAATGTGTTTTGTTTATACCTCACTGTTAATTAGGGTTCATTTGAAATGTCAATCTACAAGATGTACTATTTATCATTGTGATTAGGCGTTTTTTGCAAACTGCAAATAGCATCTGAAGTACGAAAAGGCAATTGTGTTATTCTTTTAAACATTTAGAAACAAAATATATATTTTAATATTTATGAAATATTACATGATTGCATCTACATATTTTGATTTGCTTTGCTAATTTTCATGCATTTTACATTATACTATCATGATTTGACATAAAAAAAATATGAACAAACTGCCTAATGTTCAATTACATACTTGAAGTAAGACGAGACCTGTCCATAACATTAATACACAGATATAAAGGTTAATTATTTTGAATTTGATTTCGATAGATGGCTGTAAAATTTGTTTAAAGTTATCTGTACAGTACATTACTATATTGGTACTACTTACACCGTGTTAAATTCTTTTGGATTGTTAACCATCACTTGTTAGACCTTAACGATTTAGATTTGTTCTTTCTTGCTGATGCGAACCAAACGGAAATAGCTACAGGATTTGCGAGATATCATTTGGTATCAAATCATGTGTAATTAAATCTGTTTGGCCATCTTTTCATTTCATGTATAAGTTTCAGCTGAAGATATTTATTTGTCCTCAAATTTTGCTCTCTTTTCAGAAAGGACAAAGTCCTTTAGATATAGCGGTTGCTAGGAAAGATGTTGCGGTTATTGAGTTACTTTGCAGTTTTGGATCATCAGTTACAATTGATGATTGGGCACTCGTATGTGTTGATATTGATATTCTTAACAAAGTAGACCAAAAAATAATGAAAACATTGATTAACCAACTAGAACGAGAAGCCGAGAATCATTACGGGTATTTTAATAAGCAACAATTTGCGCACGATTATAGCTAACTTTTGAAGGATTAATGAGGTTTCTAAGAAACAGGCAATACTGTCTGTAATACTGTAATGTTTATATTTTTATTGGAAAATCAAATAATAAAGTCTGAACTTTGATATAAATTGGTTAGCAGGAAAAAGCCCAAACAGACCATGATAAAATCTCCTGCAACAAGTATTTAATGCTTTGCATATATCTTTTGATTCAATGATGATGTGGCCGATTTTAGACCACATGTTTGAAATTGATCTTGTTGCAAAATGATTGTTTAAATATGCGAAGTGTAAATCTTCTTAAAGAGCCAATTTGTTCCCCACCTTCAAGTATCTGATACTGTAAAAAGCTAAGTGGTTGCAACCACCGACATGTTTTAATGAATAAAACAAACTTAACTTCTTTATACAGACAATCTGTTCTATCTTAAACTCGAAAATATTGGTGCGTGTCTAATACATACATGGATTAACAAAAAATTACATGATATATTATGTGGGTCGAGTGTTTTGTTCTAAGTCAGCCAACTGATATAATGTATACTTCTTGGTTTTTTTTTTTTTTTTTGGGGAGGGGGTCCTTAACTATCATAAATTCAACATCGGTTTAGGGGTGTTATTCTCATAGTAATATATCAACATCATTTTGTGTGCATTAACTTGAGTATTGCTGAGTTTTCTTTCTTCACTTAGCTCTGCATATCATTCGATCTGTTCAGGAGCACATTTCATTATTTATGATAACAAAAATGGTAACTTGTCAAAATATGAAAATATGTATTTATAGGTGTCGTTTTGCAATTAAGATATTAAATAAAAGGGTTTTTTTTTTTTTTTTTTTTTTTTGTAGAAACAATGCTTCTGAAGTCTGCTACGTGAATCCTGCGGAAGATATTTTTAAAGAGGGACGAAAGATACCAGAGGGACAGTCAAACTCATAGATCGAAAACAATGTGTACAGACATCACACTCATACGGACAATATTATCATCGGCTTTTTCTTATATTGTTCAAAAGTTATCCCAGAACACACTGATATCTGAATGCATCAGGGTTCTGAAGACCGAATTTTCAGTGATGTTTATGGAATCAATCAAAACATGGGGTGATACTGCAAGATATTAAGAGTTGCACATTTCTGTGTTAGGACTTGTCGAAGACAATCAGCTAGTGGTAATTATGCCCCTAGAAGGTTCTGTAGGAGACAATATTTCAGGTCAGGCATTTACAGATGGAGAGCACATAGAAGAGGTTAGTTTGTTAAAATCAACAGTTAAACAATTAAAGTCAGATGTGTTGACTCTTTCTTGGGTCATTAGGGATTATATTTGTATACTACTATCACAATAATAGTCATCTGAAAAGTGTAGCATTCTAAATACGGTCGAAAGGAAATTTGTTCGTTGTTTTTCGCTATCCTTAATGTGCCCTCATGTGACTCCAATTGCCAACAGGGTATTGACTCTTGTGTTAAATGTTTGTCGGTTCAAGGTTGAGTTAGAGCTGCAAATTGTTCAAAACGATGCTAAAATGTGCATGATGTTTTCAGGATAGAAATAATGACAATGTAAATTGACTTATGAGACGTAAAAATCTAAATTCTGCACATCACCTTATTAATCAATGCAAAGCCAAATCAAGACATTAAAACCATCATTGAAATATCCTAATGCCATATAATTCCATAGACAGAGTCATCGAACGTCAGTATTCGTACATGTTTGAGCAAACATTACCTTATGAGACTGGGCTTGATCTTTGAAGACATGTATGAAGTGACATCTCAGATCTTATATAGCTCAAGATTTCTTTGTATTTAAATGTTTATATATGTTTTTTTCAACTTCAGGCAAACCCAATAAGAAATGTACTTTAAAGCTTTGTTTTATCTGGCCAATCTTACTGAAAATCTGTCTGTACTGATCACTTATTTGGGGTTTTCTTATTTATGTATTTTTTGTTCTTTTGGAGTTTTCTGTATTTGTACTTTTTATACGAACAAGTTTTTTTTTGTAATTTGATAATGTGTATATACATGTATAATTTCTTTTTTCTTTCTCATACTTGAGCAAATTTCAAGGAGCATAACGATATGGTATCGACATGTCTGTAATCAAATTTATTATAATCTTTACAAATGGACTAAAACATTTTTTGAACTGGGCCTCAAAACAATTCCATCGATTCACACCCCACAGCTGGGTTTATTTATTGTAATTGAATATACGTTAACTCAGGCATTTATATGATATCAAATTTGACCTAACAAGAATGAAGACGGCCAAATTCGTTGTATTATCACAGCTTCGACAAGAAGAGTTTGAAGTTACACAAGACGCTGTCAAAATTATTCCGCAATCAGAAAGTAATTCAGAAATAAACATACCTGAGGGAGCGTTTAAGTCACCAGGAAAATTAATGCTTAATGTAGGATATACACTTATGATATTGAAAATAACAAAAAAAAACATGTTTTTATTAGTATTTAATCATTAGTTTTATTTTAAATTGTAGAAAAATATATATCCGTTGACTTTTTTTTTATATTTTCATTATAAGAATTGTTTTGCAAACAATGTTCTATTTGTATTTGTTTCAAAAAGTGCTGTTTGGTTCGTCAAATTTGTAGATAGAAAATTGTGTTTCAGGAGCATGATGTTTAAATATCCAATTATAGGCAGATCAAATAAAGTTATAACGATTTATATTATTTTGTATTATATTTTCATAAATATTAAACTAATTAAAAGATGACAATGCATTTAAATTATCCATTTGAGGTAGCTGATACGAACGACTGGAATGGTGAGGAAACGGTCTTATTCACCAATGTCATAGATTTAACCATGCAGAATAAAGCTCAGCCGGACAAACCTGTAAATGTGAAACTTCCTCTGCATTCACTGGCTGTATCAGTCGATGATTTTATAATGATAGCCTCCCATAAAGATATTCCAGAATCAGAGAATGATTGGGAAATATGTTCAACAAATATAAAAATTGAAGGGAACATAGTTTCCTTCTCTGCAGAACATTTTTCATGGTAGGGTTTTTTCACATGTGCAAATGTTAAAGAACAATATAGTGTTAACATGTTTGAAACATCATTTAAATAACAAACACCTCAAGACAACTCGAAAGAATTGCCATTGTAAATGCCAGCATGTTGTCTTATCACCGTTGTGTATTTACATGTGCAACATGATCGGTCCGCATGTGGAGCAGGATCCGTATACCTTCTGGAGCACTAGATTTACCATTGAGTTTGTTTTAAAATGGTTCGTGTTGCTCTTGATTGAGATGTTTGGCGTCGTTTTTGTTTTTAATGTTTGCGATGTGTCTACCAGAAACAGTTTTTTGTTTATTCTTTTCATGAAAAAATGTTCTTTAATTTCAAAACTTCACATTCGGTTAAGTTATAGAGTTAGAAAACTTACTACATCGATGATTTAAGAATGAGTTGATGTCTTAGGGTCAGATAATAGTCAATACCCTATCCGCTATCTCGTTATATTATATGGGAGTAGTGATCTGCTTCTGGAGCACATGAGATCATCTCCTGTTTTGCTTTCTTTTTTTGTTGTCTTTTCGGCGTTTAACGTTTTTTGTCCTAGCATTCGCAGTTTGTTTTCAAGTAAGTAGCTACTGTGGCCGCATTAATTCGATATGCATACATCTAACCTAGTTATCTTTCAGTTATTATCTTTGTTGCGTTGCTGTATTATTGATCTATAACCCAATCTCTTTGTATTTATCTTGCTGCAATAGGTAATGTACCAACTATGAAAATTGTTCGTTTATAATATTGAATGATTTTCAATTTGAATCAGCTTTAGTTTTGGATCAAAGAAAATTTTCAAGAACAGAGCAGAATCGGCAACATTGGCTGTTCTACAGTACAGACCAACAGAGATATTTGCAGGTCTCAAGAAAGAGACAGATACTAAATTGACCTTAATAGTTGAAATCGCATTGAAAAATTTTGGGAAAAGAGAAGGAAATATTGGAGACAAAAAGGATTCAGATTGCAAACAATAGAATACAGAGACGGTATAGTTCAAGATGGTGAAAAGCTAAAGGTATATTTGTATTATTGAGTTCATTATTGAATTACATTCGCTAAATCACATCACATACTAGTGTTAAGCAGTCCATGTCCATCTTGACATAAGTGTCCTTACATTCTCCGTTTTCCATTCTCAATTATATGTTCAATTCAGATATTGCAAGAAACTGTTTTCAAAGTTTTCATTTTATTTTTGTTTGTGTTCCGAGAAGACAGACTGAAATAATTTACTTGATATGATATTGAAATACCTACTTCAGTGTAACGTACTTCTCTATTACAATTATATACTCTATGAAAGGAAGAAATCTTATGTTGATATTTAATTACACAATTTTTTGTGGGAAAACATATAACTTTAAATGTAGAATAATGTTTTGTTTTGTGTTTTCCCTTCACATGTAATGCTTTTTATTAATTAAAAGACTGAAAAGATTACAAATCTGCGAATAAAGAAATAAATGCCAAATCGTGGTGTTCTCTGGCATCATCAAGATGCTTTTTTGTTTACGAAAACAGTTTTTATTTCACCCAAATTGTTTATCTAATTCAGACATGTATTTTGAAATACGATCCATGTAAAGTTATTGAACTTTTCAATAAACATATTACTGAAAGGTTATATATTTACCTCAGTAATAAGACCTCAAGAACTTGATATTAGATGTGTTTTTGCTACTTCTTGATAAATGTTCGTATTGCAGTACAAACTTTTCAACACGTATACCTTAAGAAATTAGACAAGGACAATTCATAGAAATAATAATAAATATAACAGACATGAAGCAATTGATAATACGGAATGCGTAAACATAAAGCATTTATTCTTATACGAAATCAACGGACTGCTTTAATTATTTTGTGATGTTTAGTTGTCTATTTTTTATTATTAGATTTCCTTAGAAGGAAATTTTCAGATAGACACAATAAGAAGAAACATATCATATTCAATCATCTGATGTTCAGTAGTTGTCGTTTGTTGATGTGGTTCATAAGTGTTTCTCTTTTCTCGTTTTTTATATAGATTAGACCGTTGGTTTTCCCGTTTGAATGGTTTTACACTAGTAATTTTTGGGGCCCTTTATAGCTTGCTGTTCGGTGTGAGCCAAGGCTCCGTGTTGAAGACCGTACTTTGACCTATAATGGTTTACTTTTGTAAATTTTGACTTGGATGGAGAGTTGTCTCATTGGCACTCATACCACATCTTCTTATATCTACATAACAAGAAAAAAAACTATTGTACATTTTATATTGTTTCTGACCAGCAAAAACCACCAATAGGTGACGTCATTGTATTCGGGACAACGAAAAAAATCGTTGAAAAATCAGTTGTAGATAAATTGGAAAATAGGCACAAACCTGGACTTTGGTCGGTTTTATGTTACAACGTGGTTAAAGTGGCGACATCTATAAAAGTAGCATTCGAAAATGGCATCGAGGAACTGGTCAGATTACCAATCGGTGGACAACTGTTTGGTAGTATTTTATTTTTTTTTTTTTAGTGTGTGTGTTAAGTCTTCAAATAAAGGTGAATGAGGAACGAATTGTCCTGAACATGTTGTCATCCTTTCTAACCAATTCCCAACTCATTATTCAAGAGCTTGCTTTTCGGGCCCTTTGTAGTCTGATGTTCGGTGTGAACTAAGTCTCTTTGTTGAAGGCCTTACTTTGACCTATATTTGTTTACTTTTTACACATTGTGACTTGATTGGAGAGTTTTATTTGTATTTTGTTTTGTATTTTTTTTAATTTTCATGATGAAACATGATAAATTACATATTACAGTATTAGACACCAATTATAAAAAGATTAAGTAACACTTGTAAGATCGATCAAGTCATAAAGATATAATAAGATATAAATATTACAATTGATTTTGTTAATTAATTAATCAAAAGCTGCTTCTAACAAATGCCATTTCTGATCCATTTTTCTTTTTGTACAGGGGTTAAGAAACATACAGAGTATTTTACTATATTAATCCAATATTTTGAATATTCTATCCCACCATATTTTTTGCGGGGGATATGTTCTTACATCTACATCTGTATATATAGTATTTAGATAACAACACAATATTATTATTTTGAATGGCAAGAAAATGCCATAATTTTTAATCCAGTCTATAATGGATAGCCATAGGTTTTATGTAACATTGTATTCCCAAAAAATGTGAAAAATATTTTCTCTGATTTCTGAACAAAATGTACATAGTTCAGTTTTTTTTAATTTACATTTCAATAATAATAAATTACATGGTAAAATCCTATGAACAATCTTAAATTGAAAACAAATTTCTGGTTATGATAAAATGCATGGAGTAATTAACATTCCAATCTTCAATCTGCATATTTAAAAATATTTTCCATTGATAACGGGAAGATAAAGATAACATTTTATTATCTTCCAAACATAATTTATAGAAAATTTTACAAGATTTTGGTTCATTTAAAATTTTATCTATTAATTTATTTTTAATATTATCCAGTTTAGAACTACCTTCTATCGTACTTTTCCATCTATTTGGAATAGCACTTAAAATACCATAAAACCGACAAAATTAGTATTGATATTATACTTTGTTTTTAAATTCTTCATATGAGAATAATGTATTATTATCTGACACCAGATCATTAATAAAGAATATACACTTTTCAATATATTTGAACTTTAAAATCATTTTGCCATCCATTTTGATGTTTGGGTTCAGCCATATGGACTGGGCCAGAATATCAGTATTGTTTTCAATTTTAAAGATATTTTTTTTTCAAAATTTACCAGGATATCATGCCAGAAGGGATTGACTTGTTCAGCTAAATAAAGCAATCCGTTTGGACTTAAGTGTAAAATTTTGTCACCCCCAAATTTTTGTGTATAACTAAGCAGCAAAACTTTCCAAGGAGAGGAATTTTGGGGGAGCTAATAATTTATACAGCCAAGACATTTTTACACTATAGCAAAACTAGTAAATAATAGGCATCTTAAGACCACCATCACAGTGTTCGGATCGGACATTACCACTGCCCTTTTCACTTTATCAGGTTTTCCTTTCCACAATAAAATGAAAAATATATTCTGAATCTCCTTCAAAACCCCTCTGGAGTGTTAGGAAGGACAGTCAGAACTTGAACCAAAATGGAAAGTGCTAAAGTTTTAATAACTATAACCCTTCCAATATATGTTAGTTTGAATGAAGAGATGTCTCATTAGATACATACCACATCTTCTTATTTCTATTGAGCATTTGGTTTTGCCATTTTATAAAGAACTTTCCGTTTTAATTACCCGTGGAGTTCGGTATTGTTGTTATTTTACTTTTTCTATACTCTCAAATTGTAATATCCACTACATACGAAATAGTTCAAATACAACATTCAAACGTTTAGATGTTAGGTTTAATATATTCTTTCATATTTAAAATTAGAGCATATGATATATTTTAGATGAAAACCAAGATGTGAGTGTAGATATAGATGATTCACAGTGTAAGTTTAGTATAAGATTATTTGAAAAAAGAAACGTTATATGCTTAAGTAAATTGATGATCCTACAGTTTGAATGATGCATATTTTTTTTGACTAAGCGTAAAAGTAAATCAGGTAAATGGATATTTGATATTTCAAAGTCTTCAGGGTTGATAAATACCAGTTTGATACGTACATTAAATTCACAGTGAATACACAGTCACATATGAAGGAGTGTTATATTTGACAAACAATTATTATCAGAAAGAGCACTGTATATGTCAAATGTAGTCAGAAGTATCAAATACCTTTTTGATATTCAACGAATTGCGTAATGAAACTACAAACATCTATTCAGTTTTAAGTCCCGGTCTTTAAAGTAAACGGTAGCCGCTAACTTTCAAGGCTATCATTCATAATAACTGTTGTAGATTATGCATTCTTTTGTGCTTATACATGTTATAGTTAATCTTAAAAATTTTTGTTGAACTGAGTTATAAAGATACATAAACGATTTTAAAGTTAAACATTTTGTGGATATTTTTTCAGTGGGGTATTCTTCATTCTATTTTATTTAAACAACAACATATTCACAGTTGTTTTTTTTTTGGTTTTTTTCGCTAAAAAACAATGAAATACATGTTTTAAGTGATGGTGTAACATGTTCAATTTTCAAATGTACTTTGGGAAGTTGACATCAAATGAACACACTGTGTTTTGTTTATAGACGTGTTTCATTGCGTATATAGTATAAATTGAAATATTTCCTTCGAGTTTTAATACTGCAAAAAGTAGAATGCAAATGTTGTAAGATTTGTAGTAATATTATCAGCTTGACATATTCACTTTTATTCATTGAACATTTTTAATCTTCAAGGTACAATTCCTGTTCTTCGAAAATCATCATTATTTAGACTCGGACAACAACTCAGTGAAGAAGAATACTACAAACTTGGAGTAAAATTGAATATATCCGATGATAAACTATCGAGCATAGGGTCAAATTTGGAATTAAAAACTGCGATGTTTGAAATGTGGAGACCTTCACGGCCTAATGAAACCTTGGTTTTTAATTTAGTTATAGCACTAAAAAAGATGAGCAAAGGCAATGAAGCCGATGCCATACAAGAAGCTTTTGCAGACAATGTAGAATGCAAACTGCTTGTTTAGAATATGTTATACCATAAAAATTAAAAATATTTAAAAATTCTGTTTTTATTGATTGTATTATCGTAGCTTCGTGTGGATGAAATAAATCTTATCCGGCTATAGACCTGTCTACTATATAAACACATGTGTACAGATACCACTCAGGGATAAACGTATTATAGCTTCCTTGTAACCGGCATCTGTGAGAGCGAACATGTATACTAAAACTATTGCTGACCTCACAGAACTATTTCGGTCCAAAATTAAGTCATGTTGATTTCATTGGATAACATATGCAACGGTAGAAAGTAAATACACAGTACGTTTCAGCGTAAATCAATTTAAAGATATATTTGTACATTGTAGGAAAATATCAAATTGCTTTGTACTCGCTACAAAACAGAAGAAAAGGTCACCCAGCTTCGCTTTTCTCTCCTTTTCTAAAGATCGTTAAAAGAAATTTTGAATGATCTTGTAATGTACGAACATTGTTTATATTCATGTTTAAAATTTGGAACGGCGAGCAAGACTGTTTTACCCCGCCTCATTCTGTATGTAGCTGTCCCAAGTCAGGAATCTGGTTCTCGTTTATGGCTGCATATCATGTTAGTTTTGTACATACATTAAACCTTTTGTTTTCTCGGTTAAGTATTCTTACGTTTGTCATTTCGGGGATTTTTAGAGCTTCCTATGTGGAATGGGTTTTGCTTGTCTCATAAGGGTGTTTACGTAATCATCATTTTGGTCCCTGAAGGAGAATTATCTAATTGGCACTTTTAATGCATCTTCGTATTTTTATAATTACACGTATTGCTGTTAACATGGTTTATATGTAAAAGTAAACCATTATCATATGAGTTGATTGTTGTTTTATTTCTATCTCGCTTGCAAACGACCGATGGGGTTTGATTAAGATCAATTAATATTAATTCTCGTAATATTTGCGTTTGTAGGCAAATATGTACATGCTGTTAACTCTATTAGTGATGACCTCAAACACGAGTTGACAGTATTCTTAAAAAAATTTATGTCATTATATGCGGATAACACTGTGATGTTTTCCGAGAGTAGTGAAGATCTACAAAACATGCTAAATGAATTCTGTGATTATTGTGAAAAATGGCAACTCAAAATAAATACTAATAAGACACAAGTTCCTATATTCTCCAAATAGAGACAACCCAAAATATTAGATTTTTTGTACAGAATAGAGAATTAGAAATTGTAACTGAGTATAAATATCTCAGTATATTTTTTGCTAGAAGTGGTTCATTTCTAAAGATCCGAAAATATTTTGTGAACAAGCTACAAAAGCAATGTATGGCATATTAAAAAAGTGTAGACAAAACAGACCATAGAATGTCAGTTAGACATGTTTGATAAGATAGTTTTACCTATTCTTCTCTATGGTTCGGAAATTTGGGGATTTGAAAATTTTGACTTGATAGAACGAGTACATTTAAAATTTTGTGAGCTTGTTCTACATTTAAAACAGAGTACACCTATCTGTATTGTTTATGCAGAATTGGGTAGATATCCTGTAATTGTTAATGCCAAAGTTCGTATGGTTAGTTTCTTATGTAGATTACTGTGTGGTAAAGAAAGTATAATTTCTTGTCTTTTATATAAACTATAATGTATATTAATTTTCACAACTATGGTCAAATGGATATTATTTGTAAAAAATGTTTTTGATACCTGTGGAATGTCACATTTCTGGTTGAACCAATTGTTAGATAAATGGGTAACTAAAAGTATTGAAGACCAGTTTATGCAGAATTGCCTAAGAGAAATTAACACTACTCCTAAATGCTTATGTTATTGAATTTTTAAAACTGATATTAAATTGGAAAGCTATTTTTCCAAATTGTCAATATATAATCAGTTTTTATTGTGTAAATTTAGATGTGGAAGTCACTGATTACCTATCGAGACGGGAAGGTGGAATAACATATCCAGAAATGATAGGTTGTGTCATCTTTGCGAATTAAGAGACATAGGTGATGAATATTAATTTGCTCTAAATCAAGAAAGAAAGAGGTTGTTACCACACTATTGTACTTTTCGTCCAAATATTTGTAAATATCAACAATTAATGAGCTCTAATAATTATATTGTTCTTGAAAAACTATGTAGATTTATAAAAAATATAAATGTGAGTGTCACTCCTCCTGGTTAGTTTATAATTTAATATTTATGTTTGTATTGTTCACATGTGCTTTAATATTTAATGTAATTGTTTATACATATATATTCTCTGTAACTATGTAATTTGTAGTTAATGAGAAATAAAATTCATTCATTCATATTATACATAATTGATGCAATATCATGTAAATTATGATCAACAGATAACAGAGGATATCAAAATGCATAAGTCGTTAAAAGGCAAATATAATTCAAAAACCCATGCACCGAAGAATAATGATTGATCAATACACACTTTAAAAGCCATCTTGCACTATTATCAAATCATCGAAGAAGTTCATTGCAAAATAGACAAGATGACATAAAAAATATCGATCTAGACTACTTATACAAATATTTGTTGGCTATAAACGAAATTGCATGCACGACCCTATACGCAGCAGTATCATTTATTCAACAACGTTATCGTATAATTGTACATAATTGAATAACTGCGTTCATGAGTCCTGTCCAGTACAACTTGATAACCTAAACAGCTACCTCTATATTGAAAGCACGATCATGTTGGTGTGTGATACATGATTTGTTCCTTTTTGATCGATTTATGATCTTTAAACATCGACTAACATTGACATCCGTCGAAAAACTGATTCCAACACAATGTTATCGCAAAAATGCTTGTTAACAGCATAGAAGAATCTTCAACCAACCTTAAGCTGCCAACAGAAATTAAAAGTCATGACATGACTAAAATATACTACCATTGATGTACAATTAACGT
The DNA here is from genome assembly GCA_017311375.1 of Mytilus coruscus. Lineage (NCBI taxonomy): Eukaryota > Metazoa > Mollusca > Bivalvia > Mytilida > Mytilidae > Mytilus > Mytilus coruscus. Next base: position 70,164,689 of record CM029598.1, read on the forward strand.
CAACTTGAGGGGGGATTTAGGGGGTGGAGTGATGAAACAAATAGAAACAAGTAAAATGAGCGATATTTGTTTTTACAATTGAACATTTCAGACTGTTAAAAGATTATTAAAATAAGTGCATTTTCTCAGTTTGCACACATATCCAAAAATAAATGTGAATGCTGGCTTAAACAAATATGTAAACAGAAAATAATATGGCCTGCATTGGTTGTGAGATGTGATGTACATGTAATGCGTGGTCTGCACCAAACTATGTCTGAGTTTAATTGAGAGCTTGATATTATAGAAAAAAATACAGGGATGGTATAACATGCAACAAATGTCTCGGGACAGAATTAAAGTTAACCAATATCAAACAAAGAAACCGTTTGTTTAATAACCTATTATGATATTGATAGTTGCTGGTATAACACCTTAGTTGAAAACAGCACATTGTGTCATGTTTGTCACCTTCGAATGAAATGTCTTCAGTCATATATTTCCTTACGCGTATGATATTGTACAGAATATGGATGCTAAAGTTTCATGGAATTGAAATATATCATCATCATGTCTAGATTTTGGATTTAGCAGGTTTGTTTAATGGCATACGTCCAATTATATATAAAACGATTATAATATTTCCTGTGTCCTTACATTGATTTTCAACCATGATTTAAGTTCATAAAACGCTTAGGATAAACTATGTGTTTGTATATGATACTGAACTACATACAATGTACATTTATAGTACTTCTTATTTACTAGTGTGAACAATTATCAAAAATACGAAGTTGAGGCCAGTTAACTGATGAGAACAAACTTAATGTGAAAAGAGTATTCACTACATGAAACTTATTGAAAATTGTAAACAGATTAACATTATCCGACGTTTGGTATGAACACAGAATAAATCGTTTAACAAACACACGGACATGCATATTTATTTATTATTTTCAAAATTACTTGTGTATCCGATGTCCGCAAAAATAGTATTCACAAACATTATGAACATATATCTATTTCAAGCTTCAGTTTGCATTGATTTCACCTCATATTCGCTAAAAAGGGGGCAAAACTGAAAAAAATCCTCGATCATATGAATCAGGCAGTCACAGTTAAAAGATTCGATCAATTAAATCCCACGAAAAAAAAAAAAAAAAAAAAACATTCTAAGCCGGACAGAGTACCTACCGTGATAATGTGATATGAATTTATAGTATGTATTCATTGGTGATTTGACAAAAACTTATTGATTTGATGACTAAGAAGTTTGTACATATTGGAAGGCTACATTATTATCCTTTAAATACCTACATAACTAAATTTATTGTTCGAAATTCCACTGTCACTGGATGATGTTTAACGGATTTTTTGAACAGCTTAGGTAAGAATGATATTATTCCATTGCATACGTTGCTTTTTCAATGAAGGTATAACTCAATTTTAAATTAAGTATTGAAATAATTTGTATACAAATACATAAAATATAATGCAAAGTGAAGCATACAATAAAATATGTATAATTAAATGTTTTGTTATTATCGATAATGACAAAAAGGAAAAATCATTTTGCTTTTTGTTTTATTTTTCCTCCGACAAAGTTATTTAACATAGGTCTTAAAGAAATGCACTACAAAATAACTGTGTTCTCGGACCAGCTATCGCTTGTGTTTAATGTTTCCGTAAAAAATTAAAAAACTCATATAATGCATCAATAACATTTTGAAGAATACGCTATCTTAGTACAATAAAAATAATCTTGTAAATTTTCATCTTTCCGGAAAATTTGTGAAAGTACAAGAATATTGGCAGTTAACTTAATCTTTCATACATTTTACAATAATTTTACAATAAATTACAAGGACTTGTCCAGTGTTCAGTTTTCTAATTAGAAAGGCAACAAAGTTAAATTATGACATGTAAGTTCGATACCAACATGGTTGTACACACACAATCACACACACACACACACACACACACACACACACACACACACACACACACACACACACACACACACACACACACACACACACACACACACACACACACACACACACACACACACACACACACACACACACACACACACACACACACACACACACACACACACACACACACACACATACATGTCTAAGGTGTCAAGTGGGGACACCTGCTACAACACGATCAAATGGGGACTTCTTTCGTGTTGGTCTTGTGTTTAATTTGATATCAGATTTGCTTACAAAAGAACTTATTATACTCGCATGTAACAGTTGGTAGCTGAGAAATGTCATTTGGATGACATAAATTAAGTGAACTAAATGGGGACACACAAATTATACACAAATGTATGATATGAGCTTTCTAAATGGGGACTATTAATGACATTTATTTCGTGAACTAAATGGGGACACACAGTATGATATGAGATTTCTAAATGAGGACATTTCATCTCATCAAAGATATTTAAGTGTGGACATTAGTGTGTCAATGGAAAGCATCAAAATGAGATCATCTTCTGTAATAAAACCATTGGTAGCGGTTTCTATTCAGATGAACTAACTCATGAAGATGAAATTCTGTATACGGACCTGTATTCTAGGGGTAAATTTCCTAGAATATCTCGGCATCAGTGTTATATAAACGTTATCTAGGGGTTATAAACTTCAAACATCTCAGTTTGAGTGTTTCAGAACGCTCCCTACAAATAACAACCTCGAACAACTCATTATCAGTGTTGTAGAAATGTTTGCTAGTGGTCATTCACCTAGAATATCTCAGTAGCTTTGTTATATGAACGTTTTATAGGGTTCATATCCCTTGAAAAACTTAGTATCAGTGTTATATGCACGTTATCTTGGGTTCATATCCTTTGAAAAACACAGGACCGTGTTATATAAACGTTATCTAGGGGTCATTTCTCTTGTAAAACACAGGACCAGTATTATAGGAACGCTATCTAGTTGTCATACCACTCGAATTACTCAGTACCAGTGTTTAAGAACGTTAATTAGGGATAGCATCCTGGAAAAACTCAGCTACAGTGGTATATGAACTTTATCTAGGAGCTATACACCTCGAATAACTCAGTACCAGTTTTATATGAACGTTATCTAGGGGTTATACACTTAAAAAATCTCAGTAAGAGTGTTTCAGAACGTTCCGTACAGATACAAAACGTCGAACAACTCATTATCAGTGTTTTAGGACCGTTCGCTAGTTGTCATTCTCCTAAAATATCTCAGTATCAGTTTTATATGAAAGTTATATAGGTGTTATACACTCTAAACATGTCATCAGTAAGAGTGTTTAGGAACCTTCCTGCAGATAAAAACCTCGAACAACTTATCAGTGTTGTAAGAACGTTGGCTAGTGGTAATTTTGCCTAGAATATCTCAGCATCAGTCTTATTTAAACGTTTTATAGGGTTCTTATCCCTTGAAAACTTAGTATCAGTGTTATATGCACGTTATCTAGGGTTCATATCCCTGAAAACACAGGACCAGTATTATATTAACGTTATCTCGGGGTCATATCTTTGTAAAACAAAGGACCAGTGTTACAGGAACGTTATCTAGTGGTCATACCACTCGAATTACTCAGTACAAGTGTTTAAGTACGTTATCTAGGGATTACATCCCTGGACAAACTCATCAGTGGTATATGAATTTTATCTAAAAGCTATACACCTCCAATAACTCAGTACCAGTGTTATATGAACGTTATCTAGGGTTATACACTTCAAACATCTCAGTAAGAGTGTTTCAGAAACGTTCTCTACCGATAAAAAACCTGGAACAACTCATTTTCATTATCAGTGTTGTAGGAACGTTCGCTAGTGGTCATTCACCTAGAATATCTCAGTATCAGTGTTATATGATCGTATAATAGGGTTCATATCCCTTGAAAACTTAGAATCAGTGTTATATGCACGTTATTTAGGGGTCATATCTCTTGTAAAACAAAGGACCCGTGTTATAGGAAAGTTACCTAGTGGTCATACTCCTCGAATAACTCAGTACCAGTGTTTAAGAACGTTACCAGGATCATATCCTGGAAAACTCAGCACCAGTTGTATATGAATTTTATCTAGGGTAATACACTCCAAACATCTCAGTAAAATTGTTTCAGAACGTTCTCTACCGATAAAACCTCGAACAACTCATTATCAGTGTTGTAGGAACGTTCGCTAGTGGTCATTCACATAGAATATCTCAGTATCAGTGTTATATGAACGTATAACAGGGTTCATATCCCTTGAAAAATTTAGTATCAGTGTTATATGCACGTTATCCAGGGTTCATATCCCTTGCAAAACTCAGTACAAGTGTTATATGAACGTTATCTAGGGGTCATATCTCTTGTAAAACAAAAGGACCAGTGTTGTAGGAACGTTATCTAGTGGTCATACTCCTCTAATAACTCAGTACTAGTGTTAAAGAGCGTTATCTAGGGATCACATCTCTTGAAAAACTCAGCATCAGTGGTATATGAATTCTATCTAGGGGTTATACACCTCAAATAACTCAGTACCAGTGGTATATGAATTTATCTAGGGTCTATACACCTCGAATAACTCAGTACTAGTGTTATATGAACGTTATCAAGGAGTTATACACTTCAAACATCTCAGTAAGAGTGTTTCAGAACGTTCTCTACCGATAAAAAACATCGAACAACTCATTATCAGTGTTGTAGGAACGTTCGCTAGTGGTCATTCACCTAGAATATCTCAGTATCAGTGTTATATGAACGTATAATAGGGTTCATATCCCTTGAAAAACTTAGTATCAGTGTTATATGCACGTTATCTAGGGTTCATATCCCTTGAAAAACTCAGGACCAGTGTTTTATTAACGTTATTTCTGGGTCATATCTCTTGTAAAACATAGGACCCGTGTTATAGGAAAGTTACCTAGTGGTAATACTCCTCGAATAACTCACTTCTAGTGTTTAAGAATGTTATCTAGGGATCAAATCCCATAAAAAGTCAGCATCAGTGGTATTTGAATTTTATCTAGGGGTAATACACCTCGAATAACTCAGTACCAGTGTTATATGAACGTTATCTAGGGGTTATACACTTTCTAACAAAAATCAAACTGGGACACAAATATGCTGGACCGAGTAAAATCAAGTGGGGACACGTATGCTTGTCCAAGTAACATCAATTGGTGACACACATGATAGATTCATACTAAATGAGGACCTTTTAAGTGGAAATTTTGAGAAAACGTGAATCTTTATTTGTACGTTTTGTATAGGTATAGCCCTCAAAAAAGACAATTCAAGTCTTATAAAAACGTGATCCAAATGACATACTAGTACTCCTAAAAAGTATTAGTGTTATATGCACGTTATCTCGGTTTCATATCCCTGGAAAAACCAAGGACCAGTGTTATATGAACATTATCTATGGGTTATACACTACAAACATCTCAGTAAGAGAGTTTCAGAACGTTACGTGCAGACACAAAACGTCGAACAAATCATTATCAGTGTTTAAGGAACGTTCGCTAGTTGTCATTCTCCTAGAATATCTCAGTATCAGTGTTATATGAACGTTATATAGGGGCTATACGCTCCAAACATCTAAAAAAAAAGAGTGTTAAGAACGTTCCCTACAGATAAAAAAAACCTCGAACAACTCAGTATCAGTGTTGTTGAAACGTACGCTAGTGGTCATACACCTAGAATATCTCAGTATCAGTGTTATATGAACGTTTTATAGGGTTCATATCCCTTGACAAAAATTTGTATCAGTGTTATATGCACGTTATCTAGGGTTCATATCCCTTGAAAAACTCAGTACAAGTGTTATATGAATGTTATCTAGGGGTCATATCTCTTGTAAAACAAAGGACCAGTGTTGTAGGAACGTTATCTAGTGGTCATACTCCTCGAATAACTCAGTACAAGTGTTTAAGAGCGTTATCTAGGGATCACATCTCTTGAAAAACTCAGCATCAGTGGTATATGAATTCTAACTAGGGGTTATACACCTCAAATAACTCAGTACCAGTGGTATATGAATTTATCTAGGGTCTATACACCTCGAATAACTCAGTACCAGTGTTATATGAACGTTATCAAGGAGTTATACACTTCAAACATCTCAGTAAGAGTGTTTCAGAACGTTCATACCGATAAAAAACCTCGAATAACTCATTATCAGTGTTGTAGGAACGTTCGCTAGTTGTCATTCACCCAGAATATCTCAGTATCAGTGTTGTATGAACGTATAATAGGGTTCATATCCCTTGAAAAACTTAGAATCAGTGTTATATGCACGTTATCTAGGGGTCATATATCTTGTTAAACAAAGGACCAGTGTTGTAGGAACGTTATCTAGTGGTCATACTCCTCGAATAACTCAGTACAAGTGTTTAAAAGCGTTATCTAGGGATCATATCCCCGGGAAAACTCGGCATCAGTGGTAAATGAATTTTCTCCAGGGTTATACACCTCGAATAACTCAGAACCAGTGTTATATGAACGTTATCTAGGGTTATACACTTCAAACATATCAGTAGGCGTGTTTTGGAAAGTTCCTACAGATACAAAACATCAAACAACTCAGTATCAGTGTTTTAGGAACGTTCACTAGTGGTCATTCACCTAGAATATCTAAGTATCAGTGTTATATGAACGTTATTAAGGGCTAGTACACTTCAAACATCTCAGTAAGAGTGTTTCGAACGCTCCCTACAGATAAAAACCTCGAACAACTCATTATCAGTGTTGTAGCAACGTTCGCTAGTGGTCATTCACCTAGAATATCTCAGTATCAGTGGTATATGAACGTTTTATAGGGTTCATATCCCTTTAAAACTTAGTATCCGTGTTATACCGACGTTATCTAGGGTTCATATCCCTTAAAAACTCAGGACTAGTGTTATATGAACGTTATCTAGGGTTATACACTTCAAACATCTCAGTATGAGTGTTTCGGATCGTTCCTACAGATAAAAACCTCGAACAACTCATTATCAGTGTTGTAGCAACGTTCGCTAGTGGTCATTCACCTAGAATATCTCAGTATCAGTGTTATATGAACGTATAATAGGGTTCATATCCCTTGAAAAACTTAGTATCAGTGTTATATGCACGTTATCTAGGGTTCATATCCCTTGAAAACTCAGGACCAGTGTTTTATTAACGTTATTTCTGGGTCATATCTCTTGTAAAACAAAGGACCCGTGTTATAGGAAAGTTACCTAGTGGTCATACTCCTCGAATAACTCAGTACCAGTGTTTAAGAACGTTATCAGGGATCATATCCTGGAAAAACTCAGCACCAGTTGTATATGAATTTTATCTAGGGGTAATACACTCCAAACATCTCAGTAAGAGTGTTTCAGAACGTTCTCTACCGATAAAAACCTCGAACAACTCATTATCAGTGTTGTTGTAGGAACATTCGCTAGTGGTCATACACCTAGAATATCTCAGTATCAGTGTTATATGAACGTTTTATAGGGTTCATATCCCTTGACAAAATTTGTATCAGTGTTATATGCACGTTATTTAGGGTTCATATCCCTTGTAAAACTCAGTACAAGTGTTATATGAACGTTATCTTATATGAACGTTATCTAGGGGTTATATCTCTTGTAAAACAAAGGACCAGTGTTGTAGGAACGTTATTTAGTGGTCATACTCTTCGAATAACTCAGTACAAGTGTTTAAGAGCGTCATCTAGGGATCACATCTCTTGAAAAACTCAGCATCAGTGGTATATGAATTCTATCTAGGGGTTATACACCTCAAATAACTCAGTATTAGTGGTATATGAATTTATCTAGGGTCTATACACCTCGAATAATTCAGTACCAGTGTTATATGAACGTTAAGAGTAAGAGTGTTTCAGAACGTTTTCTACCGATAAAAAACATCGAACAACTCATTATCAGTGTTGTAGGAACGTTCGCTAGTGGTCATTCATCTAGAATATCTCAGTATCAGTGTTACATGAACTTTCATAGGGTTCATATCCCTTGAAAAATTTAGTATCAGTGTTATATGCACGTTATCTAGGGTTCATATCCCTTGCAAAACTCAGTACAAGTGTTATATGAACGTTATCTAGGGTCATATCTCTTGTAAAACAAAAGGACCAGTGTTGTAGGAACGTTATCTAGTGGTCATACTCCTCTAATAACTCAGTACTAGTGTTAAAGAGCGTTATCTAGGATCACATCTCTTGAAAAACTCAGCATCAGTGGTATATGAATTCTATCTAGGGTTATACACCTCAAATAACTCAGTACCAGTGGTATATGAATTTATCTAGGGTCTATACACCTCGAATAACTCAGTACCAGTGTTATATGAACGTTATCAAGGAGTTATACACTTCAAACATCTCAGTAAGAGTGTTTCAGAACGTTCATACCGATAAAAACCTCGAACAACTCATTATCAGTGTTGTGGGAACGTTCGCTAGTGGTCATTCACCTAGAATATTTCAGTATCAGTGTTCTATGAACGTATAATAGGGTTCATATCCCTTGAAAAACTTAGTATCAGTGTTATATGCACGTTATCTAGGGGTCATTTTCTTGTTAAACAAAGGACCAGTGTTGTAGGAACGTTATCTAGTGGTCATACTCCTCGAATAACTCAGTACAAGTGTTTAAGAGCGTTATCTAGGGATCATATCCCTGGGAAAACTCGGCATCAGTGGTAAATTAATTTTCTCCAGGGGTTATACACCTCGAATAACTCAGAACCAGTGTTATATGAACGTTATCTAGGGGTTATACACTTCAAACATATCAGTAGGCGTGTTTTGGAAAGTTCCCTACAGATACAAAACATCAAACAACTCAGTATCAGTGTTTTAGGAACGTTCACTAGTGGTCATTCACCTAGAATATCTAAGTATCAGTGTTATATGAACGTTATTAAGGGCTAGTACACTTCAAACATCTCAGTAAGAGTGTTTCGGAACGCTCCCTACAGATAAAAAACCTCGAACAACTCATTATCAGTGTTGTAGCAACGTTCGCTAGTGGTCATTCACCTAGAATATCTCAGTATCAGTGGTATATGAACGTTTTATAGGGTTCATATCCCTTTAAAAACTTAGTATCCGTGTTATACCGACGTTATCTAGGTTCATATCCCTTAAAAACTCAGGACTAGTGTTATATGAACGTTATCTAGGGTTATACACTTCAAACATCTCAGTATGAGTGTTTCGGATCGTTCCTACAGATAAAAACCTCGAACAACTCATTATCAGTGTTGTAGCAACGTTCGCTAGTGGTCATTCACCTAGAATATCTCAGTATCAGTGTTATATGAACGTATAATAGGGTTCATATCCCTTGAAAACTTAGTATCAGTGTTATATGCACGTTATCTAGGGTTCATATCCCTTGAAAACTCAGGACCAGTGTTTTATTAACGTTATTTCTGGGTCATATCTCTTGTAAAACAAAGGACCCGTGTTATAGGAAAGTTACCTAGTGGTCATACTCCTCGAATAACTCAGTACCAGTGTTTAAGAACGTTATCAGGATCATATCCTGGAAAACTCAGCACCAGTTGTATATGAATTTTATCTAGGGTAATACACTCCAAACATCTCAGTAAGAGTGTTTCAGAACGTTCTCTACCGATAAAAACCTCGAACAACTCATTATCAGTGTTGTTGTAGGAACATTCGCTAGTGGTCATACACCTAGAATATCTCAGTATCAGTGTTATATGAACGTTTTATAGGGTTCATATCCCTTGACAAAATTTGTATCAGTGTTATATGCACGTTATTTAGGGTTCATATCCTTGAAAACTCAGTACAAGTGTTATATGAACGTTATCTTATATGAACGTTATCTAGGGTTATATCTCTTGTAAAACAAAGGACCAGTGTTGTAGGAACGTTATTTAGTGGTCATACTCTTCGAATAACTCAGTACAAGTGTTTAAGAGCGTTATCTAGGGATCACATTTCTTGAAAACTAAGCATCAGTGGTATATGAATTCTATCTAGGTGTTATACACCTCAAATAACTCAGTATTAGTGGTATATGAATTTATCTAGGGTCTATACACCTCGAATAATTCAGTACCAGTGTTATATGAACGTTAAGAGTAAGAGTGTTTCAGAACGTTTTCTACCGATAAAAAACATCGAACAACTCATTATCAGTGTTGTAGGAACGTTCGCTAGTGGTCATTCATCTAGAATATCTCAGTATCAGTGTTACATGAACTTTTCATAGGGTTCATATCCCTTGAAAAATTTAGTATCAGTGTTATATGCACGTTATCTAGGGTTCATATCCCTTGCAAAACTCAGTACAAGTGTTATATGAACGTTATCTAGGGGTCATATCTCTTGTAAAACAAAAGGACCAGTGTTGTAGGAACGTTATCTAGTGGTCATACTCCTCTAATAACTCAGTACTAGTGTTAAAGAGCGTTATCTAGGGATCACATCTCTTGAAAAACTCAGCATCAGTGGTATATGAATTTTATCTAGGGGTTATACACCTCAAATAACTCAGTACCAGTGGTATATGAATTTAGCTAGGGTCTATACACCTCGAATAACTCAGTACTAGTGTTATATGAACGTTATCAAGGAGTTATACACTTCAAACATCTCAGTAAGAGTGTTTCAGAACGTTCATACCGATAAAAAACCTCGAACAACTCATTATCAGTGTTGTAGGAACGTTCGCTAGTGGTCATTCACCTAGAATATCTCAGTATCAGTGTTGTATGAACGTATAATAGGGTTCATATCCCTTGAAAAACTTAGTATCAGTGTTATATGCACGTTATCTAGGGGTCATATATCTTGTTAAACAAAGGACCAGTGTTGTAGGAACGTTATCTAGTGGTCATACTCCTCGAATAACTCAGTACAAGTGTTTAAAAGCGTTATCTAGGGATCATATCCCCGGGAAAACTCGGCATCAGTGGTAAATGAATTTTCTCCAGGGGTTATACACCTCGAATAACTCAGAACCAGTGTTATATGAACGTTATCTAGGGGTTATACACTTCAAACATATCAGTAGGCGTGTTTTGGAAAGTTCCCTACAGATACAAAACATCAAACAACTCAGTATCAGTGTTTTAGGAACGTTCACTAGTGGTCATTCACCTAGAATATCTAAGTATCAGTGTTATATGAACGTTATTAAGGGCTAGTACACTTCAAACATCTCAGTAAGAGTGTTTCGGAACGCTCCCTACAGATAAAAAACCTCGAACAACTCATTATCAGTGTTGTAGCAACGTTCGCTAGTGGTCATTCACCTAGAATATCTCAGTATCAGTGGTATATGAACGTTTTATAGGGTTCATATCCCTTTAAAAACTTAGTATCCGTGTTATACCGACGTTATCTAGGGTTCATATCCCTTAAAAAACTCAGGACTAGTGTTATATGAACGTTATCTAGGGGTTATACACTTCAAACATCTCAGTATGAGTGTTTCGGATCGTTCCCTACAGATAAAAAACCTCGAACAACTCATTATCAGTGTTGTAGCAACGTTCGCTAGTGGTCATTCACCTAGAATATCTCAGTATCAGTGTTATATGAACGTATAATAGGGTTCATATCCCTTGAAAAACTTAGTATCAGTGTTATATGCACGTTATCTAGGGTTCATATCCCTTGAAAAACTCAGGACCAGTGTTTTATTAACGTTATTTCTGGGTCATATCTCTTGTAAAACAAAGGACCCGTGTTATAGGAAAGTTACCTAGTGGTCATACTCCTCGAATAACTCAGTACCAGTGTTTAAGAACGTTATCAGGGATCATATCCCTGGAAAAACTCAGCACCAGTTGTATATGAATTTTATCTAGGGGTAATACACTCCAAACATCTCAGTAAGAGTGTTTCAGAACGTTCTCTACCGATAAAAACCTCGAACAACTCATTATCAGTGTTGTTGTAGGAACGTTCGCTAGTGGTCATACACCTAGAATATCTCAGTATCAGTGTTATATGAACGTTTTATAGGGTTCATATCCCTTGAAAAAATTTGTATCAGTGTTATATGCACGTTATTTAGGTTCATATCCTTGAAAACTCAGTACAAGTGTTATATGAACGTTATCTTATATGAACGTTATCTAGGGTTATATCTCTTGTAAAACAAAGGACCAGTGTTGTAGGAACGTTATTTAGTGGTCATACTCTTCGAATAACTCAGTACAAGTGTTTAAGAGCGTTATCTAGGGATCACATTTCTTGAAAAACTAAGCATCAGTGGTATATGAATTCTATCTAGGTGTTATACACCTCAAATAACTCAGTATTAGTGGTATATGAATTTATCTAGGTCTATACACCTCGAATAATACAGTACCAGTGTTATATGAACGTTAAGAGTAAGAGTGTTTCAGAACGTTTTCACCGATAGAAAACATCGAACAACTCATTATCAGTGTTGTAGGAACGTTCGCTAGTGGTCATTCATCTAGAATATCTCAGTATCAGTGTTACATGAACTTTTCATAGGGTTCATATCCCTTGAAAAATTTAGTATCAGTGTTATATGCACGTTATCTAGGGTTCATATCCCTTGCAAAACTCAGTACAAGTGTTATATGAACGTTATCTAGGGTCATATCTCTTGTAAAACAAAAGGACCAGTGTTGTAGGAACGTTATCTAGTGGTCATACTCCTCTAATAACTCAGTACTAGTGTTAAAGAGCGTTATCTAGGGATCACATCTCTTGAAAACTCAGCATCAGTGGTATATGAATTCTATCTAGGGTTATACACCTCAAATAACTCAGTACCAGTGGTATATGAATTTAGCTAGGGTCTATACACCTCGAATAACTCAGTACTAGTGTTATATGAACGTTATCAAGGAGTTATACACTTCAAACATCTCAGTAAGAGTGTTTCAGAACGTTCATACCGATAAAAACCTCGAACAACTCATTATCAGTGTTGAAGGAACGTTCGCTAGTGGTCATTCACCTAGAATATCTCAGTATCAGTGTTGTATGAACGTATAATAGGGTTCATATCCCTTGAAAACTTAGTATCAGTGTTATATGCACGTTATCTAGGGTCATATATCTTGTTAAACAAAGGACCAGTGTTGTAGGAACGTTATCTAGTGGTCATACTCCTCGAATAACTCAGTACAAGTGTTTAAAAGCGTTATCTAGGGATCATATCCCGGGAAAACTCGGCATCAGTGGTAAATGAATTTTCTCCAGGGTTATACACCTCGAATAACTCAGAACCAGTGTTATATGAACGTTATCTAGGGTTATACACTTCAAACATATCAGTAGGCGTGTTTTGGAAAGTTCCTACAGATACAAAACATCAAACAACTCAGTATCAGTGTTTTAGGAACGTTCACTAGTGGTCATTCACCTAGAATATCTAAGTATCAGTGTTATATGAACGTTATTAAGGGCTAGTACACTTCAAACATCTCAGTAAGAGTGTTTCGGAACGCTCCCTACAGATAAAAACCTCGAACAACTCATTATCAGTGTTGTAGCAACGTTCGCTAGTGGTCATTCACCCAGAATATCTCAGTATCAGTGGTATATGAACGTTTTATAGGGTTCATATCCCTTTAAAAACTTAGTATCCGTGTTATACCGACGTTATCTAGGGTTCATATCCCTTAAAAACTCAGGACTAGTGTTATATGAACGTTATCTAGGGTTATACACTTCAAACATCTCAGTATGAGTGTTTCGGATCGTTCCTACAGATAAAAACCTCGAACAACTCATTATCAGTGTTGTAGCAACGTTCGCTAGTGGTCATTCACCTAGAATATCTCAGTATCAGTGTTATATGAACGTATAATAGGGTTCATATCCTTGAAAACTTAGTATCAGTGTTATATGCACGTTATCTAGGGTTCATATCCCTTGAAAACTCAGGACCAGTGTTTTATTAACGTTATTTCTGGGTCATATCTCTTGTAAAACAAAGGACCCGTGTTATAGGAAAGTTACCTAGTGGTCATACTCCTCGAATAACTCAGTACCAGTGTTTAAGAACGTTATCAGGGATCATATCCTGGAAAAACTTAGGTCCAGTGTTATATGAACGTTATCTAGGGTTTTACACTTGAAACATCGCAGTAAAAGTGTTTCGGAACGTTCCTACAGATAAATAAAACCTCGAACAACTCATTATCAGTGTTGCAGGAACGTTCGCCAGTGGCAACTCACCTAGAATATCTCAGTATAAGTGTGATATGAACATTTCATATGGTTCATATCCCATGAAAAACGTAGTAGCAGTGTAGTATGCACTTTATCTAGGGTTCATATCCCCTGAAAACTCAGGACAAGTGTTATATGAACATTATCTAGGGTCATATCCCTTGTAAAACACAGGACCAGTGTTATAGGAACCTTATCTAGTGGTCATACTCCTCGAATAACTCAGTACCAGTGTTTAAGAACGTTATCTAGGGTTACATCCCTAGTAAAACTCAGCATCAGTGGTATATGAATTTTATCCAGGGTTATACACGTCGAATAACTCAGTACCAGTGTTATATGAACGTTATCTAGGGTTATACACTTCAAACATCTCAGTAAGAGTATTTCGGAACGTTCCATACAGATACAAAACATCCAACAACTCATTATCAGTGTTTTAGGAACTTTCGCTAGTGGTCATTCTCCTAGAATATCTCAGTATCAGTGTTATATGAACGTTATCGAGGGCTAATGCACTTCAAACATCTCAGTAAGAGTGTTTCGGAACGCTCCCTACAGATAAAAAACTCGAACAACTCTATCAGTGTTGTAGGAACGTTCGCTAGTGGTCATTCACCTAGAATATCTCAGTATCAGTGTTATATGAACTTTGATAGGGTTCATATCCCTTGAAACACTTAGTATCAGTGTTATACGCACGTTATTTAAGGTTCATATCCTTGCAAAACTCGGAACCCGTGTGATATGAACATAATCTAGGGTTATACACTTCAAACATCTCAGTATGAGTATTTGGGATCGTTCCTACAGACAAAAACCTCGAACAACTCATTATCAGTGCTCTAGGAACGTTTGCTAGTGGTCATTCACCTAGAATATCTCAGTATAAGTGTTATATGAACGTTTCATATGGTTCATATCCCTTGAAAAACGTAGTATCAGTGTTATATGCACTTTATCTAGGGTTCATATCCCCTGAAAAACTCAGGACCAGTGTTATAGGAACGTTATCTAGTGGTCACATCCATAGAAAAGTCAGTATCAGTGGTATATGAATTTTATTCAGGGTTATACACCTCGAATAACTCAGTACCGGTGTTATATTCACGTTATCTAGAGTTCATATCCCTTGCAAAAACTCAGGTCCAGTGTTATATGAACGTTATCTAGTGGTCATACTCCTCGAATAACTCAGTACCAGTGTTTAAGAACGTTATCTAGGGTCACATCCTAGAAAAACTCAGGATCAGTGGTATATGAATTTTATCAAAGGGTTATACACCTCGAATAACTCAGTACCAGTCTTATATGCACGTTATCTAGGGTTCATATCCCTTGAAAACTTAGGTCCAGTGTTATATGAACGTTATCTAGGGTTTTACACTTGAAACATCGCAGTAAAGTGTTTCGGAACGTTCCTACAGATAAATAAAACCTCGAACAACTCATTATCAGTGTTGTAGGAACGTTCGCCAGTGGCAATTCAACTAGAATATCTCAGTATAAGTGTTATATGAACGTTTCATATGGTTCATATCCCATGAAAAACGTAGTAGCAGTGTTATATGCACTTTATCTAGGGTTCATATCCCATGAAAAACGTAGTAGCAGTGTTGTATGCACTTTATCTGGGATTCATATCCCCCTGAAAAACTCAGGACAAGTGTTATATGAACATTATCTAGGGGTCATATCCCTTGTAAAACACAGGACCAGTGTTATAGGAACCTTATCTAGTGGTCATTCTCCTAGAATATCTCAGTATCAGTGTTATATGAACGTTATCGAGGGCTTATGCACTTGAAACATCTCAGTAAGAGTGTTTCGGAACGCTCCCTACAGATAAAAAAGCTCGAACAACTCTATCAGTGTTGTAGAAACGTTCGCTAGTGGTCATTCACCTAGAATATCTCAGTATCAGTGTGATATGAACTTTGATAGGGTTCATATCCTTGAAACACTTAGTATCAGTGTTATACGCACGTTATCTAAGGTTCATATCCCTTGCAAAACTCGGAACCCGTGTGATATGAACATAATCTAGGGGTTATACACTTCAAACATCTCAGTATGAGTGTTTGGGATCGTTCCCTACAGATAAAAAACCTCGAACAACTCATTATCAGTGCTCTAGGAACGTTTGCTAGTGGTCATTCACCTAGAATATCTCAGTATAAGTGTTATATGAACGTTTCATATGGTTCATATCCCTTGAAAAACGTAGTATCAGTGTTATATGCACTTTATCTAGGGTTCATATCCCCTGAAAAACTCAGGACCAGTG
The DNA here is from genome assembly GCA_017311375.1 of Mytilus coruscus. NCBI lineage: Eukaryota > Metazoa > Mollusca > Bivalvia > Mytilida > Mytilidae > Mytilus > Mytilus coruscus. The sequence goes on from CM029598.1 coordinate 70,181,131, forward strand.
TTATAGGAACGTTATCTAGTGGTCATACTCCTCGAATAACTCAGTACCAGTGTTTAAGAACGTTATCTACGGGTCACATCACTAGAAAAAGTCAGCATCAGTGGTATATGAATTTTATCCAGGGGTTATACACCTCGAATAACTCAGTACCGGTGTTATATGCACGTTATCTAGAGTTCATATCCCTTGAAAAACTCAGGTCCAGTGTTATATGAACGTTATCTAGTGGTCATATCTCTTGTAAAACACAGGACCAGTGTTATAGGAACGTTATCTAGTGGTCATACTCCTCGAATAACTCAGTACGTTATCTAGGTGTCACATCCCTAGAAAAACTCAGCATCAGTGGTATATGAATTTTATTCAGGGGTTATACACCTCGAATAACTCAGTACCAGTCTTATATGCACGTTATCTAGGATTCATATCCTTGAAAACTCAGGTCCAGTGCTATATGAACGTTATCTAGGGTTTTCACTTGAAACATAGCAGTAAAAGTGTTTCGGAACCTTACCTACAGATAAATAAAACCTCGAACAACTCATTATCAGTGTTGTAGGAACGTTCGCTAGTGGTCATTCACCTACAATATCTCAGTATCAGTGTTATATGAACGTTTTATAGGGATCATATCCCTTAAACAACTTAGTATCAGTGTTATATGCACGTTATCTAGGGTTCATATCCCCCTGAAAAACTCAGGACCAGTGTTATATGAACATTATCTAGGGGTCATATCCCTTGTAAAACACAGGACCAGTGTTATAGGAACGTTATCTAGTAGTCATACTCCTCGAATAACTCAGTACCAGTGTTTAAGAACGTTATCTAAGGATCACATCCCTGGAAAAACTCAGAATCAGTGGTATATGAATTTTATCTAGGGGTTATACACGTCGAATAACTCAGTACCAGTGTTATATGAACGTTATCTAGGGGTTATACACTTTAAACATCTCAGTAAGAGTGTTTCGGAACGTTCCCTACAGATAAAAAACATCGAACAACTCATTATCAGTGTTTCAGGAACGTTCGCTAGTGGTCATTCTCCTAGAATATCTCAGTATCAGTGTTATATGAACGTTATCGAGGGTTCATATCCCTTGAAAAACTTAGTATCAGTGTTATACGCATATTATCTTGGGTTCATATCCCTTGAAAAACTCACGACTAGTGTTATATGAATGTTATCTAGGGGTTATACAATTGAAACATCTCAGTATGAGTGTTTCGGATCGTTCCCTACAGATAAAAAACCTCGAAAAACTCATACTCAGTGCTCTAGGAACGTTTGCTAGTGGTCATTCACCAAGAATATCTCAGTATAAATGTTTTATGAACGTTACTTAGGGGTCATACACCTCCATCATCTCAGTTAAACTGTTATAGGTACGTTTTGTTTGGTTCTAGCCCTAGAATAAGCCAGTACTAGTCTTATAAGAATGTTATACAATGGACATACTTCTAAAAAAAACTTAGTATCAGTGCTGTATGCACTTTATAAATGGCTCGTACTCCTTGAAAAACTCAGAACCAGTATATATCAACTTTATCTAGGGGTCATACCAATCGAATATTTTATTACGAGTGTTAATCTAGGGGTCATACACCTTGAATAACTCAGTACCAGTGTTTAGGAAGGTTATCTAGGGGCTCTACACTTCAAACATCTCAGTATGAGTGTTTCGGATCGTTCCCTACAGATAAAAAACCTCGAACAACTCATTATCAGTGCTCTAGGAACGTTTGCTAGTGGTCATTCACCTAGAATATCTCAGTATAAATGTTATATGAACGTTACTTAGGGGTCATACGCCTCCATCATCTCAGTAAAAGTGTTATTTGTACGTTTTGTTTGGTTTTAGCCCTAGAATAAACCAGTACTAGTTTCATAAGAACGTTATCCAAAGGACATACTCCTGAAAAAACTTAGTATCAGTGCTGTATGCAATTTATAAATGGGTCGTACCCCTTGAAAAACTCAGAACCAGTATATATGAACGTTATCTAGGGGTCATACCTCTCGAATTTTTCAGTACGAGTGTTAACCTATAGGGGTCATACACCTTCAATAACTCAGTACCAGTGTTTAAGAAGGTTATCTAGGGGTTCTACACTTTCTAACAAAAATCAAACTTGGACACAAATATGCTTAACTAAGTAACATCAAGTGGGGACACTTATGCTTGTCCAAGTAACATCAAGTGGGAACACACATGATAGATTTTACTAAATGAGGACCTTTGGGGAAATTTTGAAAATCGTGAACCTTTATTTGTACGTTTTCTAAAGATCTAGCCCTCAAAAAGTCAATTCAAGTCTTATAAAACGTGATCCAAACGACATACTCCTCGAAAACTAAGTATCAGAGCTATGTGCATGTTATCTTTGGTTCATATCCCTTGAAAACTCAGGACCAGTGTTTTAGGAACGTTATCTAGTGGTCATATCTCTTGTAAAACACAGGACCAGTGTTATAGGAACGTTATCTAGTGCTCATACTTCTCGAATAACTCAGTACCAGTGTTTAAGAACGTTATCTAAGGATCACATCCCTAGAAAAACTCAGCATCAGTGGTATATGAATTTTATCTAGGGGTTATACACGTCGAATAACTCAGTACCAGTGTTATATGAACGTTATCTAGGGGTTATACACTTCAAACATCTCAGTAAGAGTGTTTCGGAACGTTCCCTTCAGATACAAAACATCGAAGAGCTCATAATCAGTGTTTAAGGAACGTTCGCTGGTGGTCATTTTCCTAGAATATCTCAGTATCAGTGTTATTTGAACGTTATCGAGGGCTTTTGCACTTCAAACATCTCAGTAAGAGTGTTTTGGAACGCTCTCTACAGAAGAAAACCTCAAACAACTCATTATCAGTGTTGTAGGAACGTTCGCTAGTGGTCATTTACCAAGAATATCTCAGTATCAGTGTTATATGAACATTTCATATGGTTCATATCCTTGAAAACGTAGTAGCAGTGTTATATGCACTTTATCTAGGGTTCATATCCCCTGAAAAACTCAGGACCAGTGTTATAGGGACGTTATCTAGTAGTCATACTCCTCGAATAACTTAGTACCAGTGTTTAAGAACCTTATCTACGGGTCAAATCATAGAAAAAGTCAGCATCAGTGGTATATGAATTTTATCCAGGGGATATACACCTCGAATAACTCAGTACCAGTCTGATATGCACGTTATCTAGGGTTCATATCCCTTGAAAAACTCAGGTCCAGTGTTATATGAAAGTTATCTAGTGGTCATATCTCTTGTAAAACACAGGACCAGTGTTATAGGAACGTTATCTAGTGGTCATACTCCTCGAATAACTCAGTACCAGTGTTTAAGAACGTTATCTACGGGTCACATCCCTAGAAAAAGTCAGCATCAGTGGTATATGAATTTAATCCAGTGGATATACACCTTGAATAACTCAGTACCAGTCTGATATGCACGTTATCTAGGGTTCATATCCCTTGAAAAACTCAGGACCAGTGTTATATGAACGTTATCTAGTGGTCATATCTCTTGTAAAACACAGGACCAGTGTTATAGGAACGTTATCTAGTGGTCATACTCCTCGAATAACTCAGTATCAGTGTTTAAGAACGTTATCTAGGGATCACATCCCTGGAAAAACTCAGCATCAGTGGTATATGAATTTTATCTAGGGGTTATACACGTCGAATAACTCAGTACTAGTGTTATATGAACGTTATCTGGGGTTATACACTTAAAACATCTCAGTAAGAGTGTTTCGGAACGCTCCTACAGATACAAAACATCGAACAATTCATTATCAGTGCTGTAGGAACGTTCGCTAGTGGTCATTCACCTAAAATATCACAGTATCAGTGTAATATAAACTTTTATGGGGTTCATATCCCTTGAAAATCTTAGTATCAGTGTTATACGCACGTTATCTAGGGTTCATATCTCTCAAAAAAACTCGGGACCAGTGTGATATGAACGTTATCTAGGGGTTATACACTTCAAACATCTCAGTATGAGTGTTTTGGAACGTTCCCTACAGATAAAAAACCTCGAACAACTATTTTATCAGTGCTCTAGGAACGTTTGCTAGTGGTCATTCACCTAGAATATCTCAGTCTAAATGTTATATGTGCGTTACTTAGGGGTCATACACCTCCATCATCTCAGTAAAAGTGTTATTTGTACGTTTTGGTTGGTTCTACCCACAGAATAAGCAAGTACTAGTCTTATAAGAACGTTATCCAAAAGACATACTCCTAAAAACTTAGTATCAGTGCTGTATGCACTTTATAAATGGGTCATACCCTTGAAAACTCAGAAACAGTATATATGAACGTTATGTATGGGTCATACCCTCGAATTTTTCAGTACGAGTGTTAATCTAGGGTCATACACCTTGAATAACTCAGTACCAGTGTTTAAGAAGTTATCTAGGGCTCTACACTTTCTAACAAAAATCAAACTTGGACACAAATATGCTTAACCAAGTAACATCAAGTGGGGACACGTATGCCTGTCCAAGTAACATTAAGTGGGTACACACATGATAGATTTTACTAAATGAGGACCTTTTGGCGAAATTTTGAAAATCGTGAATCTTTATTTGTACGTTTTCTAAAGATCTTGCCCTCAAAAAGTCAATTCAAGTCTTTTAAAACGTGATCAAAACGACATTCTCCTCGAAAAACTAAGTATCAGAGTTATGTGCATGTTATCTTTGGTTCATATCCCTTGTAAAAATCAGGACCAGTGTTATATGAACGTTATCTAGTGGTCATATCTCTTGTAAAACACAGGACCAGTGTTATAGGAACGTTATCTAGTGGTCATACTCCTCGAATAACTCAGTACCAGTGTTTAAGAACGTTATCTAAGGATCACATCCCTAGAAAAACTCAGCATCAGTGGTATATGAATTTTATCTTGGGGTTATACACGTCGAATAACTCAGTACCAGTGTTATATGAACGTTATCTAGGGATTATACACTTCAAACATCTCAGTAAGAGTGTTTCGGAACGTTCCTACAGATACAAAACATCGAAGAGCTCATAATCAGTGTTTTAGGAACGTTCGCTGATGGTCATTCTCCTAGAATATCTCAGTATCAGTGTTATTTGAACGTTATCGAGGGCTTTTGCACTTCAAACATCTCAGTAAGAGTGTTTCGGAACGCTCCATACAGATAAAAACCTCAAACAACTCATTATCAGTGTTGTAGGAACGTTCGCTAGTGGTCATTTACCAAGAATATATCAATATAAGTGTTATATGAACTTTTCATAGGGTTCATATCCCTTGAAAACTTAGCATCAGTGTTATACGCACGTTATCTAGGGTTCATATACCTTGAAAAATTCGGGACCAGTGTTATATGAACATAATCTAGGGTTATACACTTCAAACATCTCAGTATGAGTGTTTCGGATCGTTCCTACAGATAAAAACCTCGAATAACTCATTATCAGTGCTCTAGGAACGTTTGCTAGTGGTCATTCACCTAGAATATCTCAGTATAAGTGTTATATGAACATTTCACATGGTTCATTTCCCTTGAAAAACTTAGCATCAGTGTTATACGCACGTTATCTAGGGTTAATATCCTTTGAAAAAATCGGGGCCAGTGTTATATGAACATAATCTAGGGGTTATACAATTCAAACATCTCAATAAGAGTATTTCGGATCGTTCCTACAGATAAAAACCTCGAACAACTCAGTATCAGTGCTCTAGGAACGTTTGCTAGTGGTCATTCACCTAGAATATCTCAGTATCAGTGTAGTATGAACGTTTCATATGGTTCATATCCCGTCAAAAACGTAGTATCAGTGTTATATGCACTTTATCTAGGGTCATATCCTTGTAAAACACAAGACCAGTGTTATAGGAACGTTATCTAGTGGTCATACTCCTCGAATAACTCAGTACCAGTGTTTAAGAATGTTATCTAGGGGTCACATCCTAGAAAAACTCAGCATCAGTGGTATATGAATTTTATCTAGGGTTGTACACTCGAATAACTCAGTACCAGTGTTATATGCACGTTGTACAGGGTTCATATCCCTTGAAAACTCAGGTCCAGTGTTATATGAACATTATCTAGTGGTGATATCTCTTGTAAAACACAGGACCAGTGTTATATGAACGTTATCTAGTGGTCATACTCCTCGAATAACTCAGTACCAGTGTTTAAGACCGTTATCTAGGGATCACATCCCTGGAAAACACAGCATCAGTGGTATATGAATTTTATCTAGGGATTATACACGTCGAATAACTCAATAATAGTGTTATATGAACGTTATCGAGGGCTTATGCACTTCAAACATCTCAGTAAGAGTGTTTCGGAACGCTCCCTACAAATAAAAAAACATCAAACAACTCATTATCAGTGTTGTAGGAACGTTCGCTAGTGATAATTCACCTAGAATATCTCAGTATCAGTGTTACATGAACTTTTCATAGGGTTCATACCCTTAAAAAACTAAAGATCAATGTTATACGCACATTATTTGTGGTTCATATCCCTTGAAACACTCGGGACCAGTGTTATATGAACATAATCTAGGGGTTATACACTTCAAACATCTCAGTATGAATGTTTCGGATCGTTCCCTACAGATAAAAAACCTCGAACATCTCATTATCAGTTCTCTAGAAACGTTTGTTAGTGATCATTCACCTAGAATATCTCAGTATAAGTTTTATATGAACGTTTCATCTGGTTCATCTTCCTTGAAAAACGTAGAATCAGTGTTATATGCACTTTATCTAGGGTTCATATCCCCTGAAAAACTCAGGACCAGTGTTATATGAACGTTATCTAGGAGTCATATCCGTTGTAAAACTCAGGACCAGTGTTATAGGAACGTTATCTAGTGGTCATAGTCCTCGAATAACTCAGTAACAGTGTTTGAGAACGTTATCTAGGGTCACATCCCTAGAAAACTCAGCATCAGTGGTATATGAATTTTATATAGAGGTTGTACACTTCGAATAACTCAGTACCAGTGTTATATGCACGTTGTCTAGGGTTCATATCCTTGAAAACTCAGGTCCAGTGTGATATGAACGTTATCTAGTGGTCATATCTCTTGTAAAACACAGGACCAGTGTTATAGGAACGTTATCTAGTGGTCATACTCCTCGAATAACTAAGTACCAGTGTTTAAGAACGTTATCTAGGAATCACATCCTGGAGAAACTCAGCATCAGTGGTATATGAATTTTATCTAGGATTATACACGTCGAATAACTCAATAATAGTATTATATGACGTTATCGAGGGCTTATGCACTTCAAACATCTCAGTAAGAGTGTTTCGGAACGCTCCCTACAGATAAAAAACATCGAACAACTCATTATCAGTGTTGTAGGAACGTTCGCTAGTGATCATTCACCTAGAATATCTCAGTATCAGTGTTACATGAACTTTTCATAGGGTTCATATCCCTTGAAAAACTAAGGATCAATGTTATACGCACATTATCTGTGGTTCATATCCCTTGAAACACTCGGGACCAGTGTTATATGAACATAATCTAGGGGTTATACACTTCAAACATCTCAGTATGAATGTTTCGGATCGTTCCCTACAGATAAAAAACCTCGAACAACTCATTATCAGTTCTCTAGGAACGTTTGTTAGTGATCATACACCTAGAATATCTCAGTATAAGTGTTATATGAACGTTTCATATGGTTCATATCCCTTAAAAAACGTAGAATCAGTGTTATATGCACTTCATCTAGGGTTCATATCCCCTGAAAAACTCAGGACCAGTGTTATATGAACGTTATCTAGGGATCACATCCCTGGAAAAACTCAGCATCAGTGGTATATGAATTTTATCTAGGGATTATACACGTCGAATAACTCAATAATAGTGTTATATGAACGTTATAGAGGGCTTATGCACTTCAAACATCTCAGTAAGAGTGTTTCGGAACGCTCCCTACAGATAAAAACCTCGAACAACTCATTATCAGTTCTCTAGGAACGTTTGTTAGTGATCATTCACCTAGAATATCTCAGTATAAGTGTTATATGAACGTTTCATATGGTTCATATCCCTTAAAAACGTAGAATCAGTGTTATATGCACTTTATCTAGGGTTCATATCCCTGAAAACTCAGGACCAGTGTTATATGAACGTTATCTAAGAGTCATATCCGTTGTAAAACTCAGGACCAGTGTTATAGGAACGTTATCTAGTGGTCATACTCCTCGAATAACTCAGTACCAGTGTTTTAGAACGTCATCTAGGGTCATATTTCTAGAAAACTCAGGATCAGTGGTATATGAATTTTATATAGGGTCAATACACCTCGAACAACTCAGTACCAGTGTTATATGAACGTTATCTAGAGTCATATCCGTTGTAAAACTCAGGACCAGTGTTATAGGAACGTTATCTAGTGGTCATACTCCTCGAATAACTCAGTACCAGTGTTTTAGAACGTCATCTAGGGTCATATTCCTAGAAAACTCAGCATCAGTGGTATATGAATTTTATCTAGGGGTTGTACACTTCGAATAACTCAGTACCAGTGTTATATGCACGTTGTCTAGGGTTCATATCCCTTGAAAAACTCAGGTCCAGTGTTATATGAACGTTATCTAGTGGTCATGTCTCTTGTAAAACACAGGACCAGTGTTATAGGAACGTTATCTAGTGGTCATACTCCTCGAATAACTAAGTACCAGTGTTTAAGAACGTTATCTAGGGATCACATCCCTGGAAAAACTCAGCATCAGTGGTATATGAATTTTATCTAGGGATTATACACGTCGAATAACTCAATAATAGTGTTATATGACGTTATCGAGGGCTTATGCACTTCAAACATCTCAGTAAGAGTGTTTCGGAACGCTCCCTACAGATAAAAAACATCGAACAACTCATTATCAGTGTTGTAGGAACGTTCGCTAGTGATCATTCACCTAGAATATCTCAGTATCAGTGTTACATGAACTTTTCATAGGGTTCATATCCCTTGAAAAACTAAGGATCAATGTTATACGCACATTATCTGTGGTTCATATCCTTGAAACACTCGGGACCAGTGTTATATGAACATAATCTAGGGTTATACACTTCAAACATCTCAGTATGAATGTTTCGGATCGTTCCCTACAGATACAAAACCTCGAACAACTCATTATCAGTTCTCTAGGAACGTTTGTTAGTGATCATTCACCTAGAATATCTCAGTATAAGTGTTATATGAACGTTTCATATGGTTCATATCCCTTGAAAAACGTAGAATCAGTGTTATATGCACTTCATCTAGGGTTCATATCCCCTGAAAAACTCAGGACCAGTGTTATATGAACGTTATCTAGGGATCACATCCCTGGAAAAACTCAGCATCAGTGGTATATGAATTTTATCTAGGGATTATACACGTCGAATAACTCAATAATAGTGTTATATGAACGTTATCGAGGGCTTATGCACTTCAAACATCTCAGTAAGAGTGTTTCGGAACGCTCCCTACAGATAAAAACCTCGAACAACTCATTATCAGTTCTCTAGGAACGTTTGTTAGTGATCATTCACCTAGAATATCTCAGTATAAGTGTTATATGAACGTTTCATATGGTTCATATCCCTTGAAAAACGTAGAATCAGTGTTATATGCACTTTATCTAGGGTTCATATCCCCTGAAAAACTCAGGACCAGTGTTATATGAACGTTATCTAGGAGTCATATCCGTTGTAAAACTCAGGACCAGTGTTATAGGAACGTTATCTAGTGGTCATACTCCTCGAATAACTCAGTACCAGTGTTTTAGAACGTCATCTAGGGTCATATTCCTAGAAAAACTCAGGATCAGTGGTATATGAATTTTATCTAGGTCAATACACCTCGAACAACCCAGTACCAGTGTTATATGCACGTTGTCTAGGGTTCATATCCCTTGAAAACTCAGGTCCAATGTTATATGAACGTTATCTAGTGGTCATCTCTCTTGTAAAACACAGGACCAGTGTTATAGGAACGTTATCTAGTGGTCATACTCCTCGAATAACTCAGTACCAGTGTTTTAGAACGTCATCTAGGGTCATATTTCTAGAAAACTCAGGATCAGTGGTATATGAATTTTATATAGGGTCAATACACCTCGAACAACTCAGTACCAGTGTTATATGAACGTTATCTAGGAGTCATATCCGTTGTAAAACTCAGGACCAGTGTTATAGGAACGTTATCTAGTGGTCATACTCCTCGAATAACTCAGTACCAGTGTTTTAGAACGTCATCTAGGGGTCATATTCCTAGAAAACTCAGCATCAGTGGTATATGAATTTTATATAGAGGTTGTACACTTCGAATAACTCAGTACCAGTGTTATATGCACGTTGTCTAGGGTTCATATCCCTTGAAAACTCAGGTTCAGTGTTATATGAACGTTATCTAGTGGTCATCTCTCTTGTAAAACACAGGACCAGTGTTATATGAACGTTATCTAGTGGTCATACTCCTCGAATAACTAAGTACCAGTGTTTAAGAACGTTATCTAGGGATCACATCCCTGGAAAAACTCAGCATCAGTGGTATATGAATTTTATCTAGGGATTATACACGTCGAATAACTCAATAATAGTGTTATATGACGTTATCGAGGGCTTATGCACTTCAAACATCTCAGTAAGAGTGTTTCGGAACGCTCCCTACAGATAAAAAACATCGAACAACTCATTATCAGTGTTGTAGGAACGTTCGCTAGTGATCATTCACCTAGAATATCTCAGTATCAGTGTTACATGAACTTTTCATAGGGTTCATATCCCTTGAAAAACTAAGGATCAATGTTATACGCACATTATCTGTGGTTCATATCCTTGAAACACTCGGGACCAGTGTTATATGAACATAATCTAGGGGTTATACACTTCAAACATCTCAGTATGAATGTTTCGGATCGTTCCCTACAGATAAAAAACCTCGAACAACTCATTATCAGTTCTCTAGGAACGTTTGTTAGTGATCATTCACCTAGAATATCTCAGTATAAGTGTTATATGAACGTTTCATATGGTTCATATCCCTTAAAAACGTAGAATCAGTGTTATATGCACTTCATCTAGGGTTCATATCCCTGAAAACTCAGGACCAGTGTTATATGAACGTTATCTAGGGATCACATCCTGGAAAACTCAGCATCAGTGGTATATGAATTTTATCTAGGGATTATACACGTCGAATAACTCAATAATAGTGTTATATGAACGTTATAGAGGGCTTATGCACTTCAAACATCTCAGTAAGAGTGTTTCGGAACGCTCCCTACAGATAAAAACCTCGAACAACTCATTATCAGTTCTCTAGGAACGTTTGTTAGTGATCATTCACCTAGAATATCTCAGTATAAGTGTTATATGAACGTTTCATATGGTTCATATCCCTAAAAACGTAGAATCAGTGTTATATGCACTTTATCTAGGGTTCATATCCCTGAAAAACTCAGGACCAGTGTTATATGAACGGTATCTAAGAGTCATATCCGTTGTAAAACTCAGGACCAGTGTTATAGGAACGTTATCTAGTGGTCATACTCCTCGAATAACTCAGTACCAGTGTTTTAGAACGTCATCTAGGGGTCATATTCCTAGAAAACTCAGGATCAGTGGTATATGAATTTTATCTAGGGTCAATACACCTCGAACAACCCAGTACCAGTGTTATATGCACGTTGTCTAGGGTTCATATCCTTGAAAAACTCAGGTCCAATGTTATATGAACGTTATCTAGTGGTCATGTCTCTTGTAAAACACAGGACCAGTGTTATAGGAACGTTATCTAGTGGTCATACTCCTCGAATAACTAAGTACCAGTGTTTAAGAACGTTATCTAGGGATCACATCCCTGGAAAAACTCAGCATCAGTGGTATATGAATTTTATCTAGGGATTATACACGTCGAATAACTCAATAATAGTGTTATATGACGTTATCGAGGGCTTATGCACTTCAAACATCTCAGTAAGAGTGTTTCGGAACGCTCCTACAGATAAAAACATCGAACAACTCATTATCAGTGCTGTAGGAACCTTCGCTAGTGATCATTCACCTAGAATATCTCAGTATCAGTGTTACATGAACTTTTCATAGGGTTCATATCCCTTGAAAAACTAAGGATCAATGTTATACGCACATTATCTGTGGTTCATATCCCTTGAAACACTCGGGACCAGTGTTATATGAACATAATCTAGGGTTTATACACTTCAAACATCTCAGTATGAATGTTTCGGATCGTTCCCTACAGATAAAAAACCTCGAACAACTCATTATCAGTTCTCTAGGAACGTTTGTTAGTGATCATTCACCTAGAATATCTCAGTATAAGTGTTATATGAACGTTTCATATGGTTCATATCCCTTGAAAAACGTAGAATCAGTGTTATATGTACTTCATCTAGGGTTCATATCCCTGAAAACTCAGGACCAGTGTTATATGAACGTTATCTAGGATCACATCCCTGGAAAAACTCAGCATCAGTGGTATATGAATTTTATCTAGGGATTATACACGTCGAATAACTCAATAATAGTGTTATATGAACGTTATCGAGGGCTTATGCATTTCAAACATCTCAGTAAGAGTGTTTCGGAACGCTCCCTACAGATAAAAAACATCGAACAACTCATTAAAAGTGTTGTAGGAACGTTTGCTAGTGATCATTCACCTAGAATATCTCAGTATCAGTGTTACATGAACTTTTCATAGGGTTCATATCCCTTGAAAAACTAAGGATCAATGTTATACGCACATTATCTGTGGTTCATATCCCTTGAAACACTCGGGACCAGTGTTATATGAACATAATCTAGGGTTTATACACTTCAAACATCTCAGTATGAATGTTTCGGATCGTTCCCTACAGATAAAAAACCTCGAACAACTCATTATCAGTTCTCTAGGAACGTTTGTTAGTGATCATTCACCTAGAATATCTCAGTATAAGTGTTATATGAACGTTTCATATGGTTCATATCCCTTAAAAACGTAGAATCAGTGTTATATGCACTTTATCTAGGGTTCATATCCCCTGAAAAACTCAGGACCAGTGTTATATGAACGTTATCTAGGAGTCATATCCGTTGTAAAACTCAGGACCAGTGTTATAGGAACGTTATCTAGTGGTCATACTCCTCGAATAACTCAGTACCAGTGTTTAAGAACGTCATCTAGGGGTCATATTCCTAGAAAAACTCAGGATCAGTGGTATATGAATTTTATCTAGGGTTAATACACCTCGAACAACTCAGTACCAGTGTTATATGCACGTTGTATAGGGTTCATATCCCTTGAAAAACTCAGGTCCAGTGTTATATGAACGTTATCTAGTGGTCATATCTCTTGTAAAACACAGGACCAGTGTTATAGGAACGTTATCTAGTGGTCATACTCCTCGAATAACTAAGTACCAGTGTTTAAGAACGTTATCTAGGGATCACATCCCTGGAAAAACTCAGCATCAGTGGTATATGAATTTTATCTAGGGATTATACACGTCGAATAACTCAATAATAGTGTTATATGAACGTTATCGAGGGCTTATGCACTTCAAACATCTCAGTAAGAGTGTTTCGGAACGCTCCCTACAGATAAAAAACATCGAACAACTCATTAAAAGTGTTGTAGGAACGTTTGCTAGTGATCATTCACCTAGAATATCTCAGTATCAGTGTTACATGAACTTTTCATAGGGTTCATATCCTTGAAAACTAAGGATCAATGTTATACGCACATTATCTGTGGTTCATATCCCTTGAAACACTCGGGACCAGTGTTATATGAACATAATCTAGGGTTTATACACTTCAAACATCTCAGTATGAATGTTTCGGATCGTTCCTACAGATAAAAACCTCGAACAACTCATTATCAGTTCTCTAGGAACGTTTGTTAGTGATCATTCACCTAGAATATCTCAGTATAAGTGTTATATGAACGTTTCATATGGTTCATATCCTTAAAAACGTAGAATCAGTGTTATATGCACTTCATCTAGGGTTCATATCCCTGAAAACTCAGGACCAGTGTTATATGAACGTTATCTAGCGATCACATCCCTGGAAAACTCAGCATCAGTGGTATATGAATTTTATCTAGGGATTATACACGTCGAATAACTCAATAATAGTGTTATATGAACGTTATCGAGGGCTTATGCACTTCAAACATCTCAGTAAGAGTGTTTCGGAACGCTCCCTACAGATAAAAAACATCGAACAACTCATTAAAAGTGTTGTAGGAACGTTTGCTAGTGATCATTCACCTAGAATATCTCAGTATCAGTGTTACATGAACTTTTCATAGGGTTCATATCCCTTGAAAAACTAAGGATCAATGTTATACGCACATTATCTGTGGTTCATATCCCTTGAAACACTCGGGACCAGTGTTATATGAACATAATCTAGGGTTTATACACTTCAAACATCTCAGTATGAATGTTTCGGATCGTTCCTACAGATAAAAACCTCGAACAACTCATTATCAGTTCTCTAGGAACGTTTGTTAGTGATCATTCACCTAGAATATCTCAGTATAAGTGTTATATGAACGTTTCATATGGTTCATATCCCTTAAAAACGTAGAATCAGTGTTATATGCACTTCATCTAGGGTTCATATCCCTGAAAACTCAGGACCAGTGTTATATGAACGTTATCTAGGGATCACATCCTGGAAAAACTCAGCATCAGTGGTATATGAATTTTATCTAGGGATTATACACGTCGAATAACTCAATAATAGTGTTATATGAACGTTATCGAGGGCTTATGCACTTCAAACATCTCAATAAGAGTGTTTCGGAACGCTCCTACAGATAAAAACATCGAACAACTCATTAAAAGTGTTGTAGGAACGTTTGCTTGTGATCATTCACCTAGAATATCTAAGTATCAGTGTTACATGAACTTTTCATAGGGTTCATTTCCTTGAAAAACTAAGGATCAATGTTATACGCACATTATCTGTGGTTCATATCCCTTGAAACACTCGGGACCAGTGTTATATGAACATAATCTAGGGTTTATACACTTCAAACATCTCAGTATGAATGTTTCGGATCGTTCCTACAGATAAAAACCTCGAACAACTCATTATCAGTTCTCTAGGAACGTTTGTTAGTGATCATTCACCTAGAATATCTCAGTATAAGTGTTATATGAACTAGAATATCTCAGTGTTATATGAACGTTTCATCATATCCTTGAAAACGTAGAATCAGTGTTATATGCACTTTATCTAGGGTTCATATCCCTGAAAACTCAGGACCAGTGTTATATGAACGTTATCTAGAGTCATATCCGTTGTAAAACTCAGGACCAGTGTTATAGGAACGTTATCTAGTGGTCATACTCCTCGAATAACTCAGTACCAGTGTTTAAGAACGTTATCTAGGGTCATATCCTAGAAAACTCAGGATCAGTGGTATATGAATTTTATCTAGGGTTAATACACCTCGAACAACTCAGTACCACTGTTGTATGCACGTTGTCTAGGGTTCATATCCCTTTGAAAAACTCAGGTCCAGTGTTATATGAACGTTATCTAGTGGTCATATCTCTTGTAAAAGACAGGAACTGTGTTATAGGAACGTTATCTAGTGGTCATACTCCTCGAATAACTCAGTACCAGTGTTTAAGAACGTTATCTAGGGATCACATCCCTGGAAAAACTCAGCATCAGTGGTATATGAATTTTATCTAGGGGTTATACACGTCGAATAACTCAGTATCAGTGTTATATGAACGTTATCTAGGGGTTTTAGACTTCAAACATCTGAGTAAGAGTGTTTCGGAACGTTCCTACAGATACAAAACATCGAACGTTCGCTAGTGGTCATTCTCCTAGTATATCTCAGTATCAGTGTTATATGAACATTATTTATCTAGGGTCATATCCTTGTAAAACACAGGACCAGTGTAATAGGAACATTATCTAGTGGTCATACCACTCAAATAACTTAGTACCAGTGTTTAAGAACGTTTTCTTGAGATCAAATCCCTGGAAAAACTCAGCATCAGTGGTATATGCACGTTATCTAGGAGTTATACACGTCGAATAACTCAGTACCAGTGTTAAATGAACGTTATCTAGGGGTTATAATCTTCAAACATCTCAGTATGAGTGTTTCGGATTGTTCCCTACAGATACAAAACGACGAACAACTCATTATCAGTGTTTAAGGAACGTTTGCTAGTGGTCATTCTCCTAGAATATGTCAGTACCAGTGTTATATGAACGTTATCTAGGGGTTATACACTTCAAATATCTCAGTAAAAGTGTTTCGGAACGTTCCCTACAGATAAAAAACCTCGAACAACTCATTATCAGTGTTTTAGGAATGTTCGCTAGTGGTCATTCTCAAAGAATATCTCAGTATCAGTGTCATATGAACGTTATTTATCTAGGGGTCATATCCCTTGTAAATCACAGGACCAGTGTTATAGGAACATTATCTAGTGGTCATACCACTCAAATAACTCAGTACCAGTGTTTAAGAACGTTATCTTGGAATCACATCCCTGGAAAAACTCAGAATCAGTGGTATATGTATTTGATCTAGCGGTTATAGACCTCGAATAACTCAGTACCAGTGTTATATGAACGGTATCTAGGGGTCATATCCCTGGTAAAACACGGGACCAGTGTTATAGGAACGTTATCTAGTGGTCATACCACTCGATTAACTCAGTACCAATGTTTAAGAACGTTATCTTGGGATCAGATCCCTGGAAAAACTCAGCATCAGTGGTATATGAATTTTATCTAGGGTTATACACGTCGAATAACTCAGTATCAGTGTTATATTAACGTTATCTAGGGGATATAGACTTCAAACATCTCAGTGAAAGTGTTATAAATACGTTTTGTTGGGTTCTAGCCCTAGAATAAGTCAGTTCCAGTCTTATTAGAACGTTTTTGGATATACTCCTCAAAAAACTTAGTACTAGTATCAGTGTTGTTTGCACGTTATAAATGGGTCATACCCCTTGATAAACTCAGAAGCAGTATATATGAACGTTATCTACGGGTCATACCCTTCGAATTTGTCAGTACGAGTGTTAATCTAGGGATCATATACCTTGAAAAACTCAGAACCAATGTTATATGAACGTTATCTAAGGATCAAGTCCTGGAAACACTAAGTATAAGTGGTAAATACATTTTATCTAGGGGTCATACACCACGAATAACTCAGTACCAGTGCCATATGAACGTTATCTAGGGGTTATAGAATTTCTAACAAAAATCAAACTGGGACACAAATATTCTTGACCAAGTAACATCAAGTGAGGACACATATGCTTGTCCAAGCAACATAAAGTGCGGACACACAAGATGAGGACCTTTTTTGTGGACATTTTGAAAAATCGTGAATCTTTATTTGTACGTTTTGTAAAGATCTAGTCCTGAAAAAAGTCAATTCAAGTCTTATAAAAACGTAATCCAAACGACACACTCCTCCAAAAACTAAGTATCAGTGTTATACGCAAGTTTTCTAGGGTTCATATCCCTGGCAAAATTCAGGACCAGTGTTATAGGAATGTTATCTTGTGGTTATACTCCTCGAATAACTCAGTACCAATGTTTAAGAACGTTTTCTAAAGATTATAAATTACATCCCTTAAAAAATCAGCATCAGTGATATATGAATTTTATCTAGGGGTTTTACACCTCGAATAACTCAGTACCAGTGTGATATGAATTTTATCTAGGGGTTATACACTTCAAACATCTCAGTAAGAGTGTTTCGGAATGTTCCCTACATATACAAAACGTCGTACAACACATAATCAGTGTTTTAGGAACGTTCGTTATTATTCATTCACCTAGAATATCTCAGTATCAGTGTTATATAGACAATATCTAGTGGTTATACACTTCAAATATCTCAGTGAGAGTGTTTCGGAATGTTCCCTACAGATAAAAACCTCGAACAACTCATTATCAGTGTTGTAGGAACGTTCGCTATTGGTCATTCACCTAGAATACCAGTATCAGTGTTATATGAACGTTTTATAGGGTTCATATCCCTTGAAAAACGTAGTAACAGTGTTATACGCACGTTATGTAGTGTTAATATCCCTTGAAAATTCAGGATCAGTGTTATATGAACCTTATTTAAGGGTCATATCCCTTGTAAAACACAGGACCAGTATTATAAGAACGTTATCTAGTGGTCATACCACTCAAATAACTCAGTACCAGTGTTTAAGAACGTTATCTTGGGATCACATCCCTGGAAAGCCTCAGCATCAGTGGTATATGAATTTTATCTAGGGGTTATCCACGTCGAATAACTAAGTACCAGTGTTATATGACCTTTATCTAGGGGATATACTCTTCAAACATCTCAGTATGAGTGTTTCGGATTGTTCCCTACAGATACAAAACGTCGAAGAACTCATTATCAGTGTTGAAGGAACGTTTGCTAGTGGTCATACTCCTAGAATATGTCAGTATCAGTGTTATTTGAACGTTATCTCGGGGTTATACACTTTAAACATCTCAGTAAAAGTGTTTCAGAACGTTCCCTACAGATAAAAAACCTCGAACAACTCATTATCAGTGTTGTAGAAACATTCGCTAGTGGTCATTCACCTAGAATATCTCAGTATCAGTGTTATATGAACGTTTTATAGGGTTCATATCCCTTGAAAAACTTAATATCAGTGTTCTACGAACGTTATTTAGGGTTCATATCCCTTATAAAACTCAGGACCAGCGTTATGTGAACGTTATCTAGAGGTCTTATCATTTGTTAAACACAAGACCAGTGTTATAGGAACGTTATCTAATGGCCAAACCACTCAAATAACTCAGTACCAGTGTTTAAGAACGCTATCTTGGGATTACATCCCTGGATAGACTCAGCATCAGTGGAATATGCATTTTATCTAGGGATCATACACCTCGAATAACTCAGTACCAGTGCAATATGAACGTTATCTAGGGGTTGTACATTTTCTAATAAAAATCAAACTGGTACACAAATATGCTTGACAAAGTAACATCAAGTGGGGACACGTATGTTTGTCCAAGTAACATCAAGTTGGGACACATATGATTGATTCTTTCTAAATGAGGACCTTTTGTGGAAATTTTGAGAAATCGTGAATCTTTATTTGTACGTTTTGTAAAGATCTAGCCCTCAACAAAGTCAATTCAAGTCTTATAAAACGTGATCCAAACGACATAAATATCTCAGTAAGAGTGTTTCGGAACGTTCCTACAGATAAAAACCTCGAACAACTCATTATCAGTGTTGTGGGAACATTCGCTAGTGGTCATTCACATAGAATATCTCAGTATCAGTTTTATAGGGTTCATATCTCTTGAAAAACTTAATATTCTCGAATAACTCAGTACCAGTGTTTAAGAACGTTATCTAGGAATCACATCCCTTGAAAACTTAGTATCAGTGTTATATGCACGTTATCTAGGGGTTATACACCTCGAATAACTCAGTACCAATGTTATATGAACGTTATCTAGGGGTTATATGCTTCAAATATCTCACTAGGAGTGTTTTGGAACGTTCCCTACAGATAAAAAACCTCGAACAATTCATTATCAGTTTTGTAGGAACATTCGCTAGTGGTCATTCACCAAGAATATCTCAGTATCAGTGTTTAAGAACGTTATCTAGGAATCACATCCCTTGAAAAACTCGGCATCAGTGGTATATGGATTTTATCTAGGGGTTATACACCTCAAATAACTCAGTACCAGTGTTATATGAACGTTATCTAGGGGTTATAAACTTCAAACATCTCAGTCTGAATTTTTTGGAACGTTCCCTACACATACAAATTCTCTAATAACTCATTATCAGTGTTGTAGGAACGTGCTTTAGTGGTCATTCACCACTCAGTATAAGTGTTATATAGATATAAAAAGATGTGGTATGAGTGCCAATAAACGTTTCATAGGGGTCATTCCTCTAGAAAACCTCAGTATAATTGTTATATGAACGTCTTTTAGAGGTCAAACACCTCCACCAATCTCAGTAAAAGTGATTTATTAATGTTTTGTAGGTGTCTATCCCTAGAATAAGTCAGTTCAAGTCTAATAATAATGTTATCCAAAGGACATTCTCATAAAAAAACTTAGTATCAGTGCTATATGCACGTTATATATGGTTCATACCCGTTGAAACCCGCAATATCTGTGTTATATGAACGTTATTTAGGTGTCATACACCTCCAGCATCTCAGTAAAAGAGGTATATGTGCGTTTTGTAGCGTTCTAGCCCTAGTTGTTGCTAATGTTTTTCTGGTTATTTGAACTAAGAAAAGTTAAGATATCTTTTCCACCAATCACTGGAAAATTGGACACTTTTGTCAATCATCAGACCATCACTACCAACAAGATCTGTGATCATGGTGATAGACAGCATAAAGTGATATATTGAAAATGTATTGGGATGTACAGATGAACAGACATTGGTAAAACTTTAGGGCCCCTGAAATGAAATTAATGTTGAACATCAGCACAAGCTCACTTGACCTTTTACTATGTTTTATGCCAGGTGAGCTGAAAGGTGATAACACAACATTTTCTAACAAAATTAATATGGGACACGCATATCATTGTCCAAGTACCATCAAGTGGGGACACACATGATAGAGTCCTACTAAATGGGGACATGTTTAGTGGAAATGTGGAGAAATCTTGAATCTTTATTTATATTTGCTGATAAAAGTTTTTTGATAATTCTGAATCAGAGAAGAAACGGACGACAACAGACACCAAGTTGAGGCACAAGCTTACATGACCTTTAATGCCAGGTGAGCTGTTTAGTGGAAATTTTGAAAAATCATGATTCTTCATTTATATTTGGTGCCAATATGTTTTTTCTGGTTATTTGAGATAAAAGAAATTAAGGTACATGGATCATGCTGATATCTTTTCCACCAATGACTGGAGAATTTGACACTTTTGTCAATCATCAGACCATCACTACCAACAAGATCTGTCATTGACAGCATCAAGTGATATATTGAAAATGTATTAGGATGTACAGATGAACAGACATTAGTAAAACTTTAAAGCCCCTGAAATGAAATTAATGTTGAACATCACAAGATCACTTGACCTTTTACAATGTTTTATGCCAGGTGAGCTGAAAGCTGATAACACGACATTTTCTAACACAATCAATATGGGACACACATATGATTGTCCAAGAACCATGACCATGACCATATAAGGTATCGTGCTGATATCTTTTCCATCAATGACTGGAGAATTTGACACTTTTGCCAATCATCAGACCATCACTACAAACAAGATCTGTGATCGACAGCATGAAGTGATATATTGAAAATGTATTGGGATGTACAGATGAACAGACATTAGTAAAACTTTAAAGCCCTGAAATGAAATTAATGTTGAACATCAGCACAAGCTCACTTGACCTTTTATGCGAGGTGAGCTGAAAGGTGATAACAAGACATTTTCTAACAAAATCAATATGAGACACACATATGATTGTCCAAGTACCATCAAGTGGGGACACACATGATAGAGTCCTACTAAATGAGGACATATTTAGTGGAAATGTGGAGAAATCTTGAATCTTTATTTATATTTGCTGATAAAAGTTTTTTGATAATTCTAAATAAGAGAAGTAATGGACGACCACAGACACCAAGTTGAGGCACAAGCTTACAAAAAACTGTACATGACCTTTAATGCCAGGTTGAGCTGTTTAGTGGAAACTTTGAGAAATCATGATTCTTCATTTATATTTGGTGCCAATATGTTTTTCTGGTTATTTGAGATAAGAGAAATAAGGTATCATGCTGATATCTTTTCCACCAATGACTGGAGAATTTGACACGTTTGTTAATCAGCAGACCATCACTACCAACAAGATCTGTGATTGACAGCATCAAGTGATATATTGAAAATGTATTGGGATGTACAGATGAACAGACATTAGTAAAACTTTAAAGCCCCTGAAATGAAATTAATGTTGAACATCAGCACAAGCTCACTTGACCTTTTACAATGTTTTATGCCAGGTGAGCTGAAAGGTGATAACAAGACATTTTCTAACAAAATCAATATGACACACACATATGATTGTCCAAGTACCATCAAGTGGGGACACACATGATAGAGTCCTACTAAATGAGGACATATTTAGTGGAAATGTGGAGAAATCTTGAATCTTTATTTATATTTGCTGATAAAAGTTTTTTTGATAATTCTAAATCAGAGAAGTAATGGACGACCACAGACACCAAGTTGAGGCACAAGCTTACAAAAAAACTGTACATGACCTTTAATGCCAGGTTGAGCTGTTTAGTGGAAACTTTGAGAAATCATGATTCTTCATTTATATTTGGTGCCAATATGTTTTTCTGGTTATTTGAGATAAGAGAAGTAAGGTATCATGCTGATATCTTTTGCACCAATGACTAGAGAATTTGACACTTTTGTTAATCAGCAGACCATCACTACCAACAAGATCTGTGATTGACAGCATCAAGTGATATATTGAAAATGTATTGGGATGTACAGATGAACAGACATTAGTAAAACTTTAAAGCCCCTGAAATGAAATTAATGTTGAACATCAGCACAAGCTCACTTGACCTTTTACAATGTTTTATGCCAGGTGAGCTGAAAGGTGATAACAAGACATTTTCTAACAAAATCAATATGAGACACACATATGATTGTCCAAGTACCATCAAGTGGGGACACATGATAGAGTCCTACTAAATGAGGACATATTTAGTGGAAATGTGGAGAAATCATGATTCTTTATTTATATTTGCTGATAAAAGTTTTTGATCATTCTGAATCAGAGAAGTAATGAACGACCACAGACCCCAAGTTGAGGCAGAAGCTTACTTGACCTTTAATGTCAGGTGAACTGTTTAGTGCAAATGTTGAGAAATCATGATTCTTCATTTATATTTGGTGCCAATATGTTTTTCCGGTTATTTGAGATAAGAGAAATAAGGTATCATGCTGATATCTTTTCCATCAATGACTGGAGAATTTAACACTTTGTCAATCATAAGACCATCACTACCAACAAGATCTGTGATTGACAGCATAAAGTGATATATTGAAAATGTATTGGGATGTACAGATGAACAGACATTAGTAAAACTTTACAGCCCCTGAAATGAAATTAATGTTGAACATCAGCACAAGCTCACTTGACCTTTACAATGTTTTATGCCAGGTGAGCTGAAAGGTGATAACAAGACATTTTCTAACAAAATATGGGACACACATATGATTGTCCAAGTACCATCAAGTGGGGACACACATGATAGAGTCCTACTAAATGAGGACATGTTTAGTGGAAATGTGGAGAAATCTTGAATCTTTATTTATATTTGCTGATAGTAGTTTTTGGTAATTCTAAATCAGAGAAGAAATGGACGACCACAGACACCAAGTCGAGGCACAAGCTTACATGACCTGTAATGCCAGGTGAGCTGTTTAGTGGAAATTTTGAGAAATCATGATTCTTCATTTATATTTCGTGCCTATATGTTTTTTCTGGTTATTTGAGATAAGAGAAATAAGGTATCATGCTGATATCTTTTCCACCAATGACTGGAGAATTTGACACTTTTGTCAATCATCAGACCATCACTACCAACAAGATCTGTCATTGACAGCATAAAGTGATATATTGAAAATGTATTGGGATGTACAGATGAACAGACATTAGTAAAACTTTAAAGCCCCTGAAATGAAATTAATGTTGAACATCAGCACAAGCTCACTTGACCTTTTACAATGTTTTATCCCAGGTGAGCTGAAAGGTGATAACAAGACATTTTCTAACAAAATCAATATGGGACACACATATGATTGTCCAAGTACCATCAAGTGGGGACACACATGATAGAGTCCTACTAAATGAGGACATGTTTAGTGGAAATGTGGAGAAATCTTGAATCTTTATTTATATTTGCTGATAGTAGTTTTTTGGTAATTCTAAATCAGAGAAGAAATGGACGACCACAGACACCAAGTCGAGGCACAAGCTCACATGACCTGTAATGCCAGGTGAGCTGTTTAGTGGAAATTTTGAGAAATCATGATTCTTCATTTATATTTGGTGTCAATATGTTTTTTCTGGTTATTTGAGATAAGAGAAATAAGGTATCATGCTGATATCTTTTCACCAATGACTGGAGAATTTGACACTTTTGTCAATCATCAGACCATCACTACCAACAAGATCTGTGATTGACAGCATAAAGTGATATATTGAAAATTTATTGGGATGTAATCAACAGACATTAGTAAAATTTTAAAGCCCTGAAATGAAATTAATGTTGAACATCAGCACAAGCTGACTTGACCTTTACAATGTTTTATGCCAGGTGAGCTGAAAGTTGATAACAAGACATTTTCTAACAAAATCAACATGGGACACACATATGATTGTCCAAGTACCATTAAGTGGGGACACATGACAGAGTCCTACTAAATGAGGACATGTTTAGTGGAAATGTGGAGAAATCTTGAATCTTTATTTATATTTGCTGATAGTAGTTTTTTTGGTAATTCTAAATCAGAGAAGAAATGGACAACCACAGACACCAAGTTGAGGCACAAGCTTACATGACCTTTAATGCCAGGTGAGCTGTTTAGTGGAAATTTTGAGAAATCATGATTTTTCATTTATATTTGGTGCCAATATGTTTTTTTCTGGTTATTTGAGATAAGAGAAGTTAAGGTACATGTATCATGCTGATATCTTTTCCACCAATGACTGGAGAATTTGACACTTTTGTCAATCATCAGACCATCACTACCAACAAGATCTGTGATTGACAGCATAAAGTGATATATTGAAAATGTATTGGGATGTACAGATGAACAGACATTAGTAAAACTTTAAAGCCCCTGAAATGAAATTAATGTTGAACATCAGCACAAGCTCACTTGACCTTTTACAATGTTTTATGCCAGGTGAGCTGAAAGGTGATAACAAGACATTTTCTAACAAAATCAATATGGGACACACATATGATTGTCCAAGTACCATCAAGTGGGGACACACATGATAGAGTCCTACTAAATGAGGACATGTTTAGTGGAAATGTGGAGAAATTTTGAATCTTTATTTATATTTGGTGCCAATATGTTTTTTTTCTGGTTATTTGAGATAAGAGAAGTTAAGGTACATGTATCATGCTGATATCTTTTCCACCAATGACTGGAGAATTTGACACTTTTGTCAATCATCAGACCATCACTACCAACAAGATCTGTGATTGACAGCATAAAGTGATATATTGAAAATGTATTGGGATGTACAGATGAACAGACATTAGTGAAACTTTAAAGCCCCTGAAATGTAATTTGGTAATTCTAAATCAGAGAAGAAATGGACGACCACAGACACCAAGTTGAGGCACAAGCTTACATGACCTGTAATGCCAGGTGAGCTGTTTAGTGGAAATTTTGAGAAATCATGATTCTTCATTTATATTTGGTGCCAATATGTTTTTTTTTTCTGGTTATTTGAGATAAGAGAAATAAGGTATCATGCTGATATCTTTTCCACCAATGACTGGAGAATTTGACACTTTTGTCAGTCATCAGACCATCACTATGATTGACACCATAAAGTGATATATTGAAAATGTATTGGGATGTACAGATGAACAGACATCAGTGGAACTTTAAAGCCCCTGAAATGAAATTAATGTTGAACATCAGCACAAGCTCACTTGACCTTTTACAATGTTTTATGCCAGGTGAGCTGAAAGGTGATAACAAGACATTTTCTAACAAAATCAATATGGGACACACATATGATTGTCCAAGTACCATCAAGTGGGGACACACATGATAGAGTCCTACTAAATGAGGACATGTTTAGTGGAAATGTGGAGAAATCTTGAATCTTTATTTATATTTGCTGATAATAGTTTTTTTGGTAATTCTAAATCAGAGAAGAAATGGACGACCACAGACACCAAGTTTAGGCACAAGCTTACATGACCTGTAATGCCAGGTGAGCTGTTTAGTGGAAATTTTGAGAAATCATGATTCTTCATTTATATTTGGTGCCAATATGTTTTTTTCTGGTTATTTGAGATAAGAGAAATAAGGTATCATGCTGATATCTTTTCCACCAATGACTGGAGAATTTGACACTTTTGTCAATCATCAGACCATCACTACCAACAAGATCTGTGATTGACAGCATAAAGTGATATATTGAAAATGTATTGGGATGTACAGATGAACAGACATTAGTAAAACTTTAAAGCCCCTGAAATGAAATTAATGTTGAACATCAGCACAAGCTCACTTGACCTTTTACAATGTTTTATGCCAGGTGAGCTGACAGGTGATAACGAGACAATTTCTAACAAAATCAATATGGGACACACATATGATTGTCCAAGTACCATCAAGTGGGGACACACATGATAGAGTCCTACTAAATGAGGACATGTTTAGTGGAAATGTGGAGAAATCTTGAATCTTTATTTATATTTGCTGATAATAGTTTTTTGGTAATTCTAAATCAGAGAAGAAATGGACGACCACAGACACCAAGTTTAGGCACAAGCTTACATGACCTGTAATGCCAGGTGAGCTGTTTAGTGGAAATTTTGAGAAATCATGATTCTTCATTTATATTTGGTGCCAATATGTTTTTTCTGGTTTTTTGAAATAAGAGAAATAAGGTATCATACTGATATCTTTTCCAGCAATGACTGGAGAATTTGACACTTTTGTCAATCATCAGACCATCACTACCAACAAGATCTGTGATTGACAGCATAAAGTGATAAATTGAAAATGTATTGGGATGTACAGATGAACAGACATAAGTAAAACTTTAAATCCCCTGAAATGAAATTAATGTTGAACATCAGCACAAGCTCACTTGACCTTTTACAATGTTTTATGCCATGTGAGCTGAAAGGTGAGAGCGAGACATTTTCTAACAAAATCAATATGGGACACACATATGATTGTCCAAGTACCATCAAGTGGGGACACACATGATAGAGTCCTACTAAATGAGGACATGTTTAGTGGAAATGTGGAGAAATCTTGAATCTTTATTTATATTTGCTGATAATAGTTTTTGGTAATTCTAAATCAGAGAAGAAATGGACGACCACGGACACCAAGTTGAGGCACAAGCTTACAAGACTTTTAATGCCAGGTGAGATGTTTAGTGGAAATTTTGAGAAATCATGATTCTTCATTTATATTTGGTGCCAATATGTTTTTTCTGGTTATTTGAGATAAGAGAAGTTAAGGTACATGTATCATGCTGATATCTTTGCCACCAATGACTGGAGAATTTGACACTTTTGTCAATCATCAGACCATCACTACCAACAAGATCTGTGATTGACAGCATAAAGTGATATATTGAAAATGTATTGGGATGTACAGATGAACAGACATTAGTAAAACTTTAAAGCCCTGAAATGAAATTAATGTTGAACATCAGCACAAGCTCACTAGACCTTTACAATGTTTTATGCCAGGTGAGCTGAAAGGTGATAACAAGACATTTTTAACAAAATCAATATGGGACACACATATGATTGTCCAAGTACCATCAAGTTGGGACACACATGATAGAGTCCTACTAAATGAGGACATGTTTAGTGGAAATGTGGAGAAATCTTGAATCTTTATTTATATTTGTTGATAGTAGTTTTTTTGGTAATTCTAAATCAGAAAAGAAATGGATGACCACAGACACCAAGTTGAGGCACCAGCTTACATGACCTTTAATGCCAGGTGAGCTGTTTAGTGGAAATTTTGAGAAATCATGATTCTTCATTTATATTTGGTGTCAATATGTTTTTTTCTGGTTATTTGAGATAAGAGAAGTTAAGGTACATGTATCATGCTGATATCTTTTCCACCACTGACTGGAGAATTTGACACTTTTGTCAATCATCAGACCATCACTACGATTGACAGCATAAAGTGATATATTGAAAATGTATTGGGATGTACAGATGAACAGACATTAGGAAACTTTAAAGCCCTGAAATGAAATTAATGTTGAACATCAGCACAAGCTCACTTGACCTTTACAATGTTTTATGCCAGGTGAGCTGAAAGGTGATAACGAGACATTTTCTAACAAAATCAATATGGGACACACATATGATTGTCCAGGTACCATCAAGTGGGGACACACATGATAGAGTCCTACTAAATGAGGACATGTTTAGTGGAAATGTGGAGAAATCTTGAATCTTTATTTAGATTTGCTGATAATAGTTTTTGGTAATTCTAAATCAGAGAAGAAATGGACGACCACAGACACCAAGTTGAGGCACAAGCTTACATGACCTTTAATGCCAGGTGAGCTGTTTAGTGGAAATTTTGAGAAATCATGATTCTTCATTTATATTTGGTGCCAATATGTTTTTTTCTGGTTATTTGAGATAAGAGAAGTTAAGGTACATGTATCATGCTGAGATCTTTTCCACCAATGACTGGAGAATTTGACACTTTTGTCAATCATCAGACCATCACTACGATTGACAGCATAAAGTGATATATTGAAAATGTATTGGGATGTACAGATGAACAGACATTAGTAAAACTTTAAAGCCCCTGAAATGAAATTAATGTTGAACATCAGCACAAGCTCACTTGACCTTTTATGTGAGGTGAGCTGAACAATGCTGAAAGGTGATAACAAAACATTTTCTAACAAAATCAATATGGAACACACATATGATTGTCCAAGTACCATCAAGTGGGGACACACGTGATAGATTCCTACTAAATGAGGACCTGTTTAGTGGTTATGTGGAGAAATTGTTAATCTTTATTTACATTTGTTGATAATAGTTTTTCAGTAATTCTGAATAAGAGAAGTAATGGTATGATGATGAAATCTTTGTCACCTATGACTGGAGAATTTGAGACTTTTATCAATCATCAGTACAACACTACCAACAAGAACTGTGATTGACTTCATAAAGTTATATTGAAAATATAATGAGAAGTACATATGTACGGACATTAGTAAAACTTGAAGCCCCTTATCCTGCAGGCCTCTAGAATAACTTTTTTCAACTTGCCCAATAGGACAAGTACATACCAAAACTTACTTGTCCGAATGGAATTGTAACTTGTCCAAAAAATCTTAATATTAACTTTTTAGCATTTTAAACTGATTCAATGAACAAAATGAATTAAAATAGAACAGAATTTGATTTATATGTCATGTGTCTTGATATCCTTTTCAAAATATGAGTCGAGAACAACTGAATCTAGTCATGGCACAGGACTTAGGTTCTAGTTTTCATCAATGCCAAAGTCTCATCAGACTCTGCACATGAGACACAGTCTGGTAGACCTGTTAGTCTACACTCATTTGGTTTTTATGTTGATAAAATATTGATTATTATGATTAATGCCTCACTACAATATGCTTTGTTTTTAATATATTAAAATGTTTATTCAAACGCAATCAACAAGATCAACTACTATTAAACATGGAGCTGACTGTCTTGTTACCTTATCTACAAAGCGCATCGCTGATTCGGATCGGTTAGACTGGTTTCTGAGAATAGTGTGTTTTATCTATTATAAAGTATCTGACAAAGAACCAGTTTTAAATTATCGATCGCAAGTAAACATGTCAAATTAATATTTGTTTTTATCTTCTTTTCTGGTTTTTTGTTTATTACTTTGATCATGAAAGTCGGATTTTAATTCATTTTCTACAGAATGATTTAACTTATTTATTTTCTACGGACTAATTCATGTAATTTTACTTGTCCCGTCGGACAAGCTTGATATGGCTTTTACTTGTCCGACCTATTTGTCCTCTGGTACCGGACAATCGGACAAGCGTTATTGTCGAGCCCTGTCCTGAAAGGTGGGATCATGAAATTAATGTTGAACATCAGATATTTTTATCAACCAGGATCTCCCAGTTGTCTAAAGTGCACCTCATGAAAAGGCAGAACAATTTAAGGAAAAAATAACTCTGTACATTGTTTCTGTACATGTATCTGAGAAAAATCACCAGAGTGGAACTAAACAATACTACATATGTAACTCATTATGACTGACTCACATACCAAACAAGAATGTGTCCATAGTACACGGATGCCCCACTCGCACTATCATTTTTTATGTTCAGCGGACTGTGAAATTGGGGTCAAAAATCTAATTTAGCATTTAAATTAGAAAGATCATATCAAAGAGGGAGGAAAGATACCAGAGGGACAGTCAAACTCAGTTCAAAGGGAACATGTATACTAAGTTTCAAGTTGATTTGACTTCAACTTCATCAAATACTACCTTGACCAAAAACTTTAACCTGAACATGCTGAAGCGGGACAGACGGACGGATGGACGGACGAACGAACAGACGCACAGACCAGAAAACATAATGCCCCTCTACTATCATAGGTGGGGCATAAAAACAGCCCATTATTTGAAGATATAGAAAGAAATTCTGGAAAGGTCTTCTTTTCATAACATTAAGTCAAAATCCATTATTTTGACAAAATCAGCAGACATGGCAGAGCAGATTGAAACATTACCTGATTACTTGATCTGTTAAACGCCTCATAGTAGACTGATATAACAAATATCAGCTGAATATCTGAAGGCATTTAGAAGTCTGTATAACTGTTAATTTCAGGAAATTTTCAAATTCCAAAGCCTATAATTTCATCATAATTAGCAGAGCAGAGCAGAACCAAACGTAAACTCTGTCTGTTACCATTAACCTTTTTTTTTCATCATAATTAGCAGAGCAGAGCAGAACCAAATGTAAACTCTGTCTGTTACCATTAACCTTTTGCTGTTAAATGGAGCCTTTGGTAATCACAGTAATGCAATGCAACCAGAGTATAAATCTAAATAACCAAAAAACAAATTTTCACAATTATACCATGGTTTTGTTGTTTTAGACTTTGAAGAAAAGAAAGAAAGAAAGCAAGCCCTCCCAATGGCTGGTTGACATTTTCACATACATGTAGGAACAACAGAGTCAGCGCAGGGCCACTAAGCTCAACTGCCCGCTTTGCACCAGCCAATATAAATGAATGCCTAGGGTGGGAATCGAACCCACGTACACCATCTCTGTTGTCCTATACGTTTAAATGAACAAAAACTGACTTCAAGAGCAAAACAATAAACCAACAAATATTTTTAAAAAATATATAAAATGTATGTGTTAAGCTTTATAGGCATGTATATATCAGTCAGGGTACTACTTGTACAAGTAATTTTATTTACTTGTCATGTTTAATTTTGTAGAAGTAAATATTATATACATATATATTATAAGTAAATTTGTAGGATACTTATACAAGTGTATTCTATTGACTTGTATAGGTAAAAAAAATTAGGCTTAGTTACATGTATGTCCCTCAGACATTCAGATTTTTTTGCTTATACACAAGTCAAAAAGTCATCCTATCTTTTCTTGAATTCTTAGGACTTCTTTGTGCTCTAATAGAATTTTTAATTGTCTGTCCTTTGCAGATGTCTTTACTAATCATTTAAGTGTAATTTCATGGACAATGAAAATCTCATTGTCTGTTATCTTCAGAACACTGCTCATTTCATGCATTTACAAGCCACAAGGGCAATTTTGAAGGCCTTGCACAAATACTTAAGATCTTTGGCAATCAGTTTCTTTGTTGAATTAATGAGATGAAACATTGAACTATAATAAAAATTATGAGCTACTGTAACCTGAGAAAAATTGTTAAAGCCATGTTTTACATCTCAAAACTTGAGAATTTTGTGGGATTGTAAAAAAATTACTTTACAAGTTAATTTTGAGAAAATTAAGGAGATTATTCAAACATTATAATTAACTTATATAAGTATATTTTATTTACTTCTTCAAGTAAATAAAGATTACTTGTACTGTACAAGTAGTACCCTTACTCAGCCTAGTGACTGTATATTATACTGTTATACTGGAAAATATAAGTTGATTTTAGGTTTTGAGATGTATAGCCCATAGGCTCCATTTAACAGCTATAAGTTTCATATGACTTTAAGTGAATAGATAATTTTGGACCGTTAGAATTATATAGCGTCTGGTTACTCAAGATGATGGTTACATTTTGAGGATTAATATAGGAAACATGTTACTTTAATAATGAGCATTTTGAAAACCCGTTTACTTAATGTAAGACTTGGGCTTTTGATATAAATTAAAACGTGGTACAATGTATGATTCATTCAAAATACTATGACAACTTCCCAAGTACATCATAGGAAGACGTTACAGCAAAAATTAAAATACATGTAGCTTTTCAATACTTTATGTTTATTTGAACAATCAAGTCTTTTGAACAAGGTCCCATGTCTATTACCAATCCTTGTCCAGTGTGATAATATTTCAATGTTTCACTGACCCTTACATAATTTTTCTATTTCCTGCCATATATACAACCCAAATAATTTTTTCCTCACTATGAATAGATTCTTGGAAAATTAATTTCTCAAATACAAATTAATATGTTAAACAAAATAAAATGCTTGGCTGAGCGCAGCCTGATAAGACAGCAGAGGTCGAACCCTGAACAGTTGGGGCAAGTTTAATTTGGGACCCTTCAAACCTTAATATGGACTTATTTGAAAACAGGGCCCAAATAAACTAGATATGAACAATGCCCCCTCCTTTTCTGCTCTGCCATATGTATGAGTATACTTTGCCTCAATTCTTTTAATGCCTTTATTAGTATGAATAAAATTTTGATGTTTTATAAATGTTTCATGGATTTTCTCATCAGGTACTGTAAAAGTACTTTTTTTCGTCGTGTATTTATTTTCAAGAAATTAGCGGAAGGTATATTTTGTGAATATACATGTAAATACAATTTACATGCAAATTAAAACCTGAATACAATATCCCAAATGCTCTTGACCATTGTACATGTTGTACATATAAAAAGAAGATGTGGTATGATTGCCAATGAGACAACTCTCCACAAGAGACCAAATGACACAGAAATTAACAACTATAGGTCACTGTACAGCCTTCAACAATGAGCAAAGCCCATACCACATAGTCAGCTATAAAAGGCCCCAAAATGACAAATGTAAAACAATTAAAAAAAAAGACAAAAAAAAAGCAGGATGACAATTTATGTAAATAAATTGCTTCATGAGCGCAGCTGGATACGACGCAGAGGTCCAACCCTGAACAGTTGGGGCAAAATGGACACAATATTCGCGCTTGATACAGGTCTGAATTTGGATTATAATGACACAGAATAACTGTAGTCAAAGAACTTAGAATTGGTTATATGATTTGAATTTATATTCTATTTTTGCTTTTGTGCAATACAATATGCTCTGGCGAATTGACCCTCCTTTTAAAAAAAAAAATTTGAAGGATTTTCTTTTGATTTCTGAAATCTTGAGGAGAAAAATTGTCCCCCACCAATTTTTTTTAACCTCCTCCCCTTTTCCAAAAAATGTTTTTCCTCAGTCATGGTCATAATTTCAATTCAAATTTCCAATGGAGTTTGCAACCATAATAACCCATTTAAATACATCATAAAAGTCTTAAAATAGAAAATGACATACATAATCATAGTTTACATGTACAGTACGCACAGAGAGTTTGTAATCGCGAACTCTAATCACCGATTTCGGAGTGTAGCAGTGTGACACCGCGAATCACGGATTATACTCCCAATTTCCTCCAAAGATTCTCTCCCAACACCGCGTGGCTGTTAATTGGTTTATTGCCCATTGGATGTACTGAAGATTAATGACGCGTGACAACATAATCGGATTAGCCAGATTTATTAACTATGTACATTTAATCGATCTTGATTGCACCTGTGTGCATTAAAACACGGTATTAAAATGTCCTTTCTTTGACAGATAAAAATGTGACATTATCATTCAAAATAAGATAATTATTCTTGTATGTTTTTGTCCCATGTCATTGTCATTTGAAATAAAACGTACCAACGAATAAAAATACGAATAAAACACGTTTTTGGTATTTTTATTATAGTCCGGTCAGGTCATAATTTGTGTTTTTTCAACAAAGACGATTTTACCACAATTAGTATCTTTTATGACCTACTCAGTGAGCAATATCCGGTTCATTAATTGTTCAATATATAAAAATCAACTGGCTTAAAACAAAATGTTGTTTTAACGGTAATTTATCCAATCTTAACCCAAGAGTTAATTTATCGGATCAACAAGTGAACTCTGTTACTTTCAATTTATTTTGCAATGTAAAATATTGTTTCACTACCTCCGGTACATTACCGACTTGAATTATTTGAATTCAGAAAAGAAACTGTAAATTGACAACTCTGTTGAACGAAGGGAAAACGTTTTGTATGCAATGTGTCCTATATTCATAAAAACACAACACTAAGAGACATTCCCCGCCCAGACACATCACAATAATCACAACCTAATTAATTATATGAAGAAGAAAAAATCATGTGTTGTTTATCTCTGTTATGATCTGTTATTGATCCTTTATTATTTAAACTAAAATTGGATGTTAAAAGTCCTTGTCGAAATAAAAAAAAAAAGAGAAGTATTTCAACAATTACTATAGAATATTAAATGAAACTATATCGTGAAAGAAATACGTGAAAAAAATGTGGATCAGTTTTAACGATCTGCACATTTTCACAGAGGATCTCTACCAACGCCCAACAGGAACTGAACGACATGCATCGTGTTTTCATCTACCATTAATGTATATTGTTGACCATGGACGTATAAATAATGTCCAGGTTTACGTTTTGTGCTGACTGAGAAACGTAAAAATAAAAGGCTGGTGTTCGTTTATTCAGAAAAGGATTATATTTTAGATTCCGGTTAATCAATTGTAAAAGGACCTTCTAGAGCCTCAATCTTAACGCACACAAATGTCAATCATTACAAAGCGAATTTAAACCATGAATGAATTTTCCACGGTCATCCAGAAAGGTCACCTGAGTTTACTGTTACGTGATAATATTTCCGCCAAGTAACAATCTCGTGGACAAAATTGATGTCACTATTTTTAGCATTCAATATTGTGAGCGAAGTCAAGTTCAAAGTTCAACCACGCACTGTTGATCACTGAGATGTGTATCGTCTTCCCACGGCAATTAATTCCTTTAAAAATATTTAAAGATCACTGTCCTAAATACAACACAAAGTTTACATTCATTGTGCGTAAATGAATATCATGCAACGACGAGTTGATGCAGCTATAGAAGTATTCCTGTTGTAGCCGAAATGTATTATTTATTCTACAGTAATGCTAACAAATCGTAAAGAGAAAATGCCGTAGACTTATTAAGCATAACGAATGGTGAATAGTATTTTCTTTTTTACTTGCATATACAAGTTTTGAGACACGTAATTTTCTTTAAACTGCTCACATTTTATATTCAGCGTTAGTTTCCGTTTATTTTACGCAAGTATGTCTCTTTTCGTAAGTAATATAATTTACCGATAAAAAGCGAAGTCAAAATCAGGTATAGTTTTATTTTATGAAACTTTAATGCAATTGAAAGAATTAACAAGAACATTTTGCTTTTAAATCTTTTATTTTTTCAAGCAATTATGTAATCGTAAAATGAAAATGGCGTAGACTTATTAGCATAACGAATAGTGAATAATATTTTTTTTACTTGTATACAAAACTTTGAGACGTGTAATTTTCTTCAAACTGCCCACATTTATTCAGCGTTAGTCTCCGTTTACTTTACATAATTATATCTTTTGTAAATTAAACATTTATTTACTGACAAAAAACCGAGGTCAAAATCAAATATAGTTGTTTTAATAAAACTAATTTTAAATGTACAGTGTAATTGAAAGAATTATCAATAACGTTTTGCTTTTAATCTTTTATTTTTGTTTCAAGCAATCAGATATATAACCTGATTATCAATAGACAGGAAATACAACTGTTTAATTACATTAGAAATCTCACATACCTTGACTGTCGTGTGCCGGCATAGATCAGAAGGATTAGGGCATTAATTACCTGGTGTGACACGCGTCACACCGGACTGGGAGAGATGTCGCTAATACAATAAACAAAAGGTAGCGAATTTACGCGGAAGTCGGAGGAATACTCCCAAATTTCTCCGAGAATTTAGGGAGGGATGTCGGAGTTTCCTGGTGTCACACCAGGAATAATTGCGGTGTATGGAGTTGGGATTACAAACTCTGTGTGTACTGTACCTTAATCAGCATTTTTAAATTATTAAAATAGTAACTTCTAAAATGAATTGACAGCTAATCACCTCAAGACAATACAAAATTCTTTATACATAATTTAAAAGCAGTGTAAGGAGGTAATTCAAAGTTGTGTTTGAATTACCTCCTTACACTGTAATTTGTACTTAAGTAATTGTCCATTAACCAGGACACCCTTGTTTTTCTCATTTTTGCCCTAATTCCTAAACGGTTTGAGCCATAACCCTCAAAGCCAATCCTAACCATCCCTTTGTGGTATGGAAACTTGTGGTATAATTTCAGGAGATCCATACACTGTTCCACAAGTTATTGTATGAAACTAGAAAATGCTTATTTGGGCCCTTTTGGCCCCTAATTCCTAAACTGTTGGGACCATAACCCCAAAATCAATCCCAACCTTCCTTTTGTGGTTATAAACCTTATGTTTAAATTTCATAGATTTCTATTTACCAATACTAAAGTTATTGTCCGAAACCAAATGTCTTGGACGACGACGACGTGATACCAATATACATGTACAACCACAAAATTTTTGCAGTCGTATAAAAAAGTCAGGATACACTAAAAAAAAAAAAAAGGCAGGACCAAATAGAGTGAAAATAAAAAGGCAGGACAGAGATTACATTAAAAAAAATGCAGGACAAAATTTTTCATCCTAGCCCACCCATAAAAATCAAATGGTAGCTCCCTTATGAGCTTTTGTGCATGCTCAGTCCACATACTGCCCATGAAATCTATAAGACTAAAATAACAAACCCAATTTGTTAGCCAACATGAGGTAAATACAACGATTCAAAGAATTCAACTTTATATAAAACTAATATAGGACAATGGTGTTGATTAAAAATTACACCATTCAAGGGTCTTTCGTTTTCCACATAAATAATATTACCAATAATTAACAAGTTCCTGATTGAATGCGATACCAATACCAATAGTATACATGTCTTCTTCTTCTCTTAGTAAATTCCTCTGTTGATGGAGCATCTTTGTCACAAGGGTATAAAAGACCTATCTTACTTTTAATACTACTTATTTAAAAATAAAACATTAAGAACTTAAATACATGTACTAAGACAAAAGGGTATATACCGTTTGAATGGTTTTACACTAGTACTTTTGGGGCCCTTTATAGCTTGTTGTTCGTGTGAGCCAAGGCTCCGTGTTGAAGGCCGTACATTGACCTATAATGGTTTACTTTTATAAATTGTTATTTGGATGGAGAGTTGTCTTATTGGCACTCACACCACATCTTCCTATATCTATATACATATGCATTCCTTCATAAAATATTATTTTCCTTAAAATATAAGTGCAAGTGATAAATCCAGCCTATAAATAAGGGTACTGTAGGTCACGGATCCATAATGGAGCGGGCATGTTCTAGTAAATATTATTAAATCAATTTCAGAAAATTACAGTTGAACAGTTTTATAAATTTGAAAATTTGGCTTCAAATGTCCAAGTTTAATTTTGAACACATACTTCAACCATCCCCATTTAAATGTGTTGACGATTCAATTTTTCTCTCTTCGCAATATTTACTTATACTCATGATCATAAATATTTAATGGGTACCTATACATGCTATAGCTACTAATTCTCATTAATCTCTAATGAGTACCTACTAATTATCATTAAATTAATCCCTAATGGGTACCTTCTAATTCTCATTAATCGCTAATGGGTACCTACTAATACTCATTAATCCCTAATCAGTCAAAGATATAACTCTATAGGGTTATTACAGAAAATAACTTGCCTGTGTTATTACAGATACTTTCATGAGTTGTCTACTCTTTATTCCTTAAATTTTCTAAATCTGTAATAACATATGTTTGTTATTTGTAAAATTATTTCATTTATAGTGGGCTCTAGGGACCTCTTGAGACTTTGCACAGAAACTAAATGCATAGCCTTGATAACTAATTTTTAATTAAATTAATTCATTTTGATTAACCATGGTAAATCAATGAGACAAGGCTATTATGGATAAACCTAGCTGTGATAACAAGGCTAGGTTATTAAAGGAATGTAACTTATTATATAAGACACTTGGGAATTACTGAGAAACTTGCAGAACCTCATTACATGCTCTGGTCATTATTTCTTACAATAAATAAAAATACATAGTAATTAAGCATGATGTATGTCCTAGCAAATACTTTGAAGTGATATAGAGAAGCTGTGATAACACCCTTTAGTTATTACAGGCATATTTTTCTGTAATAACATATAGGTGTACTATGCAATATTGGCAAACTATGTACTGTTATACCTTTCAATAGTTAAGTATACATATAGACAAAAGTAATATCAATAGAACTTTTATACATTTTAATTAAACTAATGATGTATATTGTCCCTTTGAAACATGTAACATACATATGTTATCACAGTTCTTTGATTTTTAGGCCACAATAACAAATGTATGTTATTTTTCTGTAATAACCCTATAGAGTTATATCCCTGACTGCTAATGGGTACCTACTAATGCTCATTAATCCCTAATGGGTACCTACTAATTCTCATTAATCCCTAATGTGTACATGTACTTTCTTATTCTCATTAATTCCTAATGGAACTTCTTATTCTCATTAATCCCTAATGAGTACCTACTAATTTTCATTAATCCCTAATCATGCTAATGGGTACAGTACAACCTGTGACTTCCTCTTAGTAATGTCCACCCTCTTGTATGGTCACCATCGAATGGTGGCCATTTATTGGGGTATTCAATCTTGAAATGTTGGCCATTTATTGGGGTCATAAAACATGTTTTATCTAATCATGTTACCTGTTGAAATCAATCAGGGTTGAAGTTTTCAGCTTGTGTGTTTCATTAAAATTTACCTGTACAGGTACCTCAGGTTTCTTCTCAAATTGACATTTCACCTTTTCTTGAAAATGTAGAATAGAATGTTGTTTTAGTCTTTGTTAATTTATATCATTTGTTGATTTTTCTGTCTTTAAATTTACATATTTTCCTTTTTTTCTAATGTTTTTATTTTTTTATGTTATTTTTTATTTTTTATTTGTTTCTTTGCTTCTATTCTTTTAATTTCTTCTAGGAAATAATCTTGAGTAGAAATGACAAAAATTCAAAGATGAGTTATTGATTAGCATTTGAAAACAAAACAGAGAATCCTTTAAATAATTATTTTTTCAGTAAAAAGTTATTGTACATGATGTACATGGTATTCAATTGTCTGTGTGTATTATTTAATGAATTATTATTAATTATAACTTATAATCATGCAAATGATATGTTTAAAGGAACCATGAAGCAAGTAATTTAACAAGCCTGTTTTTAACAAATTAAAATTATCAATATCATGAATATCAAGCCTTTACAATAAATTTTGTTAACAAAGTTGTACAATCTATTATCATGATTATTATTCAGGAAAACTACAAATATCATTATATGGTATAGGAAGAAACTATTTTTGTTTATCTTTTATATTTTCAAATCTCAAAACTGGAGTTGTGCATGAAGAATCACTAAAGAGACTTTAATTTTCCAAATGGCTACCTAGTTATCATCAACTTTGACAAATGCTAATCATAATGAAAAATGTTCTTATCTCTGAATTAAATAAATCTTATGAAAAGAAATTATTTAAAGAAAAATTGTCTTGCTTTTGAAACAATTGTAAACTTATCAAATATGTTATTTTCAGTTTCGCTATTTTTGTCAGTTAACAGGCAAAATTTGTCTCCAGAAAAATAAAGTACACTTCTATATAGATTGTGACATTTTTATGGTCTATTAATTAAATCATTTTTGTTCTGTGTATTATATTGTCGAAACTGCAAGACTGGCATATGCATGATACATATTCTTGGTATACATCTGCAAAGAATATTTCACTCAACTCAGGACTTTTAGATAAAGCTCATAATTACAGGCCCTTGATTAAAATGAATTTTAAGAACAAAAATAAGAATATTTTGAAAATAAAATAAAAACTTCTGATGAAAACGGTAAACTCAAATGCT
Organism: Mytilus coruscus; assembly: GCA_017311375.1. NCBI lineage: Eukaryota > Metazoa > Mollusca > Bivalvia > Mytilida > Mytilidae > Mytilus > Mytilus coruscus. The sequence goes on from CM029598.1 coordinate 70,221,374, forward strand.
TCACTTAGTAAAGAATTAGTGGTCATAATTTAGAAATAGAAAATGGTAGATAAAAATTCCTTTAAAGGATAGAATTGTTTGTAAAATTAACATAACAACTTAGAGATAATCTATTTGAAAATTGTTTACCTTCTCATAATAATGTCTCTGACCAGTTTGTGAATAAAATCTTGAATCTTATGAATAAAATTTTAACCAAAACAAAAAGTAAAAGAAATGCTAAACCTCTATAACATGGAACATGTTTAAAATATTAGCTCCTTTATAAAAAAAGTCATTAGAACTGAGGGCAGAAACCTAATAATTTTTTCCATGTGTTTTGATTTTTATAGAATTGTTATTTCTTTTATAATTATAATGTTTGTTTTGGCTTTTTGTCAGAAACTTGTTTAAATTGTAATATGTTTATATGACAATAAAATATTATCAAATTTTTCTGTAATGAATATTTTGGATATACATGTATTTATTCAATAGAGAAATAATGAATTGCCTAAATTTTATTTAGAATAAGTCCTAAAGATAATCTTTAAAGTTTGTTAAACAATGTTAAATGCAGTTAGTATAAACAATTTTGATTTTAGAAAATTAATTTGAGAAACACCTTTTCAGTGGAAAAAGGCAGGTGTTGTGAAAGTTTGCATTATATTAGAAGATGATATTCATTTATTATTCACTTGCCTAAATATACATGTAAAAATAACTTAAATTGATAGAATTATTTAAAAGGTATAACATCAAAACAAACAGTCATGAGAAAATGTTTACAAAAGTTAGTAAGCTATATGTTTAACTAGTTTTATTATTTCATTTTATTTTAGAATTTTCTTGTCATAATCACAGTTATTAAATTTGACAAACACATATATTTTACCTGAGACACTTTACCTGTTAATTATATAATTTTAACACTTCAATGCAGTCATGATTTCCTTTATACTTGACTAGTTCTTGATTAATACCTTGTGTATTAATTAAGCAACAGGAGGTATAATGATGGACATTTAGGCCATCATGGTGACCATATTTTTATGGCCACCATTAGTAAGATAATGTCACAGGTAGTACTGTACCTACTAATTTTCATTAATCATTAATGGGTACCTACTAATTTTCATTAATCCTAATGGGTACCTACTAATTTTCATTAATCCCTAATGAGTACCTACTAATACTCATTAATCCCTAACAGGTACCTACTAATTCTCATTAATCCTAATGGGTACCTACTAATTCTCATTAATCCCTAATGGGTACATGTACATGTACTTTCTTATTCTCATTAATCCCTAATAGGTACATGTACTTTTTTATTCTCATTAATCCCTAATGGGTATCTACTAATTCTCATTAATCCCTAATGAGTACCTACTAATTCTCATTAATCCCTAATGTAGCTACTAATTCTCATAAATCCTAACATGCCTAATGGGTACTTCTAATACTCATTAATCCCTAATGGGTACCTACTAATTCTCATTAATCCCTAATGGGTACCTACTAATTCTCATTAATCCCTAATGGGTACAGGTACTTTCTTATTCTCATTAATCCCTAATAGGTACCTGCTAATTCTCATTAATCCCTAATGGGTACCTACTAATACTCAGTAATCCCTAATGGGTTCATGTACCTTCTTATTCTCATTAATCCCTAATTGGTACCTTCTAATTCTCATTAATCCCTAATGGTACCTACTATATCCTAAATATAAACTCATATTCACTTGTACTAAACCATGTAAACAGACTGTGATTTTTTTTTCAATTTTGTTAATACAATGTACCATGAAGTAAAGTATACACAAATATGTCTGCAATACCAACTATGAAAATATATACTCTGTGCAGTGTCAAACGAGAAATATCTCTTCATGCAAGAAATAGATAACAGGCCACAACCATAGAAAAAGCAATTTCACACAACATACCTGTCAAGCCAGTTTCACATGATTTCCTTTTAGCAGTTACCAGTGTAACTTTTTATTTCTTGGATCGATTTTATCAAACATGTCAAATAAAAATCAACCAAAACCATTTTTCTTTGTTTAAAATTATCAGTTCCTCTGCACCTTTGCAGATCTATATGTAGGGCTAATTAATTATTGGCTGATAAGTCTGCGATAATTTACATTTCATCGTTATAAGTAAATTTTTATTCTGTAGGAGGATGTCAGTAAATATCATCTACATCATATATAGACCACCACACCCAGTGCCTTGCTCTTGATTTTATAAAGAGAACTACAGGGTGCTCAGTGGGCAATAAAGCCAATATTCTGAGTACTTTTAACTATGTCTATTATACATGTTATATCCAGGGATCTCCATGGATGAAAATTTAACGATGGAGGAACTTTCACCATGACAAAACCCTGTGTCTACGCTGTTGCGTGATCGAAAATATTTCATTCCTTCATTTCTATGTAAGGAATGGTGAACAGGCTGATACATATTGCTTATTATATTTATTTCATTATAGAATAACAAATATTTTCATTAATTGTCATTTTAAGCCTGCATTCGTCCCCTTAGTCAAGAATGACCACAAGCTGTCCTTAGGGTTCCCACTTTGTTTTCTTGCTATTTTGGTAATTGTATTTAGGGCATTAAATTAGGTTGGATTTTTCACTGTCAAATTTAGAAGCTTAAGTCATGAATCGGTATCGACGATTTGCACTTGCAGCATCAACTACGAGTTTCGTATTCGTTTTGTAAACGCTGAAGAACAAATGAAGAAATGACTTGGAGGGCAACAACAAAGTTTTAATGACTTAGATAGCTAATTTCATAGTTACTACATGTACTATGCAACATTCATCTTTCGATTTTGAATGAAAACCAGAAGACCGGATGTATCAATTTGATTGCAAACTACAAAATGAATTTGGAATTATATAATTTATGATACGAAATTTCTTCAAATTATCAAGTTGCAGTTAATTTTCATGTACATGTATTTATTTTTAAACTTGTAGAGTGATCAAATATTATCTATAATTGCTGTACTAATGCTATTTGGTATGAAATTTTGTTCAGTTTACGTTTATTTTATACTCGTTTAAAAAGGGGATGCTGATTGCGTAAGTCAATCAGTGTTTTCCATAAGAACCGCCGCCGGCAAAATTGACCGTTTCAAGCAGTTTTTGGCGGTTCAATCGTCATCAGCCAAAAATTTGGGTGCATATTTTACTTATACGATTATTTTATACGTCGTAACTTTTATTATTATCTAGGTTTTATTTACATTTGAGAGTTCGGTTTGTATTTCTATCGGAACACGCGGCTATTATCCATCGAAGAGACTTATTTGGAAAATCCGAGAGATATCGAGTATATGCAAAAGTCGTGCCATGTCAAGGTCGTTAAAAACTTCCATTTGTTGTTGAAGATGAAACATTTCATCACAGATTTTTCCCCCGCTAAGCGACACAAAGGTGTGCATTTTTATGATAATACATTTATAAAGTTTGCATGCATTGTTTTTCAATTTGTTCTGTTGTGTTTAGTTTAAATCGCAAATGAATCGATGACATGATAATTGTCATTGGTTTGCACTACGCCGTATCGAAGGTTCGATATGACCTACCAGGCCTGAAAACTTCAATTAAATACGGAAAATTTCCTACGATGAAGGAATATTTACAAATCAAATCTGTGAACAATAATTTGCTGACAAAATCAAAAATATATACGAGTATACCATCCATTTTTGTCTCCGAATGATCTCGTTATCTTGATAGTGTCGACTTTTAAAACTGAATTAAAGTACGGCACCTGGTGCTTTTATTCTGATTGAGTAAATAACCATATATTTACTTGTAATCGATGTGCTGTAGCCTGTATGAGGGACCCGGAGGAAAATCAGACCCAATTTTTAAATAAAATTTATGAAGTCACTGTAATTAGAAGAATTTATTTTACATAATTTTTACAAAAAGTTCTAATATGTCCATTTGACAAGCATGAAATATTGTCTTAAAATTCACCAGATGCCAGGATTTTGAATCTAGATTTCTAACATTTATTGGGGGCAAGCCCCTACTAATTTCCAGTCACGCCTACTTATTCATTTTGGCCTGTTAGGCCAAAATGAATGGAAACCCTGGTCAATATAGAATCATATGTTCGACTTGTAACACTTTTTCTCTGTTAAAATACTGGATTAAACCTTTATTTTTTAATTTAAAATTTTCGTTAGCATTTGCTGAAACGTAATTAAATAATGCAATCAATTGTCTATCTTGATTAAGAGTTCTCCTGTCACTGAGGTGTGTCGATCTACCTGTACAAGTGATTAGTGATCTTTAGCGAATATCCTCAGGGCTTGAAATCTGTAATCAGGAGGACTCTTTGGATAATCTTAAGGGTTAATTGATTATGATTGCTAACAAAAATGGGGGCGCTAGAGAAATGAAAACAAATTTTTGACAATGGCGGGTATTATTTGACGATGGCAGATAATTTAACGATGGCGGTGATCATTGGGCGGTGGCAGATGATATTTTAACGATGGCTATCGCCATCTAAAACAGGTCATGGAGATCACTGATAATGTGATATCTATACAGATATAAGAAGATGTGGTATGAGTGCCAATGAGACAACTCTCCATCCAAGTCACAATTTAAAAAAAAAAACACTATAGGTCAAAGCACGGTCTTCAACATGGAGCCTTGGCTCACCGAACAGTAAGCTATAAAGTGACCAAAATATGACTAGTGTAAAACCATTCAAACGGGAAAACCAACCGTCTAATTTATATAAAAACGCGAAACGTGAAACACTTGTGAACCACATCAACAAATGACAACTACTGAACATCAGGTTCCTATGCATGAACACCATTTGAACACAGCTAGAAAATCGCAAGACTGGAGGCGGGCTCCTGACGGCCCTTAACAAAATACTGATTCAGCGAAAATGGACGTCAAACTAAAATCCCAAACAAATAAATGAACCAAAATAAATAAAAAAACATACATTTCGTCAAGACTAACAAAGGTCAGAGGTTCCTGACTTCGGACAGGCGCAAAATTATGAGGCGGGGTTAAACATGTTTTGTGAGATCTCAACCCTATCCCACGCAGCAATAATACTCAGTTTAAAAGAAATCTGAGTCCAATGTTAGATAGGTAACTGAAGGAACTTAGCAAAAGACAATGATGAATATAAATTAACAAAGGACTACTAGTAAAGTTTTACCTCACCGCTGTTTTTTCATGCAGACAGGTCGCCATTATGGTCCAGTCACGTGATATGTATAAGATGGTGCAAATGCGGACCGAGTGTGAGCCGTCCGCGGTTTGCGAGTTTCAAACATGTAAGCCGTTACACAAACTATGTCCGGTTGAAATAGTTAAACTGAGGACAAATATTAAAATTATAGTTTTGTAAGAAAATTTGTTTCTGATAGAAGAGGACCCCAAAAATCTATTTACAGCACTTTGTCAATTGGGGACGTCCCGTTTGATATGTGTCCCCAATTGAAAGGTTTCCTACACGTGTGTGTCCCCAGTTGACACGACTTACACACACACACACACACACACACACACACACACACACACACACATGAAAATAATTCAAATTACAAGTAACAAACCTAAGAGAATGGATTTTAGAAAAGAGGGTCGGACTAAAATAAAACGAATCCTCATATACCTATGCACATCGTCAAAAAAAACCCAATGATAATTATCAAAGAAACAGAAGAAAGGAAAGAATTAAGGAAACGCATGTTACATGTAAAGGGACTATAGATATTTGAAAGACAATACATACATCGATTCTAATAAATTAATTTAATCAGAAATGTCTTTTAAAATTATTTGATGAATTTCGTAAAATGAACTCTACATCACTCATTATATAAAAAAAATATTGAGAGTAGCTGACATCATTTTACAAACGTGTGCCAACTGCACGAGCTGAGATTGGCGGTAAATGACTTGCCTGTAAACACAAGTGATTTGACAAGGGTCAAATGTGTGTATTAAAGATTGACAGGGAAGACTGAATATTGAGGCCATTAAGGGGAATATTACGTTAAAGGAAGAATGAAGTTTTATTATTTTTAGAACTGATAAATCTTCCTTGTTTTGAATACAAAACAATTGATTAATAACTAAAGTCTCGAAAACAAATTAAGCTTAGTTGAATATTGAAAAAAAATCTAATTTATTTTGGTTAAAATAAGTTTAAATTAGATTTTTTTTTAATGTAGTACTGTTTTTATCAGTAATTGTCTTAACAAAGACTATGAAATATGTTACATGAAGTATTCATCCAAAAATCTTAAAAAAATATCTTAATAAGGTTAGAATTTTATCAATCGAGTACAGATTAATTTACGACCTTCCAGTAGGTTTACATATTAGGTAATATCACACCAGGTGTCAATTACTGTCAGACAACTGTCCTAATGTTATCTTTCAAAGACAAACAACTGATTCAAAGGAATACAGAACGGCGATATAAATACAAAAAAAGGAAATTAACAGCACATAATGTGTTTATTTTTATTTTGTAACTTTTAGAATAATAAAACTGTTTACTCCTCTTACAATAAACGATAATAAGCGCAGACAAGAATGAAAACTAACTGTTGAAGGGCTTTAAGCCTTCCCGAAAATTCCGAGTTGTGTCCGGAATTTTGCTACTCTTTTCCACCATAGGCCGTGGGCATTGTGTCCACGATCGATTTTTTACACGGCTGTCCATGGTAAAAGGTGGGCACCTCGCCCACGGTGGGCAGCTGTAGTGGTCAGAGCGTGGACAACACAGATGTATCCACCGTTGGCGCATGGAAATGGCCACATGATCTGTTGTGTACGTCTATATAATGCAAATCAATGTGGACATGTGTGTACCACACTATTTACCATAGGTTAATTAATCGAACCCCCTTATATCTGGCTTTATCGACACAAGTTAAATCAGAAACAAATAAAGAAAACATGGCAAGCTCAAGCATTCAAGGTCATTGTTAGATTAAGTTACTATAAATGTTAAATGTAATGTACTTTATTTATCCAATTATTGATCATCAAAATACCAGGAAAGCATCATACAGTTTTCAAACACTTTAAATAGGTAGCGGCTATTGTTCCGGCATGCCTGAAGAATAGTTCCAGAGCTATTTGTCCGGCTATCCGGAACAATAATACCAGAGCTATTTGTTCGGCTAGCCGGAACAATAGTACCAGAACTATTTGTCCGGCTAGCCGGAAGAATAGTTCTAGAGCTATTTGTTCGGCTAGCCGGAACAATACTACATAGGTATTTGTCCGGCTAAAAATATATATTATCAAAGCTATCAATAATATCACTTCATCTATTTGTCCGACTATCATTCATAGCCATGATGATATTCTTTATCTTTTTGTATGGCTATCTAGTAGGATGGGCCAGCATATATCTGATATTTCTCTCTGCTAAATGAACTGAATATGATCATGTCTAGATGTTTATGGAAACTAAAATGTGTCTATGAGATACAGCAATCTCCTTATGTTAATTGATCTTAAACAAATAAAAGTTGCTCAAATAGAGAATATACAAAGTATAAAAAGTAACCTTTCTATTGAATGGTGAACCCTATTGTTCTACATAAGTTCTACCCACTGAGTATTCTGAGAAATTTACCTCAACTCAAAAACCAAGTTGCTTGAATTTATGTCAAAGTGACCTTATTAATAGTGAGGTACCAAAAATCTATCAAATAATCCAAGAACTAGTATCATTGTTATACCATATGAATAAGATGTGGTATGAGTACCAATAAGACAACTCTCCATCCAAAACACAATGTAGTTAAACAACGCAATTATATATAGTTTACAGTACGGCCTTCAATACGGAGCCTTGGCTCACACTGAACAGTAAGCTATAAAAGGCCCCAAAATGACCAGTGTAAAACAATTCAAAAGTGAAAACCAACGGTCTTAATTTATATACAAAATGAAAAACAAAAAAATAAACGACAACCACTGCACAACAGGTCTAGTTTCTGAGAAACTGACATACAGGCAAAAACTTAATTTGCCATTTACACTGTAATGATCGTGGCATAAAAATGAAGGTGTCACAAATCTGTAAATTGAACTTGACCAGTTGCTTGTCTGAACCTTTTTTGTCAACAACACTCAATTTAAGTACATCATTCTGAAAACTGAATAATTTGAGTTGTATCAAGTACGTATTAGTACCCCCTATTCATTGATTCTGACTTTATCACAAATTACTACATGTACTAGAAAATATATACTAAATGTCAGTTGTAGCTTTGAATATTTCAAAATGTTGGGTTGTTGTCTTATTGGTATTTATCCCACATCTCATATATATTGTTCATTATAATTATATGAATGGGGTATCATAACTGAAAAACTTTTGAATTAACGATCAATATTTCCAAGAAGTTAGAATGCATTGAATTGTATTTTACTGACCAGAACAGAATTCACAGGCAATACACTATAAAATCATTTGTATAAGGCACAGTATGGCAATTAAAACTATTTGGTAAAACTTTAAGTCAGAGCAACATAATTTTAGGAATATTTTTATTTTGTAACTTCATTGGAACATTTTAACAAAGATATAGAAATAATTATAAAAGTATAACACATGTTATAAGTCATAATTAGAGCAATAATTAATTATCTACATAAATAATTATTAAGAATGTCATTATTATGTGTACATGTGAATTTTCTTCTATTTTCTTCCTCTGAAACTCTGAACTCTGAAATGACTTCTGTCTCTGTATGAACCCTTACCTGCAACTGTCTTGATATTTCAATCTTAATAAAATGATAATCTCTTAAAGTTGAAAATAAATCAAGGGCAATAACTGTAAAATTTGACATCAGGATATTTTTCTTTTATTTAAAAAATCTCCAAGTAGGAACCTTACTTAAAACATAAGTAGTCAAATTTAATGAAATTTGCAAGAATTTCCAACTTATAATGTGCAATTTAGTATCCTGCATATTTTGAGTATTGCATGGCAATACATAGTCCCTTACTGCTTGACAATTAATTGTACCAAAACAAAATAGGAACTTGATCTGTAACTTGTCATATTAAAACTATATTATAGTATATACCAAATATCAAATCGATATGTTCAATCATGAGTAAAAAAGTGCAGAAAAATTATTATTAGCAAGAATTTTCTGGGTCCAATGACCATTACTCTGCAAAAAATCATCAGACCGGAACAAAATTCGACCTTGATCTCTAACTTATCATGGTTAAACTATATACCAAATATCTAATCAATACCTTCAAACTTCACAAAAAAGATTGGAAAACTGATTTGTCAAGCTGTCAGACGGACAGAGTGTTAATGTTATCCTTAAGTTCCCTTCGGCTTGGCCAGTAGGGGACTAAAAATGGACATTATTGGAGTGTGATATATAATCATATAAATTGTGTAAATCTTATAAAATCTGATGATTCATGATCAGTTTTTCTTACACTTTTTGCAATACCAATGTCTTACTTTTGGTAAGTTTTGAGTCCTACACAATGCAAATGAAATACATTTAAACAAGAATCGCAGACAACATTTGATCAATCAAAATCAGTACAAAGCATGGACGGTGATATGGCGCATTACCTGATTTCGTTACATCCGCAATGTATTGTTACACAAATAGAATCGTACAATCCAATGAATAACCATATTTAGCATGATTAGCCACTTCCATTTAAAAAAATTACATCATAAGATAAGATTTAGTTCATTGATATAAATTTTGCTCGGCATCCTTGGCAGTCTGTTTGGTTCAAATTCAACTATATTTCTTTGTATAAAATCTTTCCTCTATTCAAAATAAACTATTTGAGATGGCGTGCGCAAAATCACCGGACATTTGGAAAACTCTCAAAACCATTACACAAAATCTTAAATGTGACACCTACATATAGAAAATTTAATGAAATAAAACTATATTATGAATTTGTTTACACAATATTATCGGATTATTGGTTTTTATCAGTTTAATAAAGTGAAGTTATAAGTCTTAGGTGCGCAGATACACCGGACTGCACCGTATATATATGTGCATGCAAACACAGCAGGAATTAAAGCAATCATTTTGATTGGAATTTAAATAAATAAAATTTTCTGATTCTCTAAATTGACCTCGGCCTGAAAGTTGACAGAACAGAATTCTAAATTAAAATTAAACACACTATCAACTCGACCTGTGCATGGCATCATGACGTGACTGCATGATGATGTACAGTGCAAATGCATGTGCGTGTTCCTTTAAGAACTGTATCAAAAGTATTCAAGGGATGAACCCCCTGTCCCCCTAAATTGATGAAAAATACATACATTTACAAAAAAGAACCCTGCTTTTAAAGGGTTTGTACCTGTGACATCAGTAATCAACAGTGTTCAAGGGGTGACCCCCTCTCTAAATTAATGAAAAAATACAGACATTTACAAAAAAACCTGCTTTTAAAGGGTTTGTACCTGTGACATCTTTAATGAAGCGTGACCAATCATAATCAACTGATATACATGCACAAACACGAATTCTTAAATGCCATAGAACAGACATCGTGTCAATCCGTGATCTTAGTAAACATGCATGGTCACAAAGAGCAGTTGACGATGCCGATGGTTGTCATTTGTGAGCATCTTGATTCCAAGGTACACTAAACCCTGAAGAATTCCGATCCTGTGCCTAAACAAGTTAACCAAAGTATACAATGTGACATTACCGAGAGAGACTACAGTACCAAGTAGAAACAAGAAAGCACAAAGAGACCAGTTGTGTCAAACTAAATATTGACCTTAGAATCAGGATCAGGATTTCAACGTGTTCATGGTGTCCGAGACCGTGAAATAGAGGATGTTATTACAGATAGACTTACAGTTAGATTTTAATCCCTTGGGGACACAAGGTGGAGTACTGGGTAACTGTCTCGATTAGTAATCCTTGTTTCATGGTTTGTTTTGATACAATTTTATGAAGATTTGTTTTTTTCCGGTTTGAAATGTCATATGATCAAGATTGGCGGTAATATTTGTCAACTTGAAAAGGTTAACAAATATTATATTCAGAAGCTTTTAGCTATTAAAATGAGAGAGAATATGTGTGATAATGTTAAATTGAGATATCTTCAGAGTATTGCTTCTTTCTGATGAACATTTCAGGGCAACTCTTTATGGATCTTTTCTGCGTCATCCAGGCCTGCGCAGAAAAAAAAATGATGACAAGGTTCATTTGTCTTCAAAAATAAAACGCCGAAGTTAAAAAACTTTCAAACATACGAAATACATTTACCTTTGTTTTGGTCTTTCTCCCGTTGACTTCGGAAGATGATCTTTGCCACCATTTATGCAACCATATCTCATTTGATAAAATTTCAAAGCGTCTTTGATTTCCCGTTTTATGACCCTTTTCCGTGCAGATTCGATTGTTTTCGAATCGCGCTTGTAAAATTCACATTTCTTCTCTACTTCATGAAAAAACGAATAGCCTTTTCTAAACTTTCAGAAGAAGTAAACTTTCGACCAAGTCGTATTTCAGTGTTTTCGTCATTCATTCTCCATTGACATTCGATATATGATCTCTTGTGGTTGCTGATGAAAGTGCGCGCAGTTCATCTGACATGCGCATTGTAGTTTATTTAATATGCGCACGTGTTAATGGACATGCGCAATTCAACTGCCTGACAAGTAGCCATGGAGCTATTTGTCCGGCTAGCCGGACGAATAGCCACTCCGTTTCAGATAATGTTGTAAGCAAAAAAATGAAAAAAACCAATAATAAAAAGATTACATCAATGCGTTTAAAGTAATTTATTCAATTTTCTAATATGTTATTTCAATCAAGATGATAACAAAATATGGAGGTAATGTATCTTCGAAGAGGTCCGCATTTATCGCTTTAAATCCTGAGGTGTTCGTTTCACATAAACATTTCAATTATATAAGTATCCGTCCTATTCCTGCGTATAATTAATTGACTGGTCAGTCGCTGACTGTGTTCATAGTAACTCTCACATATCTGATGGATTATATAAATCAGCAATCACCTATCATATTTCGATCATTCAAACGCCGATCATTAACGATCAGTCCAGTAACAGTACATGTAACGTCTAAGGTTGCAAATACTGTATCTATTATCATATACATATATGGAGTTATTTTCTTTCCGAAAGATGGGTAATTCTTTTAAAGAATCAACCCGGACGATACCAAGTTTCAATGAAATATGCGTCAAGGCATAAAATAATGACCTGTAACTTACGATTTACTTAAACATTTAATTCGTTTGATAGTTATCGCGTGTTGTTGCAAATGAAGGGTTTACTTTATATAGTCCATCCTTAATTGGTTTAAGGCAGAAACAATCCTTTCCTTCCTTTTTAGACTGAAATACCAAAATTTACGCGCATTATAGCTTTCGAAACAAATAAAAAATAAGTTTTTTTTTAATCTATCGCTACAACAAAGGGACATTATGCTAGATGAATTTAGTAATGCAAAATTGTTCATATACTTTTAAAACAAGCCAGATATAACACATTCGTGTGTAGGATTTTTAAAAATCTTACTGATTCACACTGTATCGGAAATCATACTTTGACTTACATGTATGTCGTTTTGTCGTGTTACATGCACATGTATCACGGCTTAGTGCTCTCTTCGTGCCAGTTCTTAATTCTTTTACATCTTTATCTATCTTTTACTCTATGAATTGCCCAAATGTTCTATATTGTTAAATAAACTAAAATCCACGTACTGTATGATTTGGGGGAGACGGGGATGGTGTTAAACTTTTATCTAGATTCTCTGTTTAAAAAACTGTATTTTCATTCAAATGAAAAGTATTGAAGAGATATATCATATTATGGAGAGGTATTTGCGAAAAATACCAGTCAAGGGCCTGTGAAATTTCCCGAGCAACTAGGCGAGGGAAATTTGGTCCCAAGACTGGGATATTTCCTTTAATTAATTAGGTTATCTTTCTAAAATAACCACCACCCATCAAATTCAAATAGAAATGCCTTCCGACCCCACCCACCCCTACAACTAATTCTGGAGTGCCTCCGACCCCAACCACCCCCACAATTAATTTTGGAACAGCCCTAAGATATAGGTGAATTATATTTGCTTCATGGAATGATTATAAGGTGTATACATTTGTCTGGAAGGTTTCATCTTCATTAATATGCATATGCTAATCGTGTGATTCATCAAGCCATTAAAGTGTTTAATAGTTGTTAAAATAGCAAGCCACCAATTAAAGAGTTAAATGGCCATTAAAATACATACCCGCCATTAAAGTACAAACCAGCCATTAAGAAGAAATGATCCATCGATTGAGATAATAATGGCCGTTAAATTCTTTTATAGGTGTACCATCACTTTTTCATGCCAAACTTAATGGTTATTTTTTAATGCCCACTATCTAATCGTTTTAATTGCCATTAAAATGCAGTAATGACCATTAAACATCCCATAGAAATAATGGTGCTATTAATTATGGTTACATTTAATGCACATTAAAGTTTTGAAAACAGAATTCATGCCCATTAACCGTTAAATAGAAATTAATGGCCATTATATTTAGTTTCCATGGTAAAATGTAATGGCCATTATCTGGTTTATTCATGCCAATTAATATATATAGGAATAAATTAAGGGCTCATAATTAATGGCCATTATTCCAAGTTTCATGGCTTTATTTAAGGATTAATAAATATAGAAAAAAACATCCAAATAAATAAATAAAAATAAGAACGCGCATATTTACACAATGATAAACCTTTTCACCAGATACATGTAATCCTTTATGTATGAATATTTATTTTATTTTCATGTTTAATCTATAGTTTTCCACAAAATGTGACTTACATTGGGAGGTCAATAAAGAAATAATACTTCATAGCACGAAATGTTCCTGTCTTAGTCCCAAGTCGAAAAACATGTTTATTGTTTATTGATCATCTAACAAGAGCATTTATAGTGCCCTATATATGTATGCTACTACAAATTAGATTTAAGTAGAATCCAGAATCCTTGTAGTACAAACTGGAATTTAGTTATCTACTTGTAGATATTTGGATGTCAATATTTGTACTATTAAATATTGAAAATATGACTAGGTTATGGATAATGCATATTTTAAGGTTTTCTTTGTTTTCGACTTGGGACTAAGACAGGAATATTTCGTGCTATGAAGTATTATTTCTTTATTTTCTTCATTTATGGGATTTTGTACGAATTTGGAGCTACTACGTATTGTGAGAATACCCATTATTGATCCATGAAATATACCCATTAAATAAGGTCTAGTAATTATGGTTACATTTAATGCGGTAAATGTCCATTAAATTGATCGTCTTTCCATTAAAAATGGAATATTAACCCTTAAATAAAACCATGAAACTTGGAATAATGGCCATTAATTATGAGCCCTTAATTTATTCCTATATATATTAATTGGCATGAATTAACCAGATAATGGCCATTAAATTTTACCATGGAAACTAAATATAATGGCCATTAATTTCTATTTAATAACGGTTAATGGGCATGAATTCTGTTTTCAAAATTTTAATGTGCATTAAATGTAACCATAATTAATAGCACCATTATTTCTATGGGATATTTCATGGTCATTATTACATTTTAATGGCAATTAAAACGATTAGATAGAGGGCATTAAAAAATAACCATTAAGTTTGGCATGAAAAAGTAATAGTACACCTATAAAAGAATTTAATGGCCATTATTATCTCAATCGATGGATCATTTCTTCTTAATGGCTGGTTTGTACTTTAATGGCGGGTATGTATTTTAATGGCCATTTAACTCTTTAATTGGTGGCTTGCTATTTTAACAACTATTAAACACTTTAATGGCTTGATGAATCACATGATTAACATATGCATATTAATGAAGATGAAACCTACCAGACAAATATATACACCTGATAATCATTCCATGAAGCAAATATAATTCACCTATATCTTAGGGCTGTTCCAAAATTAATTGTGGGGGTGGTTGGGGTTGGAGGCACTCCAGAATTAATTGTAGGGGTGGGTGGGGTCGGAAGACATTTCTATTTGAATTTGATGGGTGGTGGTTATTTTAGAAAGATAACCTAATTAATTAAAGGAAATATCCAATTACAAATT
The DNA here is from genome assembly GCA_017311375.1 of Mytilus coruscus. NCBI lineage: Eukaryota > Metazoa > Mollusca > Bivalvia > Mytilida > Mytilidae > Mytilus > Mytilus coruscus. The sequence continues at coordinate 70,236,550 of CM029598.1, forward strand.
TAGGCATTTATTTGGTGTATAAGTAATAGATTTGTATTGGCCATGTTTAATAGCCAATTTAAATAGCTGTCAAATTCCCGTTAAAAAAATTGCCTTGTATTTAATGATCCTTAAACGTCCATCAAAATTAGAATTTAGATGCTAGCAAACTTGTTGGCCATTTCTAATGGCTGTTATTGTTAAATTACTAATTAAAATGGTACACCCCCACGTGCAATGTTCACCGACACCTTCAAGCATTTTTTCGTCTTAATTGTAATGGATACTCATTGTTGACCATAGCTTACTGATGCTCGCTGTTCAGTTTCAAATATTATAATAATAAATATTCAGTATTATAGTATTAAAATTGTGTGTCAGATATAAAGGATACATGTAAAGTTGTCTTCCTTTCTGTAATTAAATTTGCTGTCTCTTTACTTCCAACTAGTATTGCTGAATAAAGGTAACTGGAATCTGCATGTAATCTGTTTAATATCATTATTGGCAGCTCCATTTAATCATTTAATCCCTAAAAGTATCAAAAAAATCCACAAAGAGTCAATTGTTCAAGACGTTTTGAAGCAATAAATTCAATAGAAATATTATTGCATGTTTATACATTACATTGGAAGCCATTTGAAATCAAATTAATTACCCTTCCAACTTTTTTTGTTTTTATCCCCGAAGGTAAAACTGTCAACTTAATATTTTCACCAAAGAACCATTCACACAGTTCAATTTAATTTTTACATATCTACAAGTTATACCTGTTATGTGACAACAATTATTCATTGTTATGTTAAAAATGAATATTTATTTTCAGTTTATGCTGTCAGACTTTCTGATGTTGATTTGCTCAAATAAAAGCCTTTAAAAAACATAGTTTCTCAACAAATTATATTTTATAATCATATGTATGTTAAATTAAATTTCAAATGCACTTATCTGAAAACATCATCGGATTTTCCGTTTTGAACTCAGCGTAATCACATTTTGATGACGTATCAAGTACGTTCACGTCGAGGTGACAATCTCGCCCCATATTATGTCGGCCTAAAGTTGATCCGTCCCCGTAACGGTATTATAAAAAAATAAAATAAATCAAGGGTGTCGCATAAAAAATTAATATAACTGGGGCAGTTTTTAAGTTTAAAAAAACTTGAATTTAATCAGCACAGGGTTCATGCGGATGAACTAGTGTCCGCATTATCTAGGACAGTATTTCCTAGGGTCGGAATACCTTATTCTGTTCAGTACAATTACAAAATACCACGTGGTCATGACTAATTTACATTTTAAATACGTTGAAAAACCAAAGATTTACGATGGCCCATTTTTTCATTGATCTGAGATTTTTCTAAGTTCTTTTATATGCCGGACGACAACTAATAGCAAAGCACATATGTGAACTTGGAGAAAATCAGAATTATATCTTTATGAATTTGGGGAAAGGAATAAACTCATCATAGATACCAGGATTGAAATTTTATATTTGCGCCAAATGCGCGTTTCGTCTACAAAAGACTCATCAGTGACCCTCGAATAAAAAAAATGGGAAAAAGGCCAAATGAAAGTACGAAGTTGAAGAGCAATGAGGACCAAAAATTCCTAAAAGTTTTGCCAAACACAGCTAAAGTAATCTATTCCTGAGGTAGATAAGCCTAATTATTTCAAATATTCAAAGTTTTGTAAACAGCTAATTTATCATTATGACAATATCAATGATAATTCATGTCAACACGGGGAATAAAAACTCCACCAGCAGTGGCATCGACCCAGTGGTTGTAAATAAACTAATCATAGATACCAGGATTGAAATTTTATATTTGCGCCAGACGCGCGTTTCGTCTACAAAAGACTCATCAGTGACGCTCGAATAAAAAAATGTTAAAAAGCCCAAATAAAGTACGAAATTAAAGAGCATTGAAGACCAAAAAATCCTAAAAGTTTTGCCAAATACAGCTAACGTAATATATTCCTGAGGTAGATCAGAGAGACTTCTTGCAGCGTACCAGTGGGCACTGGCACTGTAACATGGTAAGAAAAAAAACGAACAACTCTGCAAGCAGTCTATTAATGAGAAATGGTGATACATATCTGGCAATGAAAAAATTATATGTGTTTCAAGACTTCAAAATTGTTTGGAAAGCGGTTTATTATTGATGTGAAATTTAAGTCATTTATGATAAAATTATTCTTACTTTGAGAAGCTTTTGTTTTGTTTTATCATGTTAATAATATAGTATACAGTTTACAGAATATACCCATCCACTTAATTTACATCAGAATTCTTAAAATACATCTTTGTATTTAAAATCCAAATGCTTTCAGTGGCGTAGCTAGGCCATTTTCACATGTACGCCGGAACCACGGCGAGGGGTCTGAGGTCAGCAGCGGGTCAAGAACAGAGGTTTTTTATTCATGTTTTTCTGTCTGTGACATTCTGAATGCATACATGTTACATACATATATGTAAATCTTATCTTCATGAGAATATATATGTAAACAAACAATAGTTAATTTCAGTCCCAAAGATTTTCTTTTTTATTTGGTTGAATTTGTAATACAGATTATATTTTTTCTTAAGTGTCAATACCAGAAATGATCAAGGACTTTATTGCTACGGCGGGGGGCATGAAGTTTTACCCTTGTCCGTCTGTACGTCCGTTCGAACGTTCCAAAGTTGGTTTACGTTCCCTACCTTTAGTTTGCCTCCACCATGCTTATTACCACAAAACACAGATCAAGTTTGAATTTTGGTGGCGTCACTTTTACTGTTAGAGTACTGTAGAGGTATGCCCCTTTACAAATGGAAAAAAATGCTGATTTTTTTTTTTTTGTTTCCTTTCTCTAACTTTAGTTTGCCTCAACCAAATGCAATGAAACTTACACACAATGCTTATTATTTTTCATTCAGATAAAATTTATAAAAGTCCTGAAAACAGTATGAATGTTGATAGACAATTCCTAATATATCCTACTTTAAATAATTTGATTTTTGAAAGTCTTGAGATATCCTGAGAATTCCCCCAGTTTTAGGCTGCTAAGAATGATTTGAAAGTCCTGACATTTCCTTGGATTCCCTCATTTCTGTTTTTTCCTAAAAACAGGGCTTGATGCTTAACAGGATATTATCTTAGAATGTAAGAAACTTGATTTTATTAAGTGTCTAGCATTTTAAAAACTCTTTTTATGTGTCTCCATAAAGTTATCAAGAATTCATGTATATTCCAGATAATTCATGTTTCTTATTCATGAATAATTTTGACACTGGAATAGCAACCATGAATGGAACTGGAATAATCATGAATGTTCATGACCACACAAGAAAAAAAATAACATTGACCAATGAAACATGAAATTGAGGTCACATCAGATGATTACTGTCAGACACAACTGACTTCTTAGAAATGGACCAAAACACAAAATCTGGTTTAGAATACCTGCTTCTTAAAAGTCTAATGTATTACAGTGTATCATAAATTTGATAAAAGATATGATAACCAATTAAATAACAATACTATCTGACTATGAATGTAGTTTATTCCGTAAAATAAGGCGTAACATTGATTAATTACAAGTTAATATGGATTTAAGGAATTATCATGATAAACAAATTCCCCAAAAAATAAGGCAGTGTAAAACATGACAAATATCAAATTTGTTTTTAGATTTTTCCTGGTACATACATTAGGAAGAATAAATTATAGATTATATGTAAAATAATGCAGTACAAACAGGGCGCCATACCATAACTATCAAGCCATTAATTGTCATTCTAATGAAAGTTCTATCTCCACTTAGTGACTTACCATATACATGATATATATGCTTACTAGCCACAGGGGAAAAAAATAAATATGCATACCATCACCTATCTATTCATGTAAATTTTAAAGAACAAATGATACAAAAAAGTACAATTTGTGTTTTATTTTCATCTTCAGTTCATTTAAACTTTAAAAAGTATATCTACTAACAACTTAAAATATACCTTTGTCAAAATTTGTGATAACATTTACATAAATTAGTGTGATGTCGGTTCGTCAATGTTCATTCTTCAAAATGACAGAGTTCTATTTATATGTTGCATAAAACAGAATAGCTATAGCTAGGACTATGGAGAAAACACGAAATGGGCATTAATATAAAAATCATGTGAAGTAATAGTCATTGATATATAAATCAGGTTTGTTAATGGTCATTAAAATAAAAACATTTAGATCAAGTCAAGTAATATATATATATATATATATATATATATAAGTTATGTAAAGTAATGGGCATTTATATAGGTCTTGTACTAACTAATGGCCATTAAAAATAAAACAGGCCATAACATTGATTTCATTTAATCTAATGGCCATTAGTTTGATATTATTTTCCTCTTTAATGGGTGTAACTTTTTTGTTCTACAGAAAACAATGCCCATCATTATCTTAATGCCCATTAATCTACTGAAGAGAGGACTATTTTAGTCAAATTAATGAAAAAATAATGTAATTTCATTGATGCTTGCCATTAATCTTTATTTTAATGGCATATTTTACAAAACTATTAATTATATTCTGGCAAAAAGTAATGGGTGATTTCAAATAGATTCATGAGATTTAATGGTTTGTTAAATTTTAATGGAAATTTAATGGAATTTTAATGGTTTGGTCTGCAGTGGTGGAAGCTAGCATTGGTTCAGGTTTTTATTTTATACGTTTTGACTACACACGAATTGTATTATGGGATGTTAATTGCACTTGATAGATATTGATAGACAAGGTTTAGTTTGTCTAATCATTATACGTGATTCGTGTAATTTTAGGAATGGCTACGTTGCACGAAAATAAATCTCAAAACATCCATCTAGTTGAAAAGGCGGATACTATTATTTTTGACAAGAAAAGTAAGTGAAATATATACGATTTATAACTTTAAATATTCTGCGAAATATATGAAATAATCCTAAGGAAATGTGAAAATACAAAATATTAAATCAATGTAATTTAGAGGGAAGTATCGATTGCGTGAGCATACGGAAATCCAAAGACAAACAAAGTTACAAACCAGGGCTTATAAATCTTCAGTTGTCAAATACTCAAACAAATAACCAGTTATCTTAAACTTTTATTTAATGCAAGTTTGACAGTTTGGAAAATTAATATTTTACTGACAAATGAAAATACCCTTCATATACATGATATATCAGTTTAACTATTTATTTGAATACCTCAATAATTCATGTTGTGCTCTCTTATGTTATAACTCGCGGATTGTAGTTTTGTTAATTATTCCTAACCTGATGTCCTGTCTTTATTTGTTTAAATACATATGCATATGTGTGTCAATATAATAGGGTTGGAAACGGAAAACAACCAGACCAAAGAGCCGAAAATAAGCAAAGACCACCAATGGTTCTTCAACACCAAGAGAAAAAATAAACAATATTTAATACTAGTTCAGCGAAATGGACTTTACACTAAAAATCCAAAATACAAATTCCAAAATTTACAAAAAGCAAAACATAAATAAATGAGACAAACAAATGCTAGAGGTTTCTGACTTGGGACAAGAGCAATGTGTATTTGATGATGTTTGATTTGATACAGTTATTATGTTGTAGAAACTTTTGTGTTGTTATCTTCGGTCGAGATTAATCGGAACAGAATAAAATTAACAAGAATTGTTTTCGAAATGTTGCTTCAAATTTAGAAGTAGATACCAACACTACAAACCAGTAAAATTCTGAAATGGCCTATATCTGTACTCGACTGTTCTGATTTTTACTCGACCAGGCTAAATTGGTCTAAAAATTACTAGATATAACTCGACCCCAATCTTAACCATACTCATCTGTACTGTCTTGTACGTTTCCTTTTCTTTGCCATTGAAAATAGTCTGAACTGTCACTCGACCAATCTGAAACAGTCTTACTCATTATCGATCTATATTCGACCTATACTTGACCAGTTCTCGGCCAAATTTTTTTCAGTCTGAACCATACTCGACCAGAGGTCTGAACAATACTTGACCAGTCTGAACCAGACATGCCCAAATAACCTCTCCTTTTTTAACAGTTTAAATAACGTTCTTCTTAATTGACATAACAACAGCTCCAATAAAGTGAAGATATATAAAAGCAGATGTTTACACATCCTTACATGATTATCAGATTTATCAAAGAGATTAACTTTAATTATCTAATTTTAAAGTCTGAGTCTTGTTAACAGAAAACATAATATTTTACCTGAAAACCATACATGTACTGTGGGTAATAAAACCCTATTAAGGTGCTTCTTTTTTGGATAGAGTTTTGTTTTTAACTTAATTAACCCTTAATTCTTTAAAAAAACTACATAGGTTGCATGGTTCCATACAAATGTTATATAACTATCTTTTAACTGAGGTAACAACAGCACACAAAATCACTGAAATTGTTTAGCCTTATATCAGACATAAATCTATTCTTATTATAATTTTGCATTATATATACAGCCCTTGGATGGTATAAACTTCCCAAAAAAACGTGTATGGTGTAATGGTGTATGACATATGGTGCAATGGTAGAAGGTGTATGGTGCTATGGTGTATGGTGTAAGGGGAATGGTGTAATGGTGTAATGTGCGATCGGGAATGGTGTGAATGAATGGTGTACGACATTTAAAACTATGCAAAATATTGATAAGAACTGATTTTTAATTTTAATACATTAATTTACAATATTGTGATCAAAATTCGTTTTTTAAAATAAATAAATAATTTTGTAGTCGCACGCTTTCTTTAAAATTAAATTGCATTATGGTGTAATGTGTAAGGTGTATGGTGCAAAGGTGTAACGTGTATGGTGTACTGGCACAGGGAGTATGGTGTAATGGTGTATGGTGAATGGTGTAATTGTGTATGGTGTAAGTGGGCATTTTACACCATCCAAGGACTGTATATATATAAAGGGATGAAGATTAAAGAAATTATTAAAAGTGTTCTTCTGATTAGGGGTAAACTTGTAAAGTAATATTTCCTGCTTGGGACACACTCCTTGAAAAGATCACACCAGGTCAGAAGTAATACATTTAAAATATAACATCTATTGAAAATAAAACAGCATCCTGTAAAACTTAAATCACAAGGCCTTTTGAATTCACTAGATACACGAGTTTAAGTAAAACAGGGTTTTTATTTTTACCTGTAAACCACACCTGTACTGAGGTAATTAAACTATATTGGAATGCTTCTTGTATGCCATGCCTTTTATCTTTAATTATAGTCAAATATTCTAGTATTTTTGATGTACATAATTCAATGTGAACATGATATCATATGAAAAATCATTTAAGGTGGATAGAGGGTCTTTATTAAATTCCATAGAATATTTTAATAATTTGTTAACATGTAGTTTTTACATGTATCTTGCTGTTTTTCCAAAATATAATAAAAAGTATGGGTCACCGGACTTTTTTTCACGCTACAGGTTGTGCAAAATTGTCAGATTTTGTATAGATTATATACAATTTTGTGCGATAAAAAGAAATCTACTCCATACAATTTTAAGATACATACAGAGAATATAGCTCTTATAACATGCTTGCAGATAAGAAAAGAAAAACGGGATCACAAGACTTGTTTTCTTGCTACATATTAAAATAGGTAAATTCACAACACTTTCTCTTATAAGATTACTTTTTATGAGTTATCTTCCCTACGATCTAGGTTATGTCCCCTTATTTGGCATTGTTGAAACAAAATGAATCAAACAAAAGTATTGTGTTTTTCAGAAAATACAGCCGTAAATGTGACAAAACACATAGTTTTCTATATTAACATGAAAAGTCTTACACATGAATTACATATTACTCACTCATTAAAGATCTAGATCAATTGTTATCTGCTACTTCAAACTCCAAGATGGAGGAAGACACCCCAGCCACCTTCATCGATAACTTAATGTATTACATGAGATCGTGTTAATCGGATCAGGAATCACTTTCTTTGATCATCTTGTCTTATTTTTATTTTAAAGGTGATATACATTATGCATATGTTTATTAAATATATATATATATGTGTGTAGAGGTGTTGATGAATATGGTGTTAATTACTATATTATGTCTTTTGTTAAATTATGGTTTAAATGCTATATTTAATACATTTTTGATTTCAAATTGTTGTACAACTGTCTAGCCAACGGAAATATATGTTGTTAAAACAGATCATAAACTGATGAAATATAATAGATAGATACAAAAAATAGGTCTAGGTTGGTTAGAACTTGGTCGAGTGAGGTTCAGACTTGGTCGAGTATGTTCAGACTAGGTCGAGCATGGTTCAGACTTTGCCCGGAAAGATTAAGACTATGAAGAGTATTTTTCCGACACGTTACAATGGTTAAGTCCTGGTCAAGTAAAGGTTGGGTACAAGTTCAGACTGTTAAGTATGGTGCAGACTATATTCGAGTAATATCAAGTAAATTTCAGACCAATTCAAACTGGTCGAGTAACAATGACTATATAGGCCATTTCAGACTTTTACTGGTTTGTAGTGCAAGAAAGAGTAGAACCATTGACAACTATTCTAGCTAATTGTCTGAGCTAATTGTTATGTTTATAAAATGATGGAAAGTTTTTTGCAATGTTTATGGACAAGAACTTATTTTTAATCTCTTGTTGTATTTTATACTTTCGTCCATAATCAATTGAAGAAACAAATGAGTTATTAAATGGTATATCAATTTATAGTCCTTGGATAGTATTCGAATCTTTCCCCAATTAAATTGCATTACTGTCTGCTTTGTTAGAAATAACCTTATCCCCACTGCTACCTTTAAGACATGGTTAATATGCAAGTAAAGACATTTAAACTTTACATAGACAGTTGAATATAAATTTGACATCAATGACCTAAATCTTTTAAATAAAAGGGAGTGTAAGCAATTGCATGTTTGGATAACTTACGGCCTAATTTGTTTTTATTTTATTTTCAGTACTAGGTGATGGAAGCGTACAGTCTTCAGGTTTATATGCTTTATGTTGTATCTTAATTACCAACATGCTGCTTAAACGAATTTGTTAAGTGATGGGTTACTCTGAGTAAATATCGATTTTATAACTCACAAAACATTACAGCAAAAACTAGAGACTCAACAACATGAACCAATACTAGTAAATGACTTTAGACTTAAACTATTTATTTTGATTTAAACATACTCTCAAAAGTCTGAACAATATATTATTAAGTCAGTTTCAATCTTTCAATTCATTTTCAGACTTTTCCACTGCAGTAACTGTATCTGTGGTGTCCATTCGTTTGATGTGTTTGTGCTTTTGATTTTGCCATTTGATTAGGGACTTTCCGTTTTGGATTTTTCCTCGGAGTTCAGTATTTTTGTGATTTAACTTTTTTTGTATATGTCAAGTTCGATTAGAAAGATGGGTTTAGCATGAAAAACCTGTTTAGTATAATGAGAGGTAATCATCTATACAGTGGAACTTGTGGTTAAGAGATAATGCCAGCTTATTTCAAATCTAACATGAAGTCTTTTCGTATAAAGTATAGCACAAGTCTGCAAAGAGAGAAGAAAAATTGGTTCCAATTTAAATACCGACTGTCTGTTTATAAAACCAAAAAGTTGTCTAAGCGTACAGAATGTACCAGATATGTTGACAAAGAAAAGGGCAAGCAGTTTCATGATGATAGTTTCAAAAATTATTCATTTGTTTTAAGCATATATGAGTTATGATGCAGAAGTTTTATTTATTTCTAAGTATACATCAAATCTCTCGTTATCCATTTTACAAATATTTCACGAGAAAAAAAAAAAAAAAAAAAACGTCAGAAGTCATGAACAATTCAGTATGTGTGTACACATAAGAGCAACGTTTGATTTGTGATCGTTTTAAAAAGAGCTGAATTTATCCATTTGTAGCAATATACTTCATTTGTGATAAACGTATGCCATCAGTCATTCTTAGTATTGCAAATACTTATGCATAAGAAATCCTTCGTAAAGTTGAAATAATTTTTCAACTATGTTCACATATTTTTTCCAGATGGGGTCCATAGTACTTTTGCTATGCTTAATAGTCTTACGCTTGTTGTTTAGACCTACAACGTTACAATCTAAAAGAGACCCAAAATGGAAAATAATTAGAATAATTTACATTAGTATTTACAGATGCGCTTAAATCAACATTTTGAAATTTTTTCTGTAATCGTTTTAATTATATTTCAATAGGAATATATATTGTATCAGAAGCGTAGTGTAATGATCACACACTTTCGGTGCCGATTCAATTTTTTCTTGTGTCTTCTTTATTGTCTGTCCTTTTTGACCATTGATTGGTTAGCACCCTATTTCCGTTAATTATGATTTACAGGTGAATATAGAATCAGTGATGAGGTGGTTGACGGAAATGAAACAGTCCGACTTACTTCACCAGATAATGGTAATTCTTATTTCATTATTTTATTCATTGGCAATACCTTCAACTATAGGGAAGGGACCAAATGAAACTTAAGGACACCAACTCCATGGCCGAGTGATCTACGTCTCGCTTTAAACATTGTAGGTTGAATTATTAAATATCAAATATCATTGACGGATGGATAGCAATTTGTTATCGTACAAAGGTTGATCTAATGTTGTCGGGTCAATTATGTATTTGATACGGATAAGAAGATATTTATGATAACTAATGAGACAACTCTCTACCAGAGACTAAAAGAAGAGCAGGTTAAACACAACAGGTCACCATGTGGCCTTTGACAATGAGCAAATATCATACCGCATAGTTAGCTATAAAAAAACGAAATGACAAATGTTAAACAATGCAAAAGTGAAAATTAACAGCCTGATTCATGAACAAAATAATGAATAAAAAGCAGATATGAAAACAGTAATCAACGGCAACCACTGAATTAAAGGCTCCTGATTTTGGATAAAATATGACGGGGCTAGACATGTTTGCTGGCACCAAACTCTCTCCTGAATCTGTGACAATGGTTTAGCTGAAAAACGTAAGAGCACACTGTAAAAATCAACTGAAATGAACTTAACTCATATGATCAGTACAAAGCACAAGAAACCCTTCATAAAAACACAAAAGACACAAAATACAGATTAGAGAGTAATCGCAGTTATTGAAAGCTACCTCAAAGCCAATTTCAACTAAAGCAAAATCATATAGCTATAACTAAACTATCAATCAGTACATATTTATCATCTAATGGATTAAGGGTTAATACTTCATGAACAAAATTATGACCTAGTGTTAAGCCAAAAAGTATAACACAGATACCGATCTTTAAGGCAAATAAAAAAGAGCATCATCACAAAAACTGACAAAATCAAACGTTATTAACTATCAGAACGAGTGAAAAACAGCTGTCATTATTCTGACTTTCCTTGGAAATTGGTTAGTTGAACCTGGTGTTATAGGTATTGTTTAAGTTGTTTATAGTTCCATTTTATTGAAGAAATTGGAAGAGCACCCCAAACAGACATAATAAGTTCATGGGATAATAATTGGGATCTAACATCCAAAAACAGTGTTAACATAGCTCACAGATATACATCACAAGTGATAATCATATTCAAAGAAAAATACAAATAAATCTTACAAAGGCGTTACCAAAAAAGTTGTATATGAGAGTAAATTTGACAAAGGCGTTAACAAAAAAAGAATTTTTGTTGATAGTATATACCATATATAGTATAAACCTTTTCAATAAAGAACAAATTAAGTAAAATATAAATACAAGGGTAAACCAAATGAAGACAACCATGCTAAAACATCCGAATCTCACCTCAGGGACCACCTGCACCCATAACGTCCAACTCAAAATTAAGATAACGGGAGGCATAACTACCCTGTCACGTCACAAAATCATACGACCAAAATATATGTTTCGGCATATTGTAGGTCCGTGAATTCAAATATGTGTATAACATTTGTGTATAATCCGTTGTCATATTTTTCTTATTAAATTCAAATACCCGATTTTGGACTACCTCTTTCCGTTGAATGTACAAGATGTTTCATGATGAAATTGATTCTACTATTGAAGTAGTGTTCCAATCGAAAAGTTGCTTATTTGTCTGTGGTAGTAATTAGATTAAGAGTTTCTCTTGACAGTTTACCTTTTTACAAAATTTTATTTTTTCTTCCTTTCGAATTATAACTAGTGCTTCTGTGTTTTCGTAACAATATGATATTTTACACAATTCAAATTCATGGTAAAGTTTTTTGTGTTGGTTTGAATACATTTGGCTTTTGGGTGTAGATAGTAAGAATGAAACAAATAATTAAAGTATGTCGTTAACATATTGCTTTTATTTTACATCAACAGATAAATGGAACTGAGTGTCTTAGCGATAAAATTTTAGATTAAACTTCAATTATTAAATGAGTTTATATGTAAGTGATCACTTGCATCTTATTCTACAGGTCACCATCAAGATTTGAACCTTGTTATTATGGATAACAAAGGCATGATCTTACTAGACGGCAAATACACCAAACGGAAATGCTTTAGAAAAGTGTTGCATATTTGCAGTCCTGCTGGTTTTTTTCTTGGGAGTTTTAGAGAAAAGTATTTGCATTATAATATTAGTTAACTATAATGCGGGCCACATATTACAATATCTAAAAACAAAATTCCGCTGCATGATGTACAACACTTCATAAAGATACATGTAGGATTTTTTTTTTTGTTTTTTAAAGGATTAATTTAATATATATATATATATATTTTTAATTTCATGTTTTTTAGTATAATCAGTAGCAATAAAACAAAATATTCAATAAGAAATCGGAAGTTTAAGGCCGACTTCTATGCTTGTTGATTGTTTCGTTTTTAAATATAAGTTTGAAGTGTAATGTACTCGTGTGTTTTACAAACCTGATCGAGATATATAGGAATAAATTTCATTCTTACATGAAATATATTATTTACTAACAATTTCCTACTTTATAAATATAGTATCGAGCAGGAACAACAAACATGAAAAACCATACATTATTGGTTAACTCACTCTTATTTGAAAACGGTGTGTATTTTAGAAGCATGGAATAGCAATCTTCATTTCAGATTAACGCAAAAATGCTTCCTCAAAGTCCCGTGCACTTGTAAAGGTGTTTAGAGTGGTTAAAACCACTCTAAATATCAGCACAACGATGTTAAATCTGCAAATTTGCGGAAGCAAATTTTTGTTGTTCTCTCGCCAGGATTCGAACTTATGCTATTGGAATATAGAGACAACATCGCCTGCACTGTATATACTTCGGTTATAGTTTGTTTAAAATTGCAGTATTGCCAGTTTCAAATATTAGTAAATGAAGTTATCATTCGAAACTAGGAAACAAAATTGTTTATATGTCGCATCAACATATAACAAAAAAAACAAAAATAAGTAGTTACATTCAAATGCATAATTTGTGTGCATACTCACGATTCTTCAATAAACCAAATCCTTCAAGCGACTAATGATTATCGTTGTACGCTAAGCTTATTAAAGAGCATACAATTCATTGTGCATATTTACTACACATCAATGACTGATAAATATCATATAGTCACATGTCCTACACATGAACAGTTGAGGCTTTGTCAGTCAATCGTTCGGCATGCAGAAATTAACATTTTATTGAGTGAATCTGATTGTTTAATGCTTTTTATATGTATTTTTTTTTGCTTTACCCTTTAGACATTTTAAATGCAGAGCAGACTATGAGATTCATGGACCAAATGAAACCGCTCTATTTCGTCTAACAGTTGAAAATAACTCAACAGAATTTTCCATTGAGGCATGTATCAGTGTTATTTTTTTTTTTTTTTAATCAAGTATGCATTCAAATAAGATGCGTTTTAGGATACATATCACACAGTCAGCAATTGCCCAAACAACGACTAAACAATATATTTAATATAGCCTTCGTAAATACTAAAGTGTTGCGACACATATAAAAAGTAAAATAACAAAAATACCGAACTCCGAGGAAAATTCAAAACGGAAAGGCCCTAATTAAATGTCCCACCATCAGCATGATTATATATAAAGATGGAAATAGCCGCATTTACAATTAATTAATTTTAATATAGTTGCTAGCATTTGTATCATTTGATCTCTGGATTTTGGTAGATAGATGCTTAAGTGTCATGTGCTGGTTCGTATATGTATATGTATCACCACTCAATTTAAACCAGGTGATTTGGTTTAGGAAAAGATAAAGAATCAGGTGCTGCCTTTTATTCAAATACTAATTCAAAAGTGGTAAATAAGTGACAATACAAAATAAAGTACAATTATAAAATGTGTCTAATATTAATAATCAGTGCTCCGATACTACGTAGTCCACAATGTAGCAAAACAAAGAATACTCCCAATATAAAAATAGTTAAAGTTATATTAAGATTCGGATCTAAGGCTTTATAGTCATTAAAACCACATCTCCTTATCTTATGCATTGTATACTAACTGCAAAACTATCATGCTCACTTATAGTTTATATTGTTTGAGAAAGTAAACTTGATTCTTATACCAGAACATCATTTCCAATTAAAGAAATATCCAATTATTTCTTAGAATTTTACACTGTACATCAGTCATGTCAGTATTGCTATCATTCCATGTACATTAATATATGTTGAAGTACAACATGTATATTTCTAAAACTAATGCAGCATTTAAGCAACAAGAAAAATCTATTGCAATTATGCAAACTCTGTGAATAAACAGTTTATTCTTAGTGCTTTAATTATGTATAAAGTAACTGTCCATTGCGGACTGATTTTGAACTGCATTAGATACAATGGTGAAATCTGTTTGTATAATGATCATAAAGCGTATGAAGGCTTATTGTGTCAAGGTCAGTCGTGTCAGTTGCGGCCTTAATATCAATATTCTGTGACATAATTTCTATTCTTTTGACATTAAACATGTAAACAATGAGATGTTTTCATTAAACACATATCTACATTGTTTGCTTGCTCTGCATCTAACTGTAGACAGTAAGGATAATAGACGTATTGTTTATTATTTTTTGCAGATAACTCCTAGCAATGGTGGACAAATGATAGCTAAGGTATCATCGTTAGCTATGAAAAAGGGAAAAGTCAGATTCACTTTAACATGTAATTATAATTGCTTTTCAATATTAATGAACGATCTTCTACGAAAATAGGAAAGCCACTTATAATATAACAACACACAGCTGCACTTAAACATATGATCTTCAACGACCGATAGGTGACCGTATTATATGTTAGACAAGTTAATCTTATGGAATTTAGATAGTTAAGAACAAATGATCTATATGTAAAAAAGAAGATGTGGTATGATTGCCAATGAGACAACTTTCCACAAGAGACCAAAATGTCACATAAATTAACAGCTATAGGTCACCGTACGGCCTTTAACAATGAGCAAAGCCCATACCGCATAGTAAGCTATAAAAGGCCCCGAAATCACAAATGTAAAACAATTCAAACGAGAAAACTATCGGCCTAATAAATTTACAAAAAAAAAATGAACGAAAAACAAATATGTAACACAGCAACAGACGGCAACCACTGAATTACAGGCTCCTGACCTTGGACAGGCACATACATACAGAATGTGGCTGGGTTAAACATGTTACCGGGGTCCCAACCATCACCCTAACCTGGGACAGTAACCAGGTTGTCAACTTTAACGACACAGAGAGGTTTCGCTGTTTATAAAGTCGGTGTACTTTGAAACGTTGTGCATGTAACTTTGTTGCAAATAGAACAACACCAAGTAATATTTCAAGGACAAAATACACTTGACAAACATCCATTAATCCTTTAACTTAAATATGCTTAAAGAGGAACTACTATGATACAGTCTTCAAGTGTTAGTGTTGTACTATGTCATTCTTTAACTAACGTGTACATACAATCTACCGTCATAGTTATATTTATTATATATTGCTCCTTTGAGATCAACAGACGACAAGATTAAAAAGATACATACACAAACTTAAAACATACAAACATAATGAAGAATTGGTACTAAAAGATGGATTTTAATTATGTGTTAATAAGAAAACAGTTACATATACAAAAAAAAAAAAAAAAGAATCCAGCTGCCTGCTGTCAAATTTATCGATAGATACTAGTAATAGATATTAATGGAATAATAATGCAATGATGGACAACTGATGTAAATACTATTTTTTTGTTGAATAATTAATGAAAATTTCAAAACAGAGGTTGAACAAACAATATAAACGATTGCAGATTTATGTCACTTTACACAAACTTTAGTCTTTTAATCGTGGAAACATGTATTAACAAAACGTAAATAATCAAAACAAATCATCAGTCAAATGACACTTGTTCACAACAACGACTGTTAAACCAAGAACTTTTATTGCATGCACTAAAAGTGTCTGTAGATGACTGTAAAATAAACTGACTGCCTTCATATTATGTGTAAGTAAATTTGTATTCATGTCGACCTTCAAAAAGGTTGAGATACACGCAATGTGATTCCTACTTTTGCTATATATACATATGATATATAGTTTTAGTATTTTATTCTGTTTTTCACATTCAGGCACACTCTTACAGTTTGTTTTATTAAATTATAACAGTGGTATTTTTTTCTACTTCTGTCAACTGTAATACCATGCATATCGATTTTATTAATGTTAACACAGTCATAAAAATTTAGAACTAATTTATTCACAGTTTTGGCAGATGCATGTTTAAACTTACTGAGATTTACTATAGTTTCAAATGTGTAAAACAAATATCTATTCGGCAGTATAAAATGTTTCGCAGACTTTGTCGATTTACGGCAGTTGTAAAATGACGAAACAATTGATAAAACAATAAATCATACTGTGAAATCCGTGTATCATGTACGGTATCAAATAATTGCTAAAAGCTTTTGCAGAACATTCCTCAAAAAGGATCTCTAAAATTCAGTATTCAGATCTTTTATGGAAGTAGGATCCAGATGTCACACTATTTCTCAATTTCCTATGTATTTTCCGCAACCTACATCGCCAGTTCCAAAGGCTTTTTTCTTTAATCAATTCCTGCATATCGATCAGTATCCGGTCGACAAATAGTATGATATACAGCCATTAGGAATATTATTACATGGTAATAGAAAAGTGCAGATATCGGTCATAGATTACAATATGGACTTTGATGGAATGTGCAGAATACGGTGAGGAAAAAATCTAATATATTTCTACAGTTATAATTATGCAAATTATACACCAGATTTCCTTTTTGCTCGAAGCTATATTGTGGATCCTAGAAAAAAATGTAAATTAACTCATCATACATACCAGGATTGAAATTTTGCATTTGCGCCAGACGCGCGTTTCGTCTACAAAAGACTCATCAGTGACGCACTAAATAAAATGTTATTATGACCAAATCAATGAAAATTCATGTCAAGACAGAAGTGCTGACTACTGGGCTTGTGATGTCCTCGGGAAATAAAAACTCCAACAACAGTGGCATCGACCCAGTGGTTGTAAATAAACTCATCATAGATACCAGGATTGAAATTTTGTATTTGCGCCAGACGCGCGTTTCGTCTACATAAGACTCATCTGTGACGCTCGAATAAAAAAAAAGTTAAAAGGCCAAAAAAAATTTAAAAAAGAGTTGAAGAGCATTGAGGATCAAAAATGCCTAACTCATGTCAAGACAGAAGTGCTGACTACTGGGCTGGTGATACCCTCGGGGAATAAAAATTCCACCAGCAGTGGCATCGACCCAGTGGTTGTAAATAAACTCGTTAAAGATACCAGGATTGAAATTTTGTATTTGCGCCAGACTCGCGATTCGTCTACAAAAGACTCATCTGTGACGCTCGAATAAAAAAGTTAAAATGGCCAAAGTACGAAGTTGAAGAGCATTGAGGACCAAAATTTCCTAAATACCAGGATTGAAATGTAATGCTATATTTTTTTTATTCACCATGTATTAGTATTTATGCAAACTGTCCTTAGTAACGAGAACCAACACCAGACAAATGTAATAAGTTCCGGAATTTTTAAAACCACTTCCAGAATTTTAACAATGTTTTTATTGTTAACTTTTGTTTGGTTTGTTCCATCTGGAGACTTTTAGTTACGTTGTGTAAGTTCATAAAATAAAACACGGTGGATTGAAATGTTATCCGTCATGATCCACCATGTCTCATTGTTAAGCGATGTGTGGTCTCAGTGACAAAAAAAGTACAGATGCAAACATTTTTAAAAGTCCACTTTAAGAGTCCACCACAAATGACATCGACCCGTTGCTAGAAAATGAAAATAAAACTTGATTAAAGTCATGCGTTTGACATTCACCAAGAACCCTAACAGCCATCAATTTGAAAGCCATGTATAAAGAAGTATCGAAAAAGTCAAGAGCTATATGATCAACAAAGGCACATAATAATAGCCAAATACATCTAAAGTCAACTTTGCATGAGGAAGTTAAAACTTTGGTTTTTTATTAATTTTATGATTTATCGTCAGAGAATTTAGAAAAGGTGTAGTTTTTAAATGGCGTAAATTCAGAAAAACTGATTACTGCACATATGATAATCTCAAAACGATTATGTTCAGCAGTAATAGAAAAATAACATTACGCTTTTTAATTTGTGTGCTTCGGAAGCGCTTAGATTTAACTTCAACAGATAAGCTCTTGTGTGCGTATTTCTACGCACTGACATTTTTTAGTAGCCGAGGGGAATAGTTCATTACCAAATATAACATATGTGATTGCCAATGATATATTTATATAGTTGCTTTGCTACAAGAAACCTTACTAAGAATTATTGGAGAAGTTTTAAAAATGTCTTTCTTCCTTTATTTATTTTTTTAATGTATTATATACATCAGTTTTGACTAGAATATTTATAAATCCAGTTACATTGGTACCGTCTTATGAATATATT
Organism: Mytilus coruscus; assembly: GCA_017311375.1. Taxonomy (NCBI): domain Eukaryota; kingdom Metazoa; phylum Mollusca; class Bivalvia; order Mytilida; family Mytilidae; genus Mytilus; species Mytilus coruscus. Next base: position 70,255,448 of record CM029598.1, read on the forward strand.
GCAATAATTTTATCAATAACTAAAGTTAATATCGAAAGTAGGACTTGCCTAGTATATCAGTACTGTGGTGCTTTCATGAACATAATAAAGTTTTAAAAAGAAATTGCTGAAATCAAAGTCAGAAATTGTTACTTAGTAAATATTCTTTATGATATACAGATTGATTATGTGTCCGGATTTATACATATTTCATTAATGATTGTGCATAGTATTGGCTTATCAACCATTCTGGCATCAAGTAACACTGGATTTACAATTGATGTTAAAACGCACATCTGCAGCTCTTCAAAATTATAAAACGGACAATTGAATAGTAAATAGAGTCGTTTATACTGTTAACAATTTTTCACTATGCAAAATCACGAAAAAACATTAACCTCCGACACTAGTGCAAGTGCCTATCGAACATAGTCAAAAGGTTATTAGTGTTAGTCTGAACTCTTATATTCATGAATAAGCTAGTATAAGAGTTAATGAAAGTTGATCTTATATATTTTCGTCCAGTTTGATATTTTTTATTTTCTTGATTTGTGTGGAGCTAACTTTTTTAGAGACGCTGACACCGTCACAGTATATTGTTAAATATTCTGTTTTTTGTATCAATATAATTTGCGTATGTTTGCCGTGACGGTTAACCCACATATCCACTGATATTAGTAAACAATGAGTGTATCAAACTGAGCTGACTGTATGCAAAATGTTTATTTGATTTAATAATTTTGTTTCTGTTTACCAAATATTATATTTGTTAGGAAATAACATTTTCAAATTCATGAACTATTCAATATTGTAATCACAGGATGTGTTTTTGCAATATATCATTGTTTAAACCTCGGTACCGATATGTAGCCTATGCTTAGTTAGCATACTTGCTTTCCTTTAATGTGGTTCAGATCTGTCTTACAACAAACGACAATGAAGTTCTATGGACTTCTATTTTGTCCTAATAAAGGCGTTTAACATTACTATTGTGGCTTATACACTTATTAGTTTTAACTCTAACAGATAATGTAATACATAAATGCACTTGATTTTTAAAACAATATTCGATCTTTAAGTTCATGTGATGTTATAATGATGAATATTTATCATAAATAACAATATGAATAACGTTTGACTGATTATTCAAAATATCTTTAATGCCAAAAACAAATGCAAAGAATCGCCTGCATACGGAGTATATATCTCCCAATTGATACGATATTCCCGGGCTTGTATTTCCTATCATGATTTCCTTGATAGAGGATTGCTGCTCACAAGGAAGCTATTAAACCAAGAGTTCCAAATGGTGAAGTTGAAATCATCCCTTCGTAAATTTTACGGACGCCATCACGAGTTGGTTGACCGTTATGGAATAACCGTTTCACAGATGATATCGGAAATGTTCCTTATGTCGTAACTATAATACCCTTCCCTTTTCACGAATGTGACCTACCGAATTAGACTATTTACCGGATTTAAAATAACATAAGCAACACGACGGGTGCCACATGTGGAGCAGGATCTACTTACCCTTCCGGAGCACCTGAGATCACCCCCAGTCTTTGGTGGGGTTCGTGTTGCTTAGTCTTTAGTTTTCTATGTTGTGTCTTCTGTACTATTATTTGTCTGTTTGTCTTTTTATTATTAGTCATGGCGTTGTCAGTTTATTTTCAATCTGTGAGTTTGACTGTCCCTCTGGTATCTTTCGTCCCTCTTTTATAGTGAAAACAGTTAAGCCATAATAAGAGATATTCTTACATCTATCCAAAAGTATTGCATTTAACCTGCATATCAATTTATTTGTATCATGCTCACTAATTTGCTTTATTCAACATTCAGATTGTGCAGTTTTGTACAAGGTGTTTCCTATAAAGTTAAAACAAAGTGTCATCAAATATAAATGACCGACACTTTTCAGTCATAAAAAGTATGTAGTAAATGTAATGTTGAAATTGCGAAATTATTGAAATGTAACTTGTCCTATTCGTAATAAAATCACTGAAATTAGTCTACAGTTGGAAACAGATGGTTTTTGTTTGTGAATTAGTGTTTGATTAGTAAATTCTTGTGTATTTTAGAACACATTTAATCACAAATCAAATGAATGACAGCAAAGTAAAAGCATAATGTTTTGTTTCGTTTTAGATTACAAGAATATTTCAACTTTGCAGAAGTCCTTAATTCTCTGTGCTGCTATATCGTGTTGTGAACAGGAATATAACGCATACAAATTGAAATGCTGTATTTGTAATACATTAGAAAACAGGTTATGTTGTCCATTGTTCAAAGACAGAAAGATACAATTTATCATAATGATTATTTTATTTCCACTAATAATTACGGCATGTATATTTGCTTTAGGATTAACAATAGTATCGTTTGGGTGTTACGTAGTTGGTCTCTGTGAGGGTGGCTGTGAATGTATGTTTTGTTGGCCATGCTGGTTGTGTGGCATGACCATAAGTTGTTTTCGCTGTTCATTTCCGGATTGTATGAGGTGACAAGTTAAAGACTTGAACAGCATTTTGTTTACACGCATTAACAATTGTTTTTCTTAATTTCTTCCATGTACTACCTGTAATTTGTTGTAGTAGCAATGTCATCATGTTGTTTTTATGAAAAGTTGATAAGAATACTTATGAAACCCTTTTACGTAAAGAAATACACTGTATCTGTATTTGTTTAGATTCTAAGAATAACAATAGATACCGCAAAACGCAATATACTTAAAAAACATGTTGTTTTAAAACTTATGCAAAAACAAGTTGACATTCAATGTCGAAAGGATATTGTACATATAATATCTGAAAGTGATGATTACATAATGTTCTCTATTCTATAACTAGTTAGACATTCAGATTTTTTATTCAGATATCATATACATGATAAACGTTACGTATCAACTTTATTGATGACATCTTCATCTGTTTAAGGGATTTATTTTCAGGTATATCAACGATGAAACAAAGTGTTGTACCTAAATTGTTTATGACAAAAAGATACAAAAAAAACAACATTTAAAACTTAATTATGTAATTGAAATACGGATATCTTTATTTGTAAAACGTTTACGATTTAATAAAAAAACGAGTTAAAAATGATTTAAAAGTCCTCTAACATGTATAAAGTTTGACAAAATGTACTAGGTGCAAAAACAGAGGATTCCCATATACAGTCCACGTAACGTTATAAAACGTATGAAAGATTATGCATCAATGTAATTACGTTTGAAGAGCATTTCATCAATATGACTAAATTTGTATTCGGTCAAATTAATATACCTTTGTCAGAAAAATTACAATTACAACATTTCAAAACATCTTGGCATTATGCTGTAGTATATAACATACTGATATTCCCATTCCATGCTTGTGAAGTTAGAATTTACTGCGTGCTGATTCAGTAGAAACATTTGTATCAAATCAATTATATGTTAAAATATTCTCTGCTGTATGTGTGATCAATAACTATCTGGTCGGTCGAGGTTGGAATTTTTTAAAATCTAACACCAACTCTTTTGGTGTTGTCTTGACAATCTTAAACAAAACATAGAACTACAAAATGTAGAGACAAGTTGTTGTGGTTGTTGCTATCCGTCTGTTAGGAATATAGCTATCCGTTTGTAGATTTACTACTAAGCACCCTTTTTGCAATTTAAATCAATGCTTATGCTATTGGCAATGGATCTACGAACACTTTCGCACACATTTTCATGTTTTTACATGGTCAGGCCGGCCAACGGTAACGTTTATTGCAGTTATTATTCGATACAACAAGGCTAATGCACTTAAAAAGGTCAATGGGCATAGCCATTTTATTTCAATTTTAAAAGTGTCCACTGAGTAAAAAATCATCGTGCCCTTTTAAAAGCTGAAAAAAAACTCTGTATGCCATAGCCTTGATTTGCATTTTTTGACATTTTAAAGAAACTAAATGGTAGTATATGTACCATGTCAAGAATTTACTATGCTTTTGTCTATTCTCTTAATGTTTTCTTTTGTTATGTCCCAAAGATAAGTGCATCTGTAAAGCATATGAAGTAACAAACCTATCGAATTTTCATTGCCACTCTTTTTGGTCATTTTGTAGTAACACCAAACATTAGAACTATGTCAATGTGACCTGCTTTGGTACGATAACTGCAGATAAACTTTTACTGGATAAGTTTTGTGTTCGTTATGGAGATTTCGGACTATCGTCAAGTTATCAGAGTTCCAATAAGGAATACATTTATTTTTGGCATTGCACAAGTCATATCTTCTTTGACTGTCCATGACGTTAAAATACTAAATCCCTGGGATGTGTTTTAGTTGATTTTAGTCTCTGATGCATGATTTTTTATTATTAATTGTTTTGGCTTTTAACTAGCTGTCAGTAACTGCAAGTACTCTCAAATCGTACTTTCTTGTTTATTTGACCTGTTGATACTAATTGTAATGCTTTTTTTGTTATTTAATGTTATTCAGGGTTATATCTGGTCTATATACCAGCTTTGATAAGTGTTTGGTACTAATGTAAATTTCCACTTCGTACTATGAACATCAAAATTATTTATTTTGTTAAAATATTTCCTTTCTCTATTGTAACTGTACACGTATACCTAACAACAAAATTATTTTCATTTACCTGTGTTTAAAGTTATTGCAAATGGCTGATATTTTGTTCGAGCATATTGTTTTTCTTAAATTGTTTAACATTTCATACCGATATAACATGTTACTTTTATTATTCTTCCTTAGTTTATTTATTTTGAATTTACATTGTATCATAGGTCAAATTTATTTGTTCAGTGTATGTTCAATGGTGTTAATAGGTCCTTTGATTCAGTTAAGCTATTTCAGTTGATATTTTATAGTGTGTCTTTCTATGTTGTGATGTTACACTATTGTTTCAGAAAAAGGGTGAAGGTTTGGTACCATTAAAACGTTTAAACCCGCTGCATTTGTTTGCACCTGTCCTAAGTCAGGAATCTGATGTTCAGTAGTTGTCGTTTGTTGATGTGGTTCTTAAGTGTTTCTCGTTTCTCGTTTTTATATAGATTAGACCGTTGGTTTTCCCGTTTGAATGGTTTTACACTAGTAATTTTTGGGGCCCTGTATAGCTTACTGTTCGGTGTGAGCTTAGGCTCCGTGTTGAAGACCGTACTTTGACCTATAATGGTTTACTTTTATAAATTGTTATTTGGATGGAGAGTTGTCTCATTGGCACTCATACCACATCTTCTTATATCTAATCACTTATTTGCGGACCTGTATTATTATTATTATTACTGTGACTTGACTGTAAGTGTTGCTCTCCACCTATTGCAACTTTTTCAAAATTCTTACCAAATTGCAATTTGTTTTATAAAACCAAACTATTTAACTGGTCAGAAATTTGAACAAACTGCTGTAGAAAACCACAGTCAAGTCGTGAAAGTGCAAGGTGATAAAATAAAGCATACTTACAATCCTATAAGACTTTAATTCCACTTCAATGTTTTTTATGAAAAATCAGTCTAACAGTTTGTATAAAAATTTTATTGTTATTGTCATGCTAAAGGTGATATGTAGGAATTTTGAATTGCTATAAAAATGTCCAAACTAAGCTTTCATAGAATTTTTCTTTCGTCTTCTATATTCATAAGAATCAGACATCATTTGAATTAAAACATCTTATATTCAGTAAAATATATGTGAAATTACAATACGTTGTTAGGAAGTTTCCATGGGAGATAATCAATTTTGCTTTCGAAAAGTCTTCTATATTCAAAAGAAAAATGTTTTAGGTTATCTCCCAAGGTATGCTAACGGCTTCAACGTCTGTTAAAAGTGTTCATAATTGCTCGACGCTCAAACAAACCGTACCTATGTTTTTTGCTTTTTTTTTTGTTTTTTGTTTTTTTTTTTTTTTTTTTTTTGGCAAGTCCCACTTGTCTCTCGTAAAATCCATCCATCCAAGGGGCTAGTTCTACTATGAATTTCCTTTCTATGCCTTTGTTTTGATTGTCCGAATCGTTAAGAACCTTTTTACATTCTCCTTGTACTACATTACTTGCGATTTTAAACTGTAGAGCATTATCTGAAATAGTTTGTATTGGAGTTCCACAACGGGCAACACATCTTCAGAATCCAAGTGAAAAATGATCGGTAGTCATATCAAGCATATGTTCCAAATGAATTGCAAGCACAACTAAGCAGGTGTATAAACAGACCCACACTTTTACAGATCCATTTACAGTTTTTACATAAAGCGGACCAAAGTAGTTAATCGCTGTATGTGTACGGATACAGATACTATTTTCTTCGGAAGTGGAGGGATGAGTGGCATCTTATAGCGCCCTCCTTCGTAACGTATACAATTTCAACAAGTTCGTGAAACATGTCAGATTGATGATCTACCTTACGGAATCCAAATATTTGGAAGCCAAGGATATATAAGAACCGAAACTGCTGAAGAACTTAACGATCAAAATTACTTTAAAATAGAAAAATGAGTCTAAGGTCAACTTTGTCTGATGGAGTTGAAACCTTAGTTTCTAAATAATTTCAAAATTTATAAATGGCCAATTTTAGAAAGGTTTATTATTCAGCATTTCAGTATCAACGTACTAACTACTGAGCTGATGATACCATCGGAGACTTGTAGTCCACCAGCAGAGTAAGACACAATGTCAGATCATCTATCTTTAAAATACGTTTTCACCCTCAGATTACCACTTGTTTCATTTCGACTGTGTTATGCATTTTTATTTTTGTTTGCAATGATGTTGTTTTGTTTTGTTTTGTTTTGTTTTTGTTTTCAAAAAGGTAAATATCTAGAAACAGGATGTAATAACTATTTCTTGCCAATTATCCCAAAGAATAAATCCAAGGAACATCAATTTCTATTAAAATGACATAAATACCTTATTGTTCATGCTCGTTAAAGAACGCAAAAAAAAATTAAATTAAAAGTAAAATTTCGAGTTTTTAAGAAATATGTCACTTTTTATGCCCTACTGGTATTTTCCTCAAACCTTACAATAAACACCACTTATGTTCGGGAACTAAACAACTGTGTCTTAGAACAAACCAGACCGTCCATCAAAAAGACATTCCTAACTGATTTGACTGACGGACTAAATCAGTCCTTAAACTGGTGAAGGTCATTTAGGTTTTTTTTTTTTCTTTTGAACACAACGGTGTTCAATTTGATGTCTCTTGGTGTAGCTTGCTTGTCTTGTGTTCTTATATCTAGTAGAAACAGTGCTTATTATTACATGTATTAATAGTTTTGTGTCGTTTAAATATAACATGTATAAAGCATTTTAAGTGTATAAACAATTACAACAAAAAAATACGATAAACAAGAGTAACTGTACCTGGTTTTTAGGTGGAAAATTACATTTCACTAACAATTACTTTACTTGAAAGAAAATATTTTCTCGAGATAAGTACATGTTCTTATAGGAACAGTTTGTAGTGTACGTATTTATTATAAAGTCGGTAATAAGCAAGCATCTGCATTTTTGATAATACTATTACGCATATTATTGTTGTTGTTTTTTAGTATGCAAGTATATGCAATATAAAACAAAATATTTCTACGTTCATATTTTTTACTTATTTTTAATAATTATCATAAAAATTACCAAGAACAAAACATATAATGTGTTGTCTTAATGGTTAAATAAGTTTATCCTTTAAAATCTCTTTGGGTAGTTTAAAATTGCCAAATAACAGTGTTTCTCTAAGTGCATTTTGTTTTAAATTTCATAATAACGATCGTGTTTTATCTTTCTGCATAGTCATACAAACACAATCGATTTTTCCTTCATAATTGCTTTTATGTGTGAACATGCTTCTTTATGATTATAAACTTAAGGTCGTTCAACTTCCTTAACAACAACTTTCTATAACTATTTGTCAAATTTAAAAGAACTTGAAGGCTACAAATTATGACTTGTATAGTACATTAAATATCTACGTGTGTTTTTAAAAGTGAGTTACATTTAGATATACGTTTAAATTCAAAATTTCAAATTGAACTCTTAATCATAACATTGTATTCGTTTAAAATATTTGCTCTTACCGGCAAAAAAGGTACCTGTTTCACTAGTTTCTGTCTCTAACTTATTTATATATTTCCATTATAAATTTGTACTTTGACAATACTTGGTTTTCAGTTAGATGTAATAATTTTTTACAATTATATTGATTTCGTTTGAATAACTGTGTCCTCATATTCAGTTGTTATTTTTATGAAGCATTATGGCATGCGTGACTGTACGTCACAAGATACATGTACAATACACTTATATTTTATGTCAACAATACTTGCAGAAATTAAGATGGCACCGTATCTGTAATTGGCTGAGAATGTGTTCTACCTTTGCATTGTCAATGTATCTGCCGTCACTTAAAGTTACCAAATTAAACGTGAAAAGAGATTGTCGTTCATATTTTAATATTGATAACACTTAATTTCACTTAATAACGTATTGTTTTCTTCTAATGGTAACTCTAGATCTGTAAGTGCATCATAAAGGGATGTCTAAATACAAAGTATGATATCTTTTTGATTTGCCGCGTATTGAAAATGTACTTTGTCTTATTAATTACATATAAGAAGATGTGGTATGAGTGCCAATATAGGATATAATCGTTTTGGCACCCATTACATTTAATTATATAATTTGAACGTTCAAATTGTGGTATTTGTAAAAATGTTATGGGAGGAGAATCATATGAATTTAAATCGGGAGAGATTTTCACTATTAAGAACTCTTTTACATGCGCATCGGGTAATTTAATTTATGTAATTAAATGTAATGGGTGCCAAAACGATTATATTGGCCAAACAGGAAACACATTACGGAAGAGATTTACAGTTCACTGTCAACAAATCCGACATAAAGAAACTAGGATGATTAACGTTAGTGAACACCTAGATTTATGCGCTACCAATAAATTACCTAAGTACTATGTTTTCCCATTCTACCAATGTGACGACCAATTTACTGAAGAAATGATAATAAATAAAGAAAATATGTTCATCCAAAAGTACAAACCAAGCCTAAACAGATAAGACGCTACTTTTGTAAGGGTTACGTCCCTTTTATGTATTGTTACGGACTTATTATCGTGACGTTACCTTACCGTTAGTTACATTCATTATCATCATGATTATCACTAAGATGTGAAACCTGTTGGAGAAAAAATGTAGAAAATTAAAGGACTTTACGAGCATTTTGAAATCTAATTTTTATATATATATATATATATATATATATATATCAGAAAATAATGGCAACATGACCATGATGACTTTGGGTTTTTTATCAAATTTGAACTACACTAGCGTATTTCAATTAATTTAGGACTGTTTCATATAGTGCCTACCATCCACCATACATTCAATTCTTGAACACCTCTAAATTATTTTTCTCATTCCTCAACAATTATCTATTGCACATTATAAGTTTATTGGGATTTTTTTTAAGGTGAAGATGATGAGTTGGAAGCATTGAACATGAGTATAGCAGAACATGAAATAGAAAATAGAGATATATGTTTTTATTCTTATCTTTTATATAAAAAAGAACGGAGACATCACCAATCCTCACTAAATGTAATGCAAATTAAATCAAGAGGTAACCACATGAACTCCAATAGAGCAGGAAATTCCCACTGGCATGTATTCAGCGATATTTTGTAAATAGGGTATTGTCGTCAAGGTGTTATGTACCAATGAGACCCTGAATTTTGACCTCAGGTCAATAAATTGTTTTTTATATTAATATTAAGAACCGAATTTAATATGTTTTAGTCATCAGTTCTCACATATTTATTTATGTGTTTTTACAAAATAATCCTTTTCTCTTAGGGCATTCCAGATAAAGAACACTGTGCATACAGTCTTGTTTTTGACAATGTCAACAAGCACTTCCATGCTAAGCAGACAACCAGAGATAAAGGCAATGTCATGAAAAACATGGTTCAGGCATATGCAGCTTTAGATAGAGTACCTTCACTGCATTTAGACAACCACCAACCATCATCCAGCGAAATTTGAAGAATCCCATGCACCAATTTCCTACCAAATGAAAATGAAGTCGAGACAATAAGGTTTTTATTTTAACATACCCTATGCTAGAGGAAGGGGCATTAATAGTTGGTTTGCATCATGTTTCTCCATATTTATAAGCATGGAGGTTACCCTGAACCAAAAAAAAAAAAAACACTAATGAATATGCCAATGAGACACATTTATTTTGTGCCCCACCTACTGGCAGGGTAAATGTAAACTTTGACAATTTTGTCTTTCCATCCATCAAAATTTGTGTTTCCACAGGATAAGTTGAGTTTGCATTGACCAAATGTTCTCAAATTTATATACAACATCTATTACCATCAAACACAGATCAAATTCGAATTCAGATGGCGCCACTTTCTTAATTCCTGAGTTATGCCCCTTTTCCCTCTTTGGTAGTGGGGGCATCTGTGTAGACACATTCTTCTTTTATTTTATTTCTATATGATATAGTTTATAGTAGTTTTAATTACCTTGAAATCTAATTATTCTGTGTCACTCTGATGTTCTATATATATCAACATCTTGTATCATATTAAAGTCACTTATATATTTGGGCTGAAAATATAATATATCAATTAAAAGTAAAGAACATAAAAAGTAAAATCACAAAAATACTGAACTCCGAGGAAAATTCAAAAAGGAAAGTCCCCAATCAAATGGCAAAATCAAAAAAATAAACACATCAAACGAATGGATAACAACTGTCATATTCCTGACTTGGTACAGGCATTTTCTTATGTAGAAAATGGTGGATTGAACCTGGTTTTAAAGCTAGCTAAACCTCTCACTTGAATGACAGTCGCATCAAATTCCATTATATTGACAACGATGTAGGAACAAAACAAACAAAAACAATAGGTAAAAATGTCACAAATAGGGGTAAATAGTCTAATTCGGTAGGTCACCTTCGTGAAAAGGGAAGGGATTGTAGTTACGACATAAGGAACATATCCGATATCATCTGTGAAACGGATATTCCATAACGGTCAACCAACTCGTGATGGCGTCCGTAAAATTTACAAAGTCACACTTATTTATAAGGCACACTGATCGAACCACAAACATTAGCATCCCTCACTGAGATAAACATGCTCAAGAATGTCCAGAATAAAAATGGAAAATATTCTATGGTAGACTTTTGCTCTCAAATTTATGAGACGTAGATGTGAAATTGAGGATATTTCTCCTCTTAACATGACTTTTTTTGTACATATTTTTTTTTTAAATGGCATCATGGTATTTATTAAACATAATTTTTATTACAGATCAGACTATATACAACTTGTGAGTGAAACTCTGATAGAACACATTCCATTCTTTAAATGTATTCAACTAGAAAGAAATATTGAACATGTGTATGAGGATCAATCAGCTGAACGAAGCAACTTGGTATGCATTCTTATCTTTTAACCCACTCTAAAAGATTGGAAGGGGAGTGGTAATACTTCTTGTTACTTTTGAAAGCAAACAAAAAAATCAGAACAACTGCATATATATAGGATTAAGCTATAAAGAAGTATTTTAAATGGATGACTCAACCTTATATCATATATTATGATCATCTATAACCAAAAGCAGTGTTATATCTTATAATAATTTGTATTTTACTGATGTATGATTTATTCCTAGAGGTTTTTAAAATTATAAGAGAATCATAAGCCTTTGGTTATAAGTGTCTTGAAGGTTTTTTATGAAGCTCTTTTCTTTTTTGCGGGGGGGGGATTGTGAATAATCTTTTTTAATTTTCCCTTTTTAACCATATATTTTTTTAACAGATACTCCTAGGAGTCTTGGACAAGGATGAAACCAAAATAGCAGATATGGTGGATATAATGGAAAACTATCACAAATATGTACCAGGTTCAAGGGAGGAAGATCTCATTACTATTCCACTTTTTGGAGATGGGCTTAGTGTTGAGAGATCATATGATGCACAGAATGCCAGGATAAATGCTGACAATGCTAACAACCAAGGTCTTCACCCCAGCATTCAGGAATGGCATAAGCGAGGAATATTGCTTCAGGTATAAATAATATGCAATTATCAAATTAAGAAACCAAGATGTATGGGATTAATACCCATGCAGCAATACTGAATTTTGAATTTTGAATTGAACAGATAAGTTTGAATCATGACACAATTTAATTACAAGATTAAAACGCAGGTGCCTATATAAAAAGGAAATTATGCATAGTATAAATAAGAAGATGTGACATGTTTGTCAATGAGACATCTTTTATCTGGGACAAAATGTTATTAAATAAAACATTTTGTAAATAGTGCTGTAAAAATTTAGATAGACAGTGGTTCACATGTAAATTTATAATAATGATTCTGTTGTTCTGAATACTGAGGTGAATTTTAACGTCTATATAGAATTTTCAAGATCACAAAAGTGGCAATTTCATTGATAGAGAAGTGAACACCTATGGGGTCCTTGTTACCAAGATTTTGACTCATCTTGGCAAAAATCAGGGTGAGCTTTTGTCATTACTTTGCATCGGTCGTCCATTAATTTTTTTCTAAAAAAATCTTCTTCTTTGAAACTACTGAACCATTTTCATGAAACTTGGTATAATTAATCATTAGGGGTCTAGATTGAAGTAAAGTATATGCCAACACAACAACAAACATAGCCGCCACGGGTCAAAAGAACATTGTGGTCAGACTCATAATTTGTTTAATTATTTCTAAAACAATCATAGATATGGAAAAAGGTTTCATCTAAATCCAAGTACTGATGTTGGAGTTCAAAAACGTTGTTGCCCTTTAAGTATAAAAAAAGAAGATGTGGTATGATTGCCAATGAGACAATTCTCCACAAGAGACCAAATGACACAGAAATTAACAACTATAGGTCACCGTACGGCCTTCAACAATGAGCAAAGCACATACCGCATAGTCAGCTATAAACGGCCCCGAAATTCAAACGAGAAAACTAACGGACTAATTTGCCCCTTTAATGTCCATTTTAGACCACTTTCTGATTATTTGGCTATAAACTTGAAAATTATAAGATAGGTAATCAATCATTATAAATTATAAACTGCTGACATAATCTATCTCTCTACCAAGTATCATCAAAATTCAAGTACTGATGGTGGAGTTAAAGGTCCATTATTGGTTTATACGGCTATAATATTGAAAACTCAGAGATAACCAACAAATTATGTATTGTATTTAATTTATAAATAACCTTATTTTTTTCAGGACACTTTTAAACTGCTGTATTCCCAGAAAAGTGCAAGAAGTATCGGATCCTTGTCATATATCCGAAATGCATACAGACAAGTTAATGTAAAAGAGAAAGTACTTGATTGCTTTAATGAGGCAACAGAACTGTTTAGATTCTCCACTACAGCATACATTACTGCCACAGTTCTTTCAATTCTAAATTGTGACTCTTTGTCAGATTGTCCAAATGATCTTCCAACACAAGAAACTGCATTGTTGGAGTACATGAATGAAATGGCAGAGAAAGTTGTTGAAATGTGCTTCCGTCCGCCGAATACTATTTCAATACTAAATGCAAACACTTCATCAAAAGAACTGTTTAAATATTGTATCTGCAAAATGATAGTGGTGAAGACGTAGTGATATGCCACAACCGAAAATGCAAACAAGGACAATGGTTTCATTACTCTTGTAAAGATGTGTCCCAAAGCGAATCACTTGCAGATGAATGGTATTGTTCTAAACTATGTGAATCTAGTAATACACAAAATGAAAGTGAGAGTGATTCCATTTATGAATTTAGCAGAATGCTACTATGGAAGGGAATTGGTGAAAAAGTGAGACATAGGGCAATAAGATCAAACAATGGCCGAAAAATGTTATCGCACTGGAAGGAAGATATGGTGCAGCTTTTTAGTTTAACCATACCAAATACTTTTTATGTGGTCACAGGGTGATAATGGACACCCATGGAGCACTATCATTAAGACTTGCTAATCAATTAACATGGAACCGAACTGTTAACCTGAGGGTGGTAGGCACAGCAACATAGAGATGGACCTACAGATGGAGTTTTTCAACAAGGAATTCAAAAGTATATATATATATATTGCATTATTGCTTTAATGCATAGTATAAATAAGAAGATGTGACATGTTTGTCAATGAGACATCTTTTATCTGGGACAAAATGTTATTAAATAAAACATTTTGTAAATAGTGCTGTAAAATTTAGATAGACAGTGGTTGACATGTAAATTTATAATAATGATTCTGTTGTTCGGAGTACTGAGGTGAATTTTAACGTCTATATAGAATTTTCAAGATCACAAAAGTTGCAATTTCATTGATAGAGAACTGAACACCTATGGGGTCCTTATTTTCTTTTACTCATCTTGGCAAAAATTAGGGTGAGCTTTGGCCATCACTTTGCATCGGTCGTCCATTAATTTTTTTCTAAAAAGATCTTCTTCTTTGAAACTACTGAACCATTTTCATGAAACTTGGTATAATTAATCATTAGGGGTCTAGATTGAAGTAAAGTATATGCCAACACAACAACAAACATAGCCGCCACGGGTCAAAAAGAACATTGTGGTCAGACTCATAATTTGGTCAATTATTTCTAAAACAATCATAGATATGGAAAAAAGGTTTCATCTAAATCCAAGTACTGATGTTGGAGTTCAAAAACGTTGTTGCCCTTTAAGTATAAAAAAGAAGATGTGGTATGATTGCCAATGAGACAATTCTCCACAAGAGACCAAATGACACAGAAATTAACAACTATAGGTCACCGTACGGCCTTCAACAATGAGCAAAGCACATACCGCATAGTCAGCTATAAACGGCCCCGAAATTCAAACGAGAAAACTAACGGTCTAATTTGCCCCTTTAATGTCCATTTTAGACCACTTTCTGATTATTTGGCTATAAACTTGAAAATTATAAAATAGGTAATCAATCATTATAAATTATAAACTGCTGACATTATTTATCTCTACCAAGTATCATCAAGATTCAAGTACTGATGGTGGAGTTAAAGGTCCATTATTGGTTTATACGGCTATAATATTGAAAACTCAGAGATAACCAACAAATTATGTATTGTATTAGGACACTTTTAAACTGCTGTATTACCAGAAAAGTGCATGAAGTATCGGATCCTTGTCATATATCCGAAATGCATACAGACAAGTTAATGTAAAAGAGAAAGTACTTGATTGCTTTAATGAGGCAACAGAACTGTTAAGATTCTCTACTACAGCATACATTACTGCCACAGTTCTTTCAATTCTAAATTGTGACTCTTTGTCAGATTGTCCAAATGATCTTCCAACACAAGAAACTGCATTGTTGGAGTACATGAATGAAATGGCAGAGAAAGTTGTTGGAATGTGCTTCCGTCCTCCTAATACTATTTCAATACTAAATGCAAACACTTCATCAAAAGAACTGTTTAAATATTGTATCTGCAAAAATGATAGTGGTGAAGACGTAGTGATGTGCCACAACCGAAAATGCAAACAAGGACAATGGATTCATTACTCTTGTAAAGATGTGTCCCAAAGCGAATCACATGCAGATGAATGGTATTGTTCTATACTATGTGAATCTAGTAATACACAAAATGAAAGTGAGAGTGATTCCATTTATGAATTTAGCAGAATGCTACTATGGAAGGGAATTGGTGAAAAAGTGAGACATAGGGCAATAAGATCAAACAATGGCCGAAAAATGTTATCGCACTGGAAGGAAGATATGGTGCAGTTTTTTATTTTAACTATACCAAATACTTTTTATGTGGTCACAGGGTGATAATGGACACCCATGGAGCACTATCATTAAGACTTGCTAATCAATTAACATGGAACCGAACTGTTAACCGGAGGGGTGGTAGGCACAGCAACATAGAGATGGACCTACAGATGGAGTTTTTCAACAAGGAATTCAAAGGTATATATATATATATATATATTGCCTTATTGCTTTAACAAAAATAATATATCTATGTTTCCATTCTTTATTCTGTTTGATATAACTTAGAAGTCAAATTTTGTCTTACCTTAATTATACCTACTGGTATAACTGTTCTCATGCTTGATACTTTATACTGTGAAAGTACTTTTATTCATGGGGTACCTATTTTTATGGTTTTTGTGGATAGCATTGTCCACAAATTTAATTTCCCAATTTGTCCACTGCACCTAAATCCAAGGAAATGACAAAATCCACCTGAGCTGTAGTGTATGTACAAATGTAGGTACAACATGATAAATTGTACTTTACCTCCACTTTTCATACATGTCTGTCAACCTTATACTTCTGGTTAACAAAATATTGTACAAGATATGCTTTACAATTACTTGTTCAAAAATAGATTCTCGAGACAATGTCGGTCTTAGTTCAATGTTTAAAAAGCATTAGTCAAACAGAAGGTCAATCAATGGACAAAAGACAAAACCCGTCAGGAACACAAATACAAACACAACACTAAAAACTAAAAACAAATGAGAAATTCAGACGGTTCTCTTATGACATTATCATTTTTGATTCTGTAGAAGATTTTATATCATAACTAAAATATTGATGTCAGAATGCATTATTTAATGAAATAACATTATTACTATGAATGATAGATGATTTATATTTTTTTTTCCTTTAATTTATTTCAGAATCATTGAAAGCAGCAGGGGGCAACATCTCAGAAAAAAACAATGGCACGTCATGGAGAAATGGTAGGGGTTTCTAAGCAATTGGGATCAATCATGGACAATATCTGTGTGACAAAAACTCAATTTACTCGAAAAAGATCTGAGATTAAGAAGGAACAAGATTTGTATGATCTGAATAATTTGTTGCTAAAAAAACAGTTGTTGCAAAGAAATCTCAAAAAGAAATCATCCAGGTTTTCCGGATTTTGTTTTCAAAACATCAACAGATCAACCAATGAATATGAAAAAGAGGATTGAAAAACATATAAAGAAGAGATAAAAAAGACAGAAGTTGGTAAATGCAAGGTAACATTATTTGCGATCCCTGATACAGTTCTTGGTTACTTATATTTTTTTTGTTGATCTTATACATGTAAATAAGGGGATGATGGGTAAAAAGTTTATAATGTATGACAGACCATGATGACGGACGCCAAGTGAAGGCAATAGCTCACATGGTTCTTAGGCCTGGTGAATTAAAAAATGGGGGTTGTTTTTCAGTTTTCGGACAATAACGCTATATGCAATTGCCTAAACATTTGGTGAATTGTACACAACTACGGGCCAAAGCTCTGTTTCAGTTTTTAAAATTGATTTTGAAAAGAACAGTATTCAGGTTCTTGGAAGCCTCTAATTCTTGGTTTTGGTCGATGGGAAGCTTTTGATTTTTTTACGCCTCGCCGTGGTGGAGGGGGCATTAAGTTTTACTCTTGTCCGTCTGTACGTATGTCCGTCCGTACGTCCCAAAATTGGTTTCCGTTCTCTAACTTTTGTTTGCCTCAACCAAATGTTATAAAACTTATACACAATGCATATTACTACAAAACACAGGTCAAGTTTGAATTTTGGTGGCCTCACTTTTACTGTTCAAGAGTTATGCCCCTTTACAAATGGAAAAATTGCTGAAATTTTCGTTTCTGTTCTCTAACTGTAACTTGCTTCAACCAAATGTTATGATTTGTCAGATTGTCCAAATGATCTTCCAACACAAGAAACTGCATTGTTGGAGTACATGAATGAAATGGCAGAGAAAGTTGTTGAAATGTGCTTCCGTCCGCCGAATACTATTTCAATACTAAATGCAAACACTTCATCAAAAGAACTGTTTAAATATTGTATCTGCAAAATGATAGTGGTGAAGACGTAGTGATATGCCACAACCGAAAATGCAAACAAGGACAATGGTTTCATTACTCTTGTAAAGATGTGTCCCAAAGCGAATCACTTGCAGATGAATGGTATTGTTCTAAACTATGTGAATCTAGTAATACACAAAATGAAAGTGAGAGTGATTCCATTTATGAATTTAGCAGAATGCTACTATGGAAGGAATTGGTGAAAAGTGAGACATAGGGCAATAAGATCAAACAATGGCCGAAATATGTTATCGCACTGGAAGGAAGATATGGTGCAGTTTTTATTTTAACCATACCAAATACTTTTTATGTGGTCACAGGATGATAATGAACACCCATGGAGCACTATCATTAAGACTTGCTAATCAATTAACATTGAACCGAACTGTTAACCTGAGGGGTGGTAGGCACAGCAACATAGAGATGGACCTACAAATGGAGTTTTTCAACAAGGAATTCAAAGGTATATATATATATTGCCTTATTGCTTTAACAAAAATAATATATCTATGTTTCAATTCTTTATTCTGTTTGATATAACTTAGAAGTCAAATTTTTTCTTGCCTTAATTATACCTACTGGTATAACTGTTCTCATGCTTGATACTTTATACTGTGAAAGTACTTTTATTCATGGGGTACCTATTTTTATGGTTTTGTGGATAGCATTGTCCACAAATTTAATTTCCAATTTGTCCACTGCACCTAAATCCAAGGAAATGACAAAATCCACCTGAGCTGTAGTGGATGTACAAATGTAGGTACAACATGATAAATTGTACTTTACCTCCACTTTTCATACATGTCTGTCAACCTTATACTTCTGTTTAACAAAATATTGTACAAAATATGCTTTTCAATTACTTGTTCAAAAAAAGATTCTCGAGACAATGTCGGTCTTAGTTCAATGTTGAAAAGCATTAGTCAAACAGAAGGTCAATCAATGGACAAAAGACAAAACCCGTCAGGAACACAAGTACAAACACAACACTAAAAACTACAAACAAATGAGAAATTCAGACGGTTCTCTTATGACATTATCATTTTAGATTCTGTAGAAGATTTCATATCATAACTAGAATATTGATGTCAGAATGCATTATTTAATTAAATGACTTATTATTATGAATTATAGATGATTTATATATTTTTTTTCCTTTAATTTATTTCAGAATCATTGAAAGCAGCAGGGGGGGCAACGTCTCAGAAAAAAACAATGGTATGTCATGGAGAAATGGTAGGGGTTTCGAACAATTGGGATCAATCATGGACAATATCTGTGTGACAAAAACTCAATTTACTCGAAAAAGATCTGAGATTAAGAAGGAACAAGATTTGTATGATCTGAATAATTTGTTGCTAAAAAACAGTTGTTGCAAAGAAATCTAAAAAAAAAATCATCCAGGTTTTCCGGATTTTGTTTTCAAAACATCAACAGATCATTCAATTAATATGAAAAAGAGGATTGAAAAACATATAAAGAAGAGATAAAAAAGACAGAAGTTGGTAAATGCAAGGTAACATTATTTGCAATCCCTGATACAGTTCTTGGTTACTTATATTTTTTTTGTTGATCTTATACATGTAAATAAGGGGGTGATGGGTAAAAAGTTTAAAATGTATGACAGACCATGATGAAGGACGCCAAGCGAAGGCAATAGCTCACATGGTTCTTAGGCCTGGTGAGTTAGAAAATGGGGGTTGTTTTTCAGTTTTCGGACAATAACGCTATATGCAATTGCCTAAACATTTGGTGAAGTGTACACAACTACGGGCCAAAGCTCTGTTTCAATTTTTAAAATTGAATTTGAAAAGAACAATATTCAGGTTCTTGGAAGCCTCTAATTCTTGGTTTTGGTCGATGGGTAGCTCTTGATTTTTTTATGCCTCGCCGTGGCGGAGGGGGCATTAAGTTTTACTCTTGTCCGTCTGTACGTACGTCCGTCCGTACGTCCCAAAATTGGTTTCCGTTCTCTAACTTTGGTTTGCCTCAACCAAATGTTATAAAACTTATACACAATGCATATTACCACAAAACACAGGTCTAGTTTGAATTTTGGTGGCCTCACTTTTACTGTTCAAGAGTTATGCCCCTTTACAAATGGAAAAATTGCTGAAATTTTCGTTTCTGTTCTCTAACTGTAACTTGCTTCAACCAAATGTTATGAAACTTATACACAATGCTCATTACCTCAAAACACAGATAGAGTTTGAATTTTGGTGGCGTCACTTTTACAGTTCAAGAGTTATGCCCCTTTACAAAGGAAAAATTGCTGAATTTTTTGTTTCCATTCTCTAACTTCAGTTTACTTCAACCAAATGTTATGAAATTTATACACAATGCTTATTACCACAAAACACAGATCACATATGAATTTTGGTGGCGTCACCTTTACCATTCTAGAGTTATGCCCGTTTACAAATGGAAAAATTGCTGAATTTTTCGTTTCCATTCTCTAACTTAAGTTTGTCTCAACTAAATGTTATGAAATGTATATATAATGCTTATAACCACAAAACTCAGTTTAAGTTCAAATATTGGGATTGTCACTTTTACAGTTCTTGAGTTATGTCCCTTTATAACGTTATATGCTAGCGGGGGCATCATCTGTGTCCCTATGGACACATTCCCCATTTATTTTGTAATGCATTTAGAGAGTTAGTAATGACCTCATGCCATGGGTGGGTATTAACAACTCAGACAAATTCAACAATTGTATAGGTTAATATATAAAAGGTTGTCACATTATTCACAAAAATAATAAAACAATCAGACATTTTTCTATTATTTGAGCTAACAACCAGTTCTTTCGATCAAATAATTGCCACTATTACTATAGACGTGTATAATAATAGATCAACACTGGTAATGCTGTAAATCTTGCAGTACAAAATTAATTCAGAACTTGGATTGTTTTTCCCTGAGCAAGTGCATTTTGTGATACATATACTGCAGCACATGCATTGTCCACAACAGCATGACTCACAACTGTTTGATTCACAAGCCTGTGCCTTTTGAATGTTTGAGTTCATGCCTCTTAATTGAAAAAGTGACAAAATTTGCCTGCGGTAGCACATGTCACCTTTAATTATTGTTTTCAATTCGTTGTCAGGGTCAACTAAAGAACGTGAGTACGGATACATGATTGAAAGACCTTGCCTCCCATCCCTACCACATCTTCCAAGTTCCTGCCAATATGTCAACACTGAAGACGGAAGGCCCCAGTTAATAATATATTCAATGTCGGGTATGTCTATTCCTATACCAAAGGCCACGGTTGCATAAATTACTCTTATGACACTGCCAGGTTTTTTGAATTCACTCAAGATGCGTTCAGAACTTTTAACATCTGTACGGCTGTGATACATTTCAACTAGTCTGTTTGGGACAGTTTCAACCCCATTAAAATAAGCTTTTTCATCTAGTTCCTCCATAAACCACATGAACATGGATTCATTATGTAAATTTCTGCAATATATCATAGTTTTAGGGCAAAGTTCCTGTTTACTTGATACAAGATTCATTAACCAGTTCAAATTTTCTTCCATGTTTTGCTTTGTCTTTTTCTCCACATGAATGTACACATTTGGCCTGAAATAATTTTGATAAATTTGTCACAACCAAACAATCGAAATGGGACTGGAAATGGAAATCAACATGTTAAAGATATATAGAAATAAA
This sequence comes from Mytilus coruscus, assembly GCA_017311375.1. Classification (NCBI taxonomy): domain Eukaryota; kingdom Metazoa; phylum Mollusca; class Bivalvia; order Mytilida; family Mytilidae; genus Mytilus; species Mytilus coruscus. The sequence continues at coordinate 70,276,971 of CM029598.1, forward strand.
ATAGAAATTCTGTTTCTGAAACAGTTTCTTTTCCTAAATGAAACTCCTAGCGTACCTGATGAAGGTCAATCCAGAAAAGCGCTTTGTATTTAATAAACTTATATCTATTATTATTTTTTTTTTTTGAAGTTTTGATATGTGGGTCGATGTTATTTCAACATTCCCAAATTCAGTTTTGCTTTAATATTGTTTTCATGTGAACAAAAAAATGCAACATAGAACAAACTTGAAAGGTAAATTACTTTTGTTTTTGATTAAAATGAAGGCTTCACAACAATAAAATATTCTGTCAAATTTTCATTTATTGGATTGTGGATGAAATTAATTAAAATTCATTTTGGTTATAATGCAATACCTGTACGAGAAAAGAGCTACCACTTTAGTGTCATCATTTAATGCCAGAAGTGAATATAAATCTTCTTGAATCTTTTCAGTGGCTGTTGCTGTTAAAAGGAGAGTGGGACAGCTGGCAAAAAGACTAACTATATCTGCCACTTTTCTGTATTCTGGTCGGAAATCAAGACCCCTGAATCTATATCATTTATGTCTCATAATAGAATTGATACAATTATAGATTTTATTTCATTGATTTTTAAGTGTATACATGCTTTATTTGTTTGCTGTTTAAACAAAGTATAGATTACGCTATAAATATAAGATTTGTTTAGCAATTGTTGGTCCGAGGTTTTCTATACAAAATAGGTTGTCTAGATTATTTTTACGCAACAAATGAATGATGAAAATGACAAGGTATGATAACTCATTTTTTTCCTATGAATTATTTGTAACATACATTGAATATTCAATTTGCATTTGATACCTATTGTATATTATGTATATATAAACATTAAAATTTGTTTTTTTTTTAAATAATAGATTCATGTATATGTATTAGATCTAATCATACCTTGTTACTTAATATTCATTGTAAATGTATTAGTTTTGGCAGATATTCTAGATGTCAAAGTTTATTTTTATGCCCTGATTACAAAAGTGGAAGGGGCATATAGTTTTACCTTTGTCTGTCTGTCTGTATGTATGTGTGTCTGTCCCGATCTTGTTTAAGTTCTGCTTTTAGATCTGTTTCTCAAATACTTGACATTGTATAGCAAAAATATTTGGTCAGTAAATAGACATTGGTTAGTACTATCAAGTACACTATTAAATAGATCACACTGACCTATATTTTACACATGAACGACTCTGGTTAAGTTTTGTGTTTAGGTCCATTTCTCTACATATAAAAACGATCTGGGCATCTCGTGTTTCATAGACATACACTTTGGTTTTCCAATCAACAAGATTAGTACACTGTGATTATTATGTAAACTTGGATTGTTGTGTATCTCCCATACAAGATGAAACTATGAAATTCAATATGGTCAGAACTTTGCAAAACACTTAATACATTTACAGTAATATGATGCATAAATTGATGACTGATTAAGTATGTCACTATATTTTTGTACGTACACTACGGCTAAAGTGGATTTTGCCATTTCCACCTACCCACTCAAATTGGATATCAGAAGTTTCCAAAAAATTAAATCAGTATATTTCGAGACCTTGTATGTTTAAGTTTTAAATGAAAAAAAAATGGCCTATTAAAAATAAACATGATAAAGGGGGAGCACATACGACCATTTAGAATGTTTGCTTTCACTGTGGCCTCTCCCACTTGTAGGGTGTAAATGAAAAATTCCAACTGAACTGTAGTGTACTCCTCATGGTTTATCCATTGCAACAGTGGTATGTTTCCTTGCATGCTACCCTTTCTTGTTAATTTTAGGTGTGTATATAACTATAAAAAAAACTTGAGGAATTAAAAAACTTTCAACAGTCTTTTATTTATAGTTTGCTGCATTAGAGATCAACTATTGGAGTATCCTTGGCTATAGTATTTGTACCCATTATCCACATCCCAACCCTCCACACCCTCCCACACAAAATGAGGATTTGAAATCATTAATAACGTATGTTTTCCAAAAAATTGGGTATGTCTTTAAAGTTCTGTTTAATTTTGCAGTCAAACCTATCATAAAACAAATCACCATTGATAAAAGGGAACATAATAGTCAACTTGATAACACTTATTCTGGGTACTTAAGCTGCCCTTTATAGGCAGGTTTCAATGTGTATACCACTCCGAAATACAATGGCATTCATCGAAAACGAGCAAACAAATTTGACTTTCAATACCTCTTAAATCATCAAGCACATGACCTTTCATAACCTCAGGAGATGCAAATACCACATCCACATTGCCTTGTCTAATTGTTGTAACATAAAAGAACTCTTTCCTTAGTGGTTTGCCATCAAATTATTGTGCCTTATTAGTAACAGTGTAACCATCCATCTATTGAGTTCTTATCAGCTTTAATTACAATGTCTTTTAGTAACTGAAGATTGTTATGACTAAAATTAATCAATTCATTCATAAATGATAGACATCAAAGGGATTTTCAACCCACCACTTGTATGTGTCTGTACCAAGTCCATGACTCTGTGTTTAAATTGTTGGTTTTTTGTTGTCATGTAAATTTATAAAAATCAACATCTATTTAAAAGCTGATACCAACAGAGGAACACTCAGTGTTCATTAATTGTGCTGAGTTATTCCAAAATTTGAATATCTCGGAAACTATTATATGTTCAAAGTTTTAAAATTGCATGCATCCCTTTCAATGTATCGTTTTGAATTCTCAGTTGACCTCTAATTAGGTCGAAACTTTATAACTTAGAATATACCCATCATGTCATCAGTTGGTGTTTCTTTCATAATAGCTGCACCATGTATTCCCTTTGCTTCCAATGCAGATACCTGATCTCTCATAAGCGCTTTTAAAGGTGAAATTACTAGACTTATCATCCTCTTATTTTTAATCTAAAACAGTTATTTTCTTAATTCAATCATATAAAAATTGTCGAATGGCCATATATGGTAGATCAACTTACATATGGGAAAGTTAAAAAAGAGGGGCGAAAGATACCAGAGGGACAGTCATACTCATAGATCGAAAACAAACTGACAACGCCATGGCCAAAATAGAAAAAGACAAACAGACAAACAACAAGACAGAAGACTAAATATACATGAAACTCAGGCAATTATAACAGGTATGCACAGGAAATAAAGAATGTCTTTTTCACTGGACAGGATATACGTTGTCATAACAAGTAAGGGAATAGGATTGTCAAACCGCTGACAGATTCTCGTATTGAAAGAAGAAGGGACTTGCTGGCCGAAGTTCAATCCGTTGTTCGACCTGTTAGTCAAATGCGTTTTGTTTAAATATACTTTTTCACTTTTTTGGTCTTTTGGAAGTTGTTGTTTGTGCTGTATTTAGAACTCTCTACCAAGAAATTTGTTTTGCATGCACATGTATAAAAATTGCGGTTTTTATCCAACGCAATCATAGGTTTGAACATTGTTTTCAATTTAGACTTTATTTATATATTTTTTCATTTGGGCTTGTATCATATTTGCCTTCGGGTTTATATGATCCGTTCATCCTATTTCGACTCTTCAAAATTCAAGAGTCTATCCTAAATTGAGGTAAATTATATGGCCTTCCAAATACCGTTTCGATTCCTAACATCACTGAAGAGACATTAATTGTCGAAATCCGGATATGGTGTACAAATTGTTGCACCTCATGTTTGCGGTATATCATCTTTTCCGCAATTTTTATTGATTTTCTCTTTGGTATTGAATTGATAATAAAGATCCATTTTGTTACATCTTGTGAATCGTTTATTTGGCAATCGCCAATGGTAGTCAGCAGGGTTTAAGAACATTTGTTGTTCGACCTGTTAGTCAAATGCGTTTTGTTTATATATACTTTTTCACTTTTTTGGTCTTTTGGAAAATGTTGTTTGTGCTGTATATATATATAACTCGTCTAAACATCAGCCCAACAATGTTAGTTCTGTAAATTTTGCTTTCGCAAATTTTTTGTTCTTCCCTCATCGGGATTCGAACTCATGCTACTGAGATATCGTGACACCAAATCGCCTGCACTGTATCCGACGCGCTAGACCATACGACCACCTAGGCTTCACAAAAATAAAGCTTTCGGTGGCCGTGTGTTACTTTTCCTTGTCAGTTTTAATCTAGCGTCGTAATACAGTACATGATATATAAGGCATGAAGATGGAATTGTTACAGATCAGCTGAAATATCTGTTGTAAAGGATCCTACAAATTAATGCAAGATACAGTCACAGAAATAATTATATTTATAAGTACGTCTGAACCAGTGACAACTCTACAACAGATATCTCCATCGGATCACCAGCAGTGATGGTGATACATGGCTGTGTACATTCTGAAACTTAATAGGTATTGGATCATCAAAATTGACAATACTACACAAACAGGGAAAATTATATGAGTCTAAAAGATTGTGTAACAATACCGATAAATAGATGGAAAACAAAACACTAAAAAGTGTTGAATATCATCGCACAAAGATGGAAAAACTGAACAGATGATATAAATTATACAATAATTGCAAATATTTCGGCTCAACAAATGGCCTTCCTCAGTGTTAAAAGTTTTAACAATACTGATATATAATGTATAAGGTGTAAACATAGATCAGTAATAATACAGGTAAGTTTTGGTCGATTGATTTTAATCCAAAATCCTGAATATCATAATATAAACATTAGACTGTGAATTTAATTATTTCTTTCTATTGATTCCATCTGGATGGAGGACACCCAGTGTTTTTATCCAAAACTTCTCCGATTCTCTCTTTGCCTATTTTGCCATGTACAATCCTGTTCGATCACAAGGATCTTCATGTGATCAAAATCTTTCAGATTGTGATCTGGTAACCTGAAGTGTTGGCTGACAGGAATATACGGTTTTTGTGAGGTCACTCCTGTGGCCATTAAGGCGTTTGTGAATGGCTGCATAGATTCACCAACATATTGGAGACCACATATAGGACACTCAATAACGTAAATCACGTTTGAGCTTTTGCAGTTGACATTGCAGAAGATCTTGTATGTCTTTTCTGTGGTCTTACTGTGAAATGTTGATGAATGCTGCAATTGGTTGCAACATTTGCAGCGCTTATCCCTACAAGGCTGGCAATTGCCTACAGTATGGTTAGGTTTGGAAAGGTCAGCACGGACAAGTATATTTCTCAGGCTGTTAGGTTGTTTGAAGGCAATCATGGGAGGCTCAGGAAAGATTTTGGATAACTTAGAATGTTTCTCGATTGCTGTCCAATGATCACGAATGGTCTTGAAACTATTTGTCAGGCATGGATGGTAAGTGAGCACACATGGGATTCTTTTACTTTTCTGTTTTTCTTTGTAAGTAGGTATAAACCTGTATATATATATATATATATATTGTGTACATTTGTTTTACTACAAAGACCAGTGTTTTGTTTTCCATCCTTTTCCCCTTTAATTTAATGAATATCAATGTACAAGGTAATCTCTCTTTGATTTTAGGTTTGTAATGGAGTAGATGTAACTGAAAAAAACAAAGTATTTTTTTTAATCAAGGCGCTGTCCACGTTTTTGTTTTGTTTTACATTTTTGTACCAAAATCAGAAACAGAATATATTGATCTATGGAGTGGCCTAGCTGGACAAACAAATAGGAACTGCCTTTTTCTTTTTCTACCCCCTCAGAAAATCAAATGGTCTGTGCCTTCAAAAAGTACCCCCATTATATAATGAATATTCTATAAAAGGTATTAGGGTTACATGCTTTATGAGACATTCAGTTTTGTGAGTATGAACACAAAAAAAATAATAATTAAGGATTTATTTTATGAAGTAATTTATACCTTTGACTTAAGAAGGGGTTAACATGTGTAAATAAAGCTTTTCCCAAAGCCTGTTGGCAACATAGCAAAAACATTATGGCCATTCAGCAAAAATTTTATGCACTGTTTTTGTTCTTTTTTCACAGAAAAGCCAAAATTAAATGAATGGCATATTTCTTCAATTTTTTCCATATTGTTCATCTGCTTGTTCTATTTTAAGATTTTTTAAGAAATCACATGACTTTGGCCAGAGTTACCTCCCATATGGCCAAAAGGTACATCGATTTTGATTGGCTGAATATTTTATGAATGGAGGGCATTAAAATTTCAATTGGAGTGAAGCCAACCAAAACAAATACTGTGATAGGGGCTATCATTGGGTTGTAAAATCATCAATACCTAGGCAGAAATGAAGAATAATCCACAAACAATCGATCGGTAGGTGTTTATAACATTGACACGCCGACCAAACCCAGAAATTCCATTGCATACAAATTGTATGCTTTCTATTACTTTTGGATAGTAGCACTTTCTGTCTCCGTGTCCAATAGTAAAACAAAAATGGAAAATCCAAATGATAAATAGGAAATATGAAATGTAAAAATAAACACGAAGAGACAGATTATTCGTCTAGTTCCGCCTCTGAAAGGCGCACCACTTAACGGTGTTTTTGGATTTGCTTTATACATAGGTCATAATCACATCTGAACTTCGTCATTATACAGGGATTGACACTACTAAATTCAATCATTGACCAAAAATATATCTACAACATGTACAAGGGGTTTCCGGTTATAGTGAGAAAACCAGAACGGATTCAAACAGAAGGATTTTGAAAGCATAGAAAACTGTGCACCTTATAAGCAGCATGACTTTATCAAATGACAATACGAATACTAAAAATCCAGGCTGAAAATAATGCGTAGTTACTTTAATTCTGTCACGGACCCTCGATATCGTGGGTGTGTTCTAGTATACTGAAAGATAACACCATATCAAGTTATTATGACAATTTTAAGTCTGTTAAAATAAGAGTTTAATGGCTCTTTTTGGATTTGGCATAAGAATTATTCGATTGCGATGGTTTGATGTACGAAGGCGTTGATTTTTAAGTAAATCTTAATTTATTATTATAGTTTGACATCAGTACCTAAAGCGGACAGCATGTGAAGCATAACACGTTTAATGTAGTTCACAAAATAACAGTAAATTTATTTAAACGATGCAAGAACTATAAAAACTTTATAGAGCAGAGAAGGAATTTTTATTTTGAATCTTTTAAACATTTCTGTTAATGTTTATATCTAGTAGTGCATGCGTTATTCCCATATATACTTTGAATTGTCAACGGTTTGTCCATTTGACATCGTAATTAAATTAGTGATTTGGACTTCTTCTTATGTTATTAATTCGACCAAACCTTAAGGTAAGTAAGAGTAGCCTTATTATCTTAGATAAATGATTCTTCAATCTATGAATGATATCAGTATTATAAAAAAAGAGGTGGAAGAAATCAAGGGGACCTTAAAAAATCATAAGTAGAGATAAACATGTACTACTGTGATAGTGAACAAAAATATTGGCATTATTAATTCAAGATGTAAATGGGCCTCTGAAACTTACCCTTGGCAAATTACATACGAATGTATTACGTTCTTTTGTTCTGATATTTTCTAATAAATTAAGAATACGCTACGCTTTATTTTATCCTCTTTTCGAGTGTGTCGGATGTATACAAAGATATTCTATACGTTATGACAAACACTTCTTTATTTGTTATTATTTTTAATTTTATTTATTTCATTCATATCATTTTTTTTTTTTTTTTTGGGATCCCATTATATACAAATCGAAACCAGATTGTTTGACATTTGTTTTAATGATTATTGATACTCATTGTTTGGGGGGAAACAATGTCTAGCATCCGACCGCTGCCCTCTTGCAAAGTTTGATATTCATGATGATGAGCTTGAAATTTTATATAGAATATATCTGCTACGTTTCTGTTTACAGTGTCATTAAAACAGAGAGAAAAGAAAATGATTTATAACAAACCTTTCTAAAATCTTAGGTTTTTTAAACTAATTTGTTCATATAGCTCTTCAGCTGTTTCGGTTCTTATACATCCTAGGCGTTCAAATATTCATCTCTAAAGGGTTCCTGATAAGGTATATCCAGAAAAGCGTTTTGGACGCATTCAATTTGTAACGTGTTGTTTTTCAATTTTGCACGTAGAATCATTTACAGGTTTTTTTTTAATTCACAAATTTTACTGTTTTCTATGTACATCTTGAAGAAGGTACAATTCAAGTTTTGCATCAAAACGAAATGGAAAGTAAATCTCCTAGTTTATGAAACTTTTGATATAAACAAAAGCATACATATTAATGACATTAACATACAGATCAAAAAAGAGCAACAGCAGTACAAATACTCAAAGTTAAGATTGATATATAATTATAATTTATATACACAAAAGTGACTGGCAAAAATTCAGTCGGCTTCTAACTTAATTATTGTACAATTCGTGTACAATTTATTCTACAAATTACCTTATTACCAGTTTGCATTATTGCTGTATGATACCGATTTCATTGCTGCCTACGAAACAAGTTTAATCATTAAATGTCATAGTAATTGTATAATATATATTTGATTCGTAGAGTTGTTGCCCTTAGTAAACATATCAAACATAATACAAATTGACACTTCCATATCAAGGATTGTAGTTAGGACTTCTTTTTACACAGAGAGCCAGACATACTTGGTTGCATTGTCATTTGGCTATTACGTTAAGGTCTCTCTTGGTCAAATCGCTCTTCACTTATTTCGGTACTTACATATCTTTGGCTTTTAAGGGAGCAACCATTTAACTTAAAGGGGTAGGGGTTATGGTTTTTTGTTTGAGTCAGAATTTTTTTTTCAAAATTTAACACTATGATTAGGTATGGGGGAAATCTGGATTCAGAAGTAAAATGGTCGTTCCTTAAATATTTAAATATTTGGCTAGTATTGTTCCTGATGAAGATAAATCCAGAAAAAAACACTTCAGACGCATGAAATTAACAAAGTTTTATTTTCATTTTTCATTCAGTTCTATTATCAAAGACGGGCATGCCAATTTCAAGTAGCTTGCTATCCGGTAGTGGGTTTGCCAATTTTTGAAGACCATTCGGTTTCTTTCAGTTGCTAACATCTATGTCATTTGGTCTCTGATTGGTAGTTGTCTCATAGGCAATCATACAACATCTTCTTATTTTATACAGCTAATTATCTAAAATTCTTAATTGATTGATTAATTCTGACAAGGTCAACGTTCAGTGACAAATATTTCATGCAATTTAAGGACGGGAGCTAATGGAGAAGATCATAGTATTCAACGAAGTGCCTTTATTAATTTTTTTCTAGACTGCCAAAAACATGAAAACCAGTGATATATAAATACTTGAGAGTATTTAACAAAGTGGCTGCTAAATGAATAGCAAAATCATTTAAGGTTAAGTTAACCTAATATAAATGAGTTGGACCTTAGCTTCAAAATAAGTTTACCAACGGAAGAATAATAAAATATGATAAAAAAGGCTGAATTCCTATATTGAAATTACATTCAATCCACTTGAGAACAAATATTACATCTGCTTCATAACGAGATATTCCCTTCAAATTGACACTATTGGGTAATTCAAAACTAGGTTTTATGACACATGTGATGCTATGCTTTTCTTTTATCAGCTTCTCACTTGTTGGTAGTGAGATAAAAATCCTTGTCATTATGTGCCGTCCACATATCTCAGCTGATATGATAGTACAAAGTCACTAGGAAAATTGATGGAAATTATACTTATAATTTCAAACCCTCTGCGGTCGCCAATGTTATTTCATCGTCATTTTCGTTTCTTTGTCATAATTCAAAATGTTCAACTGACAGTAATTTTCTGTCTTATTTTAATGATGTTTGCGAATCGATGAAAATTAATTTCTAAACATCATGTCATCTGTTTCAAAGCGCTACTACTTGAATCCTCGAGGACTTACAGTTCATCAGCAGCGAATCGACCCAATCTAGATTATGTCTTCCTTACTATTATTGACGTGAGTATTTGAAATCTACTCTCTGTACAGTCGTCTATAATAGAGTGAAGGACGTAATGATTTCATATCAGCAGGTTAAGCCTTCTTTTGATATGTTGTATATTTTTACACTTGTGTGTGTGTGTGTTTTTTTTTATTTATTTAACATTATTCTAAAGGATATGTACATGATGTTACTAGTTTGTTTTGTTATTTTCATTTATGCATTTTTTGTTAGTACACTTATCGAAAACATAAAAGGGACGATGTGAAAACTAGTGTATGATCATGTCAAAATAAGAGGCAACAGTGGTAACAATCTCATAAATCCATATAAAAGACATGAATCTAGGCAAATCAAACCAAAAACAGAAGGTATCGTATGAACTCCAATAGCCAAGAGATCTCGTGCGTCGAGAGGCAAAGTGTGTAATGCTATGCGTGCGTTATTCGCCATGCAAATCTACACATAGCCAAAATGTCACAATCAAGAATTTCAGATTAGACGATTTTTCTGGTATCTAAATATATAAGACCACAAAAACATATTTTAGTGATCTAAGACATATCGGTCACCCAATTAGTGGTGATCATCGCCAAAATTGCTCAGTTTTATTCACAAATGCTTTTGATTCTGACGGATTAAAAGCTTGACGTATATTATAGCCTGCTGGCTACAGTATAAAATTGCATGTTGATGTCTGCTAGTCTATTTTGCTATTATTGATGTTTGGTTGCTGTCTCGACGTGATAATTTCCTCGTATTCTATTATCAATTGCAATTCCAGACTTCCTTATTAGTCTTTAATTTAGAAGAATAGTCAACTCTATATACAACTGTACAAATATCATTAGTAGTTGGAATTGATTAGATTTGCATAAATTTTGTCATTGTTATTTCTCTTTTAATGATATTCCATGTTAGCATATCTGTGCAGACATGCAATATCATTAACACGGTGATATTCTATAAACTTCGAAACTAATGTATTGTGCAATAGCCAGTTACTGTTTTGATTATGTTATTACACACTGTCACTGTTAATGCAAATTGTTTCCTTTGTTAATTGCAGACTGATATCAACAGTATTCAGCTTGAAAACATATCAAACAGTATTAAAAGATTTGAAGAAACTTGAAGGTTACACGCATTGCGCACAGATCTTACTCTTTCTGCTAGCTCTTCATAGTCATTGAAAATGTATGTCTCTCCTAATTGCTAATGGAGACAACCAAAACATGGACCTCTCATTACAGTGTCTATTATGGGAATTAGGCAATGGAACAGGGTTCAAATTGGATTATCTCCCGTTTATCAGAATAAATCCAAATTAAATAACAAATGCACGATAGGTCAGATACTTAGGTAAAGTAAAACTATTTCGGTTCCGTGTTTTCTCTTCTAAATAGTCCCGTTATGAAGAGTCACAAGTTGTTATGGATGGAAACCTCGTTTAATATATGGACAAAATATAATTGGTTGCCAGAATAGCATAACCTACTTACTATAATATATCCATCTGTATAGCCAGTATTCTTTAAAAATAATAATACAAGCAATCTATACATTTTATTTTCATTATAACACTTTAAAGATACACAGTTAGAACTAATTGGAAAGTGTAAATAATTTCAACTTAAAATTAATCAATAAAAAAAATAAGTAAAAGTGTATCATAATCTTTTCATCACAGTATGAACAATAAGTTAAACTCGCAAAGCTGTCACCATTATCACAATCCATTATCTCTTTACTATCAAAATCCTGTAAGCTATAAAATCACAGACTTCTAAAAATTAGAAGACAATTTGTTGCCAATGGTCGATTTTGGTATATTTTCTAAGGTAACAACTTTTACATTGTATACTCGGGACGACTAAGAGTTTGATATATAAATAGTATGTCGGCCAGCCTGCTGCTTTAATATCATTTCTTGTTGTATTGTTATGTAAGGTTGTTCTTGACTAGCAATCATGCTCTGCCAACATCTCCTCCCATTCATATATAGGGGATTTCACAAATTTCTATCGTTGAGACTTTGATCGACAACTTTTTAACGATGTTGTTAATCCTTTAATATCTCAAATGAATAAGTACAATAAAGAACCATGCTAAGGCAAATAATAAATACAAAAGTAAAAACCAATAATTTGGATACGATGGAAAATGTAGAGAAATCTTTAAAAGTTCAATCAAATTAAGAATGAAACATATTGCGTTCAATATGTTATGACGAATGTTTCACTTTGTATATGAGATATAATGCGTCAACATATTCGTATTAATAAAACCAACGGTAAAAAGTTCTTTGGGTTTGATATGAGTTCAAAATGTTGCACTCATGTGTATGCATGTTCTCATAATATTTACTGGATTAATCATCTTTAGATAAGTAGACAAACAGTCCTGATCATTTCAAGTAGCAAACCGTCAACGGACCGAATTGAAAGTACCTACCTTTGATAAAGTACTGTTTATTCGCACTTGCATAAGCTATTTATAGCTTTTTCTGCATTCTGTGCTACAAGAATTTATAATTTCGCAACATGAAACGTTTTCTACTCTTTTGCGCAGATTTTAATATCAACATACGCTCTGCATTTATTGAAATTTTAAAACTAATAGGCGCGAAGTCGTAAAATTTTTTTGTAGCTTTAAATTAAAGTGAAATGACGAAATTATATATAAAGATGATTTTTAATTCATACATAGTACTCTTAGTAGATTACTAGTCTTCTAAACCAACGAGTTCTTGAAAAATCGAGTGACGCCTTTCATAATATTCATAAAGGAGTTCTGAGCTGACTTTCTGCATCTAATTCATTATCATGATCTCCTTCTGTTCCATTCAAAAGATATCCTCATCGTTTTCATATGTATGATATAGATATGATAATATTATAAAATGAAAATAAATAGATAGATAAAAATACAAATAAGACTATATACTATAATATGATTCGGCCAGGTATGCAAATAAAATAGAACGTCACTTCTACATTTAAAAGATAATTAAACAAATATTATCCGTGATGCAAAATCCCAATGTATGTCTTCTTTGCTAAACTTTAATTCATTAAACCAGTTATAATCCATTGTAGTTAACACAAATGTTTGTAGAATTTTAATGTATGCTAATTGTGAAAAATCTATATTTCGTAGTTTAATTACATTGTGATAGTTACCGTTCGATTCTAGTTTAAAATGTTAGCTAGAAACTTTTTTTGGGGTGGAGGGTTATGGAATATGCATCAAAATTTTACACAACTTACTGAATTTAAAAATACGAATTTAAAGGTTTTATCTAAGAATTATTGATTGATTGATCCCTGTTGTTTAATTTCCAGTATCAAATAGTTCGTTCATAGTTTGCACAAGAAACAAAGTAACAATGCATTCAAAAGGTAGTTTCTATTAAGTTATTTGATGATTTAAGTAAGTTATTTTAGATTTGGCGCACATAGCCTTAAAACAAATTATCTAATGTATGAGTAACAAGGTTGTTTTGCTACATGAGACATTCGATGAAACATCTCAAGGAAGTTGTACCCCTTGTGGGAACTTTGATCATTTATATATGGAGGTGTACACTCAGGGTTTGGTGTCTCAAGATAATTTAGTTAATATCTTTAAATCTTTAAAAAAAAAAATATGCCTACGTAAAATAAAAAAATTAAAAGAAAACGGACATCGGGACACTCTTACGGTAGTACATCGTAGCTGGTAGAACTTTCATCAGTTTTTTTTTATGTATAGACAGATATGGTTGTCATAAATAATCATTATTCAATGATTAGTACATACGAACACAAAATACATATTAACACTGCTATAAACAACAAAACTACAAAACAGAAGAAATAATCATTTCTTCAAAATTGAAAGGACAGTAAAACAAATTAAGAAAAAAAAAGCTCACCAGAAATTGTGCAGTCCTTAAATTTGAATATTGAAAGAAATATAGATAAAACCCACTACACACAAAATTCTATAACTTTTGAACGACAACAAATTCAAAATCATACATAAGGTGTGTTAGTACTAAGATTATGCAAATTAGTATGGAAGAAGTCCGAACAACTCAGATTAGATTAGATTATAAAAAAATATCATTGGTGTAGTATATTTTATTTGCGTTATTCCACAAAACAAGTAGAATCTTCGAAATCAATAAGACGAAGCAAAATATGTTACATTAATCTGATGACAACTTTGTTTTACGACTTACTGTCAACCTCAAGGGCCTTTAATATTTCCTTCATTGGGGTCACTATACATTCACCGGATGTGGATTTACCAACAAGCATCCCTATACATCCGATATCATCACTCCCTGTGAACGGTGAATAAATACATGTACCCGAGTCTCCTGGTTGGAAATCCATATTCTGTATGGAAAATTGGTTGTACATTATGTTAGTGTTTACCCTAACATGACTTGGTACAAGGACGGATAACTTATTGCTTTTACTCAAACTAATGAGCCGTTCTTGTTTTCCTGTTATAGCTGATAATGCAATAGCCATACTGTGTTTAACTTCAGTGTCGATGAAATTTTCATTCAAATATATTGACCTCAAACCTAGGAGGAAAGACAATTTTCGTTTAAAAAGTATCATGCATGAAACATTTTAAGAGTACACAAAACGTGGTTGTTTTAATACCTGTATTGTAAACAACTTTACAGAAATAATGCATGAATGAAAGACGAAAACACTAAAAGGAAATTTTAATACTGTACTGTTGATTCATTCATTTTCGTATAATTTAAAAGTGTATAATATTTATGGTTCGAGAAAAAAAAGTTTCATCATTTGCTCCTACCAAGGAAATAAAAAAAATGTGTATTTCGTCGACTTATTAAATTGTTTTATCTAAACACGATATCGATTAAAATTGATATCTCACCAACATAGATGCATCCATGATATTTCAGCACATCTGTCTTATATGAATGTTAAGCGGAGTTTTAGCTTTGATTAAATGCATTTAGATGATTTAATATTCTCAATCTGTAAGATATTGATATAAGGTTGCGACCGAGTCTACTGTCTTATCGATGTTAATTCTTAGATTTTACTTACTTATAATATAATCAATCATTATTGAACCGTACACTGACAATGTGTCAATATGATTTTTTTTAGACGAACAACATACGAGGGATAAAAAAAAAATAATAATGGTTAAGATACATTTTTAAGTTTTTTTTTTTTTTTTTTTTTTTTTTTGGTAATATATTTTGTTTCTTATACATCATTGGCTTTCAAATATTCGGCTTTGAGCGTTCCTGACGAAGATAAATCCAGAAAAGCGCTTCCAGACGCATGAAATGTATAACGTGTTGTTTGCATTTTTCTATGTTAATTCTTCATGGTTAAAACAGCAGTGCAAACGTCTTTTTTCATAATTTTCACATCTTGTGTGAATAAAATCGTAAATTTTAAAATATTAAAGCATTAAACAAACAAATATTTCATTACCAGCAAAATATTTACCATCTTAATTAAAATTATTTATATACTACCTAAAGCTGATAGATTATCGTCTGTACTATCGCCATACCCCTGTAACTTAATCCTTAACTCCACGGATTTGTTTGCACTGCTAGCTGTACTGTCTGGTATCGGACAGCAATCTCCGATGGGATTATTCGAAGTGTTCGGCATCTGTATAAAAACCAATGCTGCATCAATACTAGTTTCCTCTTCACTTTCTGCTGATTCCATGTCGTTTTCTTCCATAGGTGTCTCCTCCGTATCATATTTGAGAATATGGCGTATCAATGTACATTTTACGGGTTCTTTTTTATCATCGTTTCTTATTGTGTGACAATTGAAATGTATATCCTTTGTTTGAAGATTTGCTATGTTTGATTTCCCAAAAATGACGTGTGCACAAGTCAGAAAAGTGTCAATTCCATAGTATTTGACAAAGCCTCCTAAAGTACCAATTCCTCTTTGCTATTATAGATCTTGTCACCGATGTGAACGGCGCTTGTCAAATAGGATGTTCCTTCAAGCACGTTTGTTAGCATGCCATTTATTTTCAAAGGAAAATGGTGTTCTCCAATTGGAATGATTCCTTTTATACGACAGAACAAATTAATACAGTTTATTTTGTCAATGGCAAATTTGTCGGTCCCGAAACCTTTCGATTTGTAAGCCGAAGGGCAAACCATTGTTAAGTTTGAATGTTTTTTAAAAAGGCGTTTAGCCACGGATTTAGGAACTCTATCTAACCGTTGTTGGGCTTCTGGTATTATATTTTGTTCAATATTCCTTGACTCATTCTTCCTTAAGGTGTTATCCGTTACTACTTTTATTAGAAAACCATGGAACTTTTCTTCAACCTTTATGGTTCTTGATTCATCATCTGTCTCTACGATAAATAAAGGTTTCGGTTGTTCACACATTTCATCTTCGTATTTTCTTCCATCTACCTTGTTACAACTACATTCTGTACCCATCCAAACCGTGGCATCCTTCAATGTCTCTTTGTACTTATCACGAAATTCTGTTAGTATTTGTGAAGATTTATATACAATGTGAGAGTGGATGATGTTAACTATTTTGTGATTACCAGAATCCACGGCTTTAGCTAAACAGGGTGCAAGTAAAGGCAGTATAAAAGATAATTGGTTACTCTTCAACAAAGATTGAAATTCTGTATCATTATTATCATCAATAGATTTATAAAGCTTTGTTTCCAATATGTAATCATTGCGTTTTGAAGAGACAAAATCATCTAAGTGATCAATATCCTGTGGATATGGCGAAGATTTAACGTCATGTTTTGTTTGATCGTGACCTATGTTAATTTCTTGCAGAGCTAAATGTGGCATTTCATCCTTTGACCAGGGCTGATTGCACGTACGAGTTGCGTCATCAGGGATTTTCTCAGTACTGTGGGTGGCTTTAAAATTACTTAGTTCTTCAAACTTTTGCATGTTTTGCATATACATGACACATGAAATGTCTTCATTGGTCTTGGGCAAAACAAACTGTCGCTTTTTATCATCGGTAAATAATTTAATTTTGGATGTAACGCGTCTTCTGATTGGCTGACGTTGTTTTGTTTATCAGCTCATAGACATAATTTTGTCATGTGACCGTGACGTCATCAACGTTTTTCCTGGTTTACTACGGTTTAAAATGGAATTTAGAATTAAATTATAAGAATGACTGTAACTTTTTCTGTCTATTCGAATAACATAAAATGTGGTGGACACTTTAAAATAACAGCTACGCGGGTTATTCAGTGTGCACCACATTTTGATGTTGCTTCTTCATAGACAGAAAAATATTACAGTCATTCCTGAAAAGTCTTGGTTTTGCCGTGTAATTGAAATTTATCATACATAGACATTTCGATTGCGTTATCGTTTGCAATTGTTTTGCTTTAGCTGAAAATATAAAAAAAATGGTTTGCATCATCATTATAAAAGAGAGGCGAAAGATACCAAACGGATATTCGAAAACATACTGACAACGCCATGGCAAAAAAACACAAATAGTCCAAAAAGCAAACAACAGTAAACAAAACACAACATAGAAAAGGGGTGATCTCATGTGCTTTGGAAGGGTTAGCGGATCCGCTTCCAAATGTGGGATTATCAATAATGGTATTATAAAACCTTTATAATGAAAAGGCTTCATCAATGAATAAAAACAGCATATAAACAAGCCTGATGCCAGTTATTTTGTTATCATCAAACACGTGTGCAACCACATATCCCATATTGCATGATAGGAACCGACACAATTTTAGTGTTTCGGCAGTTAAAGCTTGGGATGGTCATCTTAAGATGCATTACTTTAATATAATCAAAAATAAAATTCATTCATACATTTATAATTGCATTCTTCATCAATAGATATTATGACAGACCTGCCATCATCAAGGATCCAACTGTCCATTTTATGTTATAATCTTTAACTTTGATCTAGTAATATCAAATAAGGAGATATGGTATGATTGCCAATGAGACAACTATCCACCAAAGTTCAAATGAAGTGGATGTACGCATTTATAGGCAGTTGTAAGGCCTTCAACAATGAGAAAAACCCATACCGTATAGTTGGCTATAAAAGGCTCCAATATGAAAAATATGAAACAATTCAGTTGAGAAAACTAACGGCCTAATTTATAACAAAACAATTTTCGAAAAAAATATGACAGACATGAACCATCCTAAAATATTTCCATACACCAAATATAGTTGACCTATTGCATGCAGTTTTAGAAAAAAGGACCGAAACACAAAAACTTAACTGTAACCACTGAACCATGAAAATGAAATCAAGGTCAGATGACACCTGCCAGTTGGACATGTACACCTTACAATCATTCCATACAACAAATGTTGTAGACCTATTGCTTATAGTATCTGAAATATGGACTTGATCACGAAAACTTAACCTTGTTCACTGATCCATGAAATGAGGTGGAGGTTAGATGAAAACTGTCCGACAGGCACGAGGACCTCGTAAGGTATGCACATACTAAATATAGTTATCGTATTACTCATAATAAGAGAGGAATTAACATTACAAAAATCTCTTTTTCTAAGTAGTCACTGAACCATGAAAATGAGGTCAAGGATAATGGACATATGACAGACAGAAACTTCATAACATAAGGCATCTATACAAAAGTATGAAGCATCCAGGTCTTCCACCTTCTAAAATTTAAAGCTTTTAATTAGTTAGTTAACGCCGCCACCGGATCACTATCCCTATGTCCAGCTTTCTGCAACAATAGTCACATGTACTTTAATCATAAATTGTAATCACATTAAAAACCAAGAAATAATTTTATAAAACTGTGATAATCAAATTTGATAGCAAAATTCTACTTCATTTGTGATAATGACTTATTCTAAGCTAATCATAATTTAACACATTTATCAGAAATTAATTTAAAGATTTAAAAATAAGAACTGTTTACTGTTTTAGATCATAGATATATTTGGACAAAATTGAAGTTAGCTTTCTGACAGTATATAACCTCTGTAGAAATCCTTAAATTCGTCAAATAAAAGATAAAATGAACAAAATCCTTCTTTTTAATATTACAAACTGGTATGCTCCTAAAACAAATTATTCAAAAGACCAGCAGAGAGAAATGTATATTGATCAGTAGTAATCTAGAAATATTATTTCTGAGTCATAAACAGAATTCATTCAGAAATTAATGTTCATAGTTATTAGATATAAGAAGATGTGGTATGAGTGCCAATGAGACAACTCTCCATCCAAGTCAAAATTTATAAAAGTAAACCATTATAGGTCAAAGTACGGTCTTCAACACGGAGCCTTGGGTCACACCGAACAGCAAGCTATAAAGGGCCCCAAAATTACTAGTGTAAAACCATTCAAACGGGAAAACCAACGGTCTAATCTATATAAAAAACGAGAAACGAGAAACACTTATGAACCACATCAACAAACGACAACTACTGAACACCAGATTCCTGACTTAGGACAGGTGCAAACAATTGCAGCGGGTTTAAACGTTTTAATGGTACCAAACCTTCACCCTTTTTCTGAAACAATAGTGTAACATCACAACATAAAAAGATATACTATAAAATATCAACTGAAATAGCTTAACTCAATCAAAGGACATATTAACACCAGTGAACATAGACTGAACAAATAAATTTGACCTATGATACAATGTAAATACGTCCCTTTGATCATCAGTTAAATAAGATGTAGTTGAAGCACATTATCAATGATTCATTAATCTTCAAAATCTGTCAGAATGGTTAGCATTATATACAGAATAGTGTATCAATTATGCATACATTTCAAAGCATAACTTATCCATAACATTATAACTGATCATTTTAGCAAAAAATTATGCCAAAGTCACTTGCCCTGTGCCAAGTATTTAAGAAAAAATTGCAAAAACATTGATTGACATTCTTTATTTGGGATAAATACAAGACAATAAAATAAATGTTTGCTTACAAGTTATTCGTGCACCACATATGGAGAACATTGTTTTGTATATATTTCTTGTATTTGCAGGTTAAGGATCTGAGGCCAAAACTTTACAGTTTTTGAAAAGAAAAAAAATAGTAGGACAAGGTACAGGGAAAATCCTGTAAAAGGTTTGCATATGCAACAGGTATTGGAAACTAAACATTTGTTTTAATGAAATCTTCTGATTTTTTTCTAATCATTAAAATTACAAGGAATTTAAGATCAGAAAAGTTGCATCTTTTCTATATATTGCCATATGGCTTATATATAATGATTAAAAGTAGTATTTGATTTTATACCCTGGCATTTGAAATAATGCATACTCAATTTACAAGATTAAAAAATAGCTGTCAAAATGAACAACCAGTGTATTCACTCATTTATTGGTGTTATTTTTAAAGCAACCATAAATGTTTAACAGCAAAAGTGATGATTTGGAATTCATTTCTTATACAGTTTTAAGTATTGACTGGTTTCAGATGTTTATATCACTGTAATACTTTCTCATAATTTGCAGGTTTTAGTGAAAAAACTATTCAGCGTCACACCAGTTCTGGAGACCATGATGCTGTTCAGGAGGTTGTCCAGTCTCTTCATGAGAGTGCTGTTAAGAAGCAGGTTGTAGTTCCTAAGAAGCTGGATGATTTCGATGAGAGTGTGGTGAGGAGGACTATCCATGATATGTACAAGAAGAAACAGGTGGTGACAATGCCTAAACTCCAGCAAGCACTGAAAGAGAAAGATATTGATGTTTCTTTATCTATCGTGAAAAGAACAGTTAAACTGTTGGGATTCTGGTAATTATGGTAATATAGATATTTGATACTATTTTCAGTTTTATTGTATTTTTTTTTTTGGGGAGGGGATGTACAATAATTGTTGATGCGGATGACAATAATGAATATAATGTCTTAATCTCCTTCTGAACAAGTTATTTGGAAACCTACTTTGCTGATTATGATTTAACATTATCCCTACGGTCTCATCATACAAACTTAATTTCAACCATTGAAAACGAGACTGTGATACCGATAAAACAAACTCGCAGGATTGCAAATTTCTTGTTTCTGTACTGTTAAATGAATTACCATTATTATTCCTTTAATAAATATGAGCTACCTTGTACTGTTGGGTTGCTGTCTTTAGACATACAAGTAAACGATGTGGGCAATATGTTGGTTGTTTCAGTAATGTTCACTCCACTGTTATTACTTATACTTACATTTATCAATACCCATCCTCATGTAAACTACTCTTTTACTTTAAATCACACATTACATCTGCAAAAAAAATATGAATACGATATGAATATGAAAGCTTTATTTAAATTCGGTAGAGTTATAAATTACAAAACATAAGTTATAGAGAGCTTTTAACTGAATACATACAAACATATACAAATGTCAATATATCATGTATATATTTCAGTTTGTCATAACACCATTCAGTGTTATCAAAATTGATTTTATTTAAGTCAATCTCTTCTAACACCTTCAATATTCATATATATTTCTAGTGAAATTGTGTGTATTAATTTGATTTTAACATTTTAGGTATTCAAAGAAGGGATCACAGCGTAGATGGATCAAAGAGAGGCAAGATATTGTGTCTTGGCGACATTCATACCTCCGGAAGATACGTAAGTATAGGCAGGAAGGTCGTAATATTGTATACCTGGACGAGACTTGGCTGAACACAAATCATGTAGTGAATGGAGACTGGCTAGACCATCCCAGTACGTCTTTGTCAGCTTATGAACCACCATGTATATGTTGCGGTCGTGTGCTTCCAACCGGAAGGGACAACGGTTAATAATATTAGATGCTGGTTCTTCTGAACAAGGCCTCATTCCTGGATGTGGTCTTATTTTTTGAGTCAAAGACCAGCAGCTCAGATTATTACGACGAAATGAACAAAGAGCACTTTACAGAGTGGTTCAAAGATACACTTCTCCCGAAGCTACCTCCTCATTCTGTGATAGTGATGGATAATGCTCCTTATCATAGTCACTTAGTTCCAGAGTCTAGGGTACCAAACACTGGTAGCCGAAAGCCTGAGATCTTGGCATTGCTAGATAGGAACAATATTGATTACCCTGAAAATGCAATCAAGGCTGAGTTACTTGAATTTATGATGCAGAACAAGCCATACCCAAGGTATGTGATAGACGAGCTTGCAGCAGAGCACGGCCATGAGGTTTTAAGGCTACCACCTCGTCATTTTGAGCTCAATCATAATGGTGTGGGCTGAATTAAAAGTTTATGTAGCTAGAAGAAATTCTACTTACAAAAGAAAGACATTATTGACCTTTTCAATGAGGCCAAGTCCTGTTTCAATAAGGAGCGCTGGGCTAAATTTGAGACCCACGTGTCTACGGAGGTAGAAGAAAAGCTCTGGTTAGTTGATGGCATCAGAGATGATGAAAATATTCCTTACATTATTGACATGACGGAATATGACAATGATGACAGTGACACTGATGATGATTTGGATGAGGGAGGACAATGACATGGAAATTGACAATGACTTGGAATATGACCTCTGATGGTATTAACAACTCTGATGTTTCCAAACTTTGCGATATTTGTCAGGCAGCCACCCTCCTAAGCAGAAGAAGAGAGACAAGGAGGTCCAATGGTTCCAGTGTGTGTACTGTACGAGGTGGCTGCATGAGAAATGTTGTAAAGGTGCTGCACGGAAGGGATATGTGTCCACGCTGTCATTCCATTCTTCGTCACAAGGATCTCAGTACGCAGCTGTTGCTTGAACCGATGGACACAGAAACATGAATTGACTTCTAAATGCCATCAAAGTACATAGCTATGTACACACTTACTTATCTGAAAAGAAAACCATATATATATTCCACAGTATAAAAACTTTCTTAGTATAACAAAGGTCGAAGTTCAATTTTCCCATTTTCCTGTATTGAATTTACTTAATAATTGATATTTCATTTTGATGATCAGTTTAACGGGGAAAAAGGAAAACATAAAAGCATATTTACTAAATTGATACAATTTTTTTAATCACACTTTTGAAAAATATTTTCATTGAATATCTAAAATATGTTTCCTGTTGTTTAATACCTTCATTTATTTAAAATGGACAATTTGTACTTTGATGGCAAATTTCATTGCTTACTGGAATTACATTGTCGCCGAAGTTGATTCTTTTCAATCTGGAAAATCTTGTCAACATTTTCTCATATAATCTTCAGTTACTGCAGGACTGCAGTCTGTTTCTTATGGTACTGCATGGAGAGACTGACAAGCTGTTTAATACAGAATAGAAATATAAGAAATCTGAACATTCATGCAAATCAGAATTTAATATACAAAAAGTCATGTACTTTAATCATAAATTATAATCATGTTAAAAACTTAGAAATAATTATATAAATTTGTTTACTGTGATAATCAAATTTGATAGCAAAATTTTACTTCATCTGTGATAATGACTTTTATATTACAATCTTTTTTGCGACTGTGATAATTAATAATATATTTTATAACATATTTTCCAACTTTGATCATTATAATAGTTGTTATGACTGTTTTGCAATCATGTTAAATCTCATTGTTTCATTGTCACCTATAATAATGATCATGATAATAAAAGTAGTAACTGTTTTTGCAAATTTAGTTACACTATTTTTCTAATGACTGATTAATGAGAGGAAGACATCAATAATGTAGACAGTCATAATTATGAAGCTTAATATTCAATCAAGTATCACATGTACATGAAGGCTGCAATTTTAGAGTAACTGTTTTCTTTTGAAATAAGGAATCATAACATAAATTGTATTGTAAACAGTGATGGTGACTAACAACATGAAATGAATGTTTCTGAAAGACAAGTTAGACCCCCTCCTAATAAACAAAAAAACAACACAACATTCATTTGGTTTCTGGTGGAGAGTTGACTCTTGGCAATCATACCTCTCTTCTTTTAATATGTAATCACAACTTATTTTATTTCGGACTCAATATACATCTACATGTACATTTATGAAACTTCTCTTAACAAACTTAATTTCTTACTTGGAATTATCTTAAGCAATCCCATTCTGAATTAAGTTTGTAATGAAATGTTCAAGGATTAGGTTTAACATACAAAAATGTATTTTACATTTTGCATACAGTAAACGTTTCATTTGGGTTTTTTTCTGTAGATGAAACTGGAAATCTCTTCATTACATAAACATATTGTGTAAAACACAGTTCATCTTCAGTTATGAACCAGAACAGTACTACTTAAAAAGTAAACATGTGGATATCACTGATTACTAATTTTAAAAAGGAAATGTGGACTTAAATATCATTATACAGCCTCACAAAGAGTATTTCCAAATTACAAAACTGTAGAAAGCTTTCAAAGTCAATCATAACAATTATATTTTTATAATTTAGTCAGGACTAAAGGCTTTTTAGAATGAAGCATGTCATGTGTGATTGAACTATAACTTTCACATATCTATTAATTTGCATAAAACTAGGTAGTAGTCAAATATTATGACGTCTTGAAAGGCTATTTTATTATATTTTTTGACGCCTTACTGTTGCAGTCAGGCGTCAAAGCAAAAATAAAAGAGCATTTCAAGACGTCATAATTATTTGGACTAGGGTAAAGTAAGTGCAGTGTTTTAAAGGTAAGACTTGCCTAGAAAGCTATCAAAAGCAAAATATTATTTTTATTGATAGTTTCTAAAATATTCGACCTATGGATAGTTAGACAAGGACTACTCATCTTTTGGATCCATGTCAACTTGTACATGATTTTTTACTAATTTCTACTTCTGCCAACTTGTACCCAATTTGAGTTGTATTCATACCAATATAATGAGAAGTTATTTTCTGTCATATAATTTAAAGTAAAAGATATGTATAAAAATAAGGAGATGGGGTATGATTGCCAGTAAGACTATCAACAAAAGTTCAAAAGAAGTGGATGTAAAAAATTATAGAATTCTCGCTGTGCTGAAGACCCATTGGTGACCTTTGGCTATTTTCTGCGATAAGGTACGGTTGTTGTCTCTTTGACACATTCCCGTTTCCATTCTCAATTTTAACCATACAGCCTTCAACAATGAGGAAAACCCATACTGTAATAGTCAGCTATAATGTTGATTTGAAATTATAATCATGAATTATACTAGTAGTGATCATTATATGATTGACCTGCAATGGCTGCAAACTGATGAATTTGGGGTTTATTGACCATGTTGACAGAGATGTTAATATACAAAATTTCAAATTAATTGTCGTTTCAGATCAATAAAAAGAGGTATACACGAGAAATAACCATGCTTTCCTTGCCTTAACATCAGGTCAAATACCTGTTTCCTCCTCGGTCTCTCCTTTTCCACCAAAACGGCAAAAGTATTAAAACAAAAACAGGTCGATGCCGAACTCGCAAGGACGTTAGTGATTCTTCCGAATACCTTTTGTACATATAAATTTTGACACTTGTTCAGCCGTGTTTATATAATATAAATCTAGAAAAAAATCGAAATATGGTTACACCGTGCATCATATGATGAAGACATAATCTTTCAAACAGTTTAATTGAGGTCTGGAGCTGGCATGTCAGTAACTGCTAGTAGTCCTTTGTTAATTTATGGATGATTGTCATTTTGCTTAATTTCTTTTGTTACCTATTCTGACATCGGACTCGGACTTCTTTTAAACTGAGATTTACTGTGCGTATTGCTATGTGTTTCTTTATTCTACATTTGCTACAGGTGTAGGGGAGGTTGAGATCTCACAAAACATGTTTAACCCCGCCGCATTTTTGCGCCTGTCCCAAGTCAGGAGCCTCTGGCCTTTGTTAGTCTTGTATGTTTTTTAATTTTAGTTCCTTTATATGTTCTGGAGTTTAGTGTGACGTCCATTTTCACTGAACCAGTACACAATTTTATTCAGGGGCCAGCTAAGGACCACCTCCGGGTGCGGGTTTTCTCGCTGCGTTGAAGACTCATTGGTGGCCTTGGGCTGTTATCTGCTCTTTGGTCGGGTTGTTGTCTCTTTGACATATTCCCCATTTCCATTCTCAATTTTACTCTCATTCTCATGAACAGAACATGTGGTTCTCATTCAATAACATAATTGCAAAATTTCAGTTTAGACTAACTTATACATGTTATATGTTTGTAACTGACAAGGAGAATGCACTTTATCACAATAATTCTTACAAAACTCCTTCTGTGAACATGTCTACTGTCCCTGATTTGTGATGGGCGTGTCTGCTACAGAAACCGCGAATAAAACGGAAGTTAACGGTTTCGCTGATTGGTTGACGGAAATAGCAGAAATAGCGGAAACTGTCGAAGTGAAAAAAACAATAACGACTTCCTGTTGTTACCAGGAGACGGAAATGGCCGGCATAACTATGTTAAATCTCCGTAAGGATCGGAAAGTGGGCGGTACATGATGATCAATGGAGCGGTTAGCAAATAAATAATGTTTTATCGAATGGAGGGACAGTTATCGAATGAAGTTTCTAGGTCAAATTATTTAAATTATAGGGTAAAAAGTTGTATTGTTATTTAGGCAGACAGAACCCCATGAGCCAGACTATATGTTCAAAGCAATTTAAATAAGTCATTTTAAAGATAAAATAGAAAAGTATTTATCTAAATAAATAGGTTTTACATGTTTTTTTATATCTTTTAACACAAGGTTGTGTTTGTTTTTCAAAATTTTATGTCAATATAAAATTAGAAATGTGGTAGGATTTTCAGTAAAACATCTTTCTATATATCAAATGACGTAGAAGTTAGCTATAGTTCATCGCACGGCCTTTAGAACTGACCAAAACCAATACCGTATAGCAAGATAAAATAAAACCCCGACATGACAAATTGAATATTATTTCAAACAGGAGCTCAACCTTCACTCTGATGGTACAGTGGTGTAACAGCACAACGTGCATGACAAAGGAACAAACTATAATAAGTCAGTTAGAGAAAATAACTGGCAAAGTGAACTAGCATTTTAAATCATAAAACTTCAAACTTGAGTTTCCCTATCGTTTAAAGGAGAAGTATCATATGAATTATCAGAATAATGGACTCTAATCTACAGATAGAATGCAACTTCAAATAAAAGAATATATCAGAGTCATTTCAAAATGTTCTCCAATTCTCTATTGAGTAGTTGTCTGCTACAATTAAGACAATACGATTAATGGAATGACAGATCTAGAGCTATATCATGCTAAAGGTAACACGTCGTAATTCTGCAGACTTGTCATATAGCTACAATGGGTAATGTTATTTGTTTTATGGTTCTATCTTTTCTTGCACACAACTGTTGTGATCTGCATGGCAGGAATAACTAACTTATTTGTATTGTTATATGTAAACAGTTTATAGTTCGATTTATATACCGATAGATGCGTTCATAATCTATAAAGCAATTTAATTCAATGACCAGATGATTTGACCATTCACAGTAGACTTCTGACTAGATTTATGACTTCTCAAGTCCTTCACACAAATGGAATTTGAACCGGACTGTCCCAATTTAACCATACAAGGTCTTAAGTAATACTTTAGACTGATCTTCCAAGTTAAAGTGATCTTGTAATCTGTCCCGTTTTGTATCGATTGATCAAGATTAACTTATGCCGTTGTTTATTGATATGAACACATCGCATACAATTATTTTGATTGATCAGCCATTTATCAATTATCTATGCTTACAATAGATTTGTCGAATAAAGTTCAATAAAAACCGACAACAGGTATTGAAATTGGAATCAATCTATTTTAAACCTAATTTAAGATCAATTAAACGATTTCTTACGGTCATTAATTTAAGACAAAGTTGAGCATGTTAAGACTAAAGGCCTCAAGGTCACAGTCATGTAGACTGAAAAAACAACAAATGAATGTAAATTCTATGTTAGTTTACTACATCAGTAAGTTGTTGCATGCACAGGTTAGGATTTCATTCACGTATTGGACCAATCAGAAGTAAAATTGGGGTCTCTCTCTTGATTTCATCCAATCAATGTGGTGGGAAAATTCAGTTTAATGTAAACAAAATATCATGAGATTTGAATGGAAGGATAGGTGCGGACAAGGCTCTTATTCATTGAATATTTTAATCCCTTGAAATTTGCCTTAAATTCTTCCCCGGCATAAGCAGAATTCTGCAGTCGAGGTTCAGATTTGTATCAGGGCATCACATTTCTTGGCTTATTTGCAATGCATTTACAACTTTCAAAATCTGCATGCTGAAAAGACACCCAAAATTACAGGGTTTCTAAATATTCACATAAACACGTACATACCTTAGTTACCTGAAACCATAAATTTTACTTGCATATCAGCTTGTCATAATGGATGATTTTTCAGGAAAATTAGATCAGAAATCAATAAAATTCTTAAGGTTTTTGTTAAATAACTAGTTTCTGCCACCTAAGATTAGGTCACTCACGTCGGCATTTTAGCTACTGGAAACCAATGCAGAAAGCCTTCATTTGGCTTGAGTGAAAAAACATCAGGTCCCAAGGTAAGTAACAACATAGTGAGGACATAACCTGGATATTTTGAGACATATACTGAGAATGACATATTTAGAATGGGGATAAAAAGAATTTATGATCGATACATGGTTGACCGCATCGATCATTGCAGAGTTGTTTTAAACAGAACATTTATCAGCGACACAGTGACTTTATTACTATGTATCGAATACCGAAAATTGAAGTTACTGGCTATCATAACAACTCCATCTATCACCCAATCAACTACCTTGGCAGAAAAATTGCAGGACGTTGATATAGAACTAACTTTTAGGGCTTACAACTACTAGGAAAATGGCAAACTTACAGTCAGATTGCCTAACATCACAACCAGAACCGTAACCATATCACCTAAGACCATCATTTGTGAAATCCAACCGGATACTATTAATTTGAGGAAAGCATACTTCATTGTTGAAGGCCCTACATCAACTGTCAAGATGAAGAACAGGAATAAAAGCCCTGTTCATTGATAATTTTCTATGTTTTCTATGTATTGTGTGCGATTTTGTCCCATGTACATTTACTCCATATCCTTTCATTTTCTATTTGCCTAATACTTGAGGACAAGATCCCTACATAGTTCTTAGCCAACAAAATCAAGATATCCCAGTATTTACAGTCATGAAGAAAATGAAGAGAAGTTCAAGGACACTCCAGCGTTATCTCCGGCTATTAAGTTTCGTAGCAACACACCAGAATATCCATCTACTCCAAAACCGAAACCCAATCAAGAAATAGAGCTACCAAGAAGACACATTAACTGAAACAAACCAACCTGACGTAAAGGAAGATTCACATCAGAAGTCAGAATGGGATTACAGAATCGGCACAAAAACCGGTATATTTAGTGCTTCATGATCCATCACTGAACAGCTTGTGGCTTGTCGTGCTGCTGACGATAATTTAGATACAAGTGAGACAAAGGGGATGTATCACAGAGGATGTCAAACCTGTGCAAGATGGAAGCGCTTCTACCAATGAAACTGTTCAAGAGAAACCGCTTAATAACAAAAAGAACTCGTGATACAGTTACATACTATCAACCGGTCCAGCTAGTTGTTCCATCTCAGATTCAGGTGTGGAGACTAATCTTACAAGCTCTTAAAAGACTGAACAATAAACTATTAAGTCATTTTAAGACATTCAGTTAATTTTAGACTTATCCACTGCGGTAAATTTAATACTGTTCACACAATTCGCTTGCAGTCAATTAAGTTCTGTTCAGTCAATGTTCAAGCTGATCAGGAGTTGTTATTTACCTGTACACTTCACGTCATACTGAATTTTCTAAAATGCTACTTGCAGCAGTACTGATTTGGCTCATATCGATTTTTCTGAACGGTACAGAATTTAACGCAGTGGATAATTCTGAACATTGACTTAAAGACTGAACATGACTGAATAATTTATTGTTCAGACTTTTAAGATGATGTTAAGATCAAAATGACTTTTTCAGACTAAAATTTATTTGCTAGTGCTCACATCAGCATCAGGATATAAAACACTTTGTGGAATAGTTGTTTTTTAGTAAGGCTGACACCCGTAAATAAAAATGAAAAGGAAGTTTTACAGTTTAGACGTTTTTCCTGAAATTAAGAATGTGAAAGGTTTTAAGTAAAAGTGTAGAGTAAATCTTAAAAAGTATTAATACTAGTATCTTATTTCATTTATATTTTGTTAACATCTGAAGGATTTTTTAAATTGTTTTAATTTTACTTTTTATTTCCAAATTAAAGAGGCCAGCTATGTTCCTATTGTCGTTATTAAACCTTTGCCTTTGTTCAAAGAAGTTGCAAACGTAATTCATATTCTATTCATAACATTCAGGTCAGAATGAAGTACCACAATTGTAATAATTATATTGCAAGCTACTGTGTGTACGTAATTGAATTGATGCACTATTGAATACGCTGGTCTAAAATATACATGAAACCAAAACGAATATTAACATGGTTAATGTTAACTTTGCTTTATTGTTAAAAAAGTGAAAATAAACTCAGTGTTTTGAACATGATGAATGGTCGTCTGTTTTAGCCAACAACACGCAAAATATTGTATCTTCTAATTTATAACAATAACACAATTATATATATAAAACAAATGAAATATCTCATTTCAAAATAATATTGTAAACACCTACAAACTCTTTGTTATCAGAATATTTAGTAAAAATATTGAACACTGTTGTATTGTTACAATTTTTTTTAGATAATAGGTTTATTTTCAATTACATTGACAGGTTTGATAATGATCCGTTTGTTGAACTTAAGGATGTAGTAATTTCAGGTTACAGAATTTTGTTTATTGTTCGGACTCCTTGGTTTTCTCAACAGCTCATAAAGGTCATTACCAAAATTAAGTCCGATTTTAGTTATCTTTTCTTACGATTTGAGACCCAAATAATGCCAATGCTAAATATAAGATTGAAGTCCTAGTCAGCCTTTTTCCGCCATTTTGTTAAAAATCAAATATCTTGAAAATTTAGATATAGATGTTATTAGATGTAACATTTTATCAAAATATGTAAACTTTCAACAAAAAGAGAGTAAACATGTTCATACCTCTCCTTTAGCGAATGGGTCATTTCAAATAGTTAAGATTTTGTTAATATTTGAATAAGACATTTAAAAAGAACATTAAGCCTAATAAGTATACAATCTATAAAATAATTACATCACATGTTCGCAACGTTTTTATATCTGTCAGATTGTTTAATAACGCATTGCCATCTCGTCGTATTTATTTTTCTACGTCTTCGAACTTCGTATATTTAAAGAAAACTACATTTTGGGATAAAACAATTACAATTTAGATATGAGCTGAAGATATATTTTCCCGCTAAATTCCTTATATATTAAAAGATAATTTCACGAGAAAATATTTATCGAGTGGAGTTCAGCCGATTTTTATTTTTAGCCAAAAGTTATCAATTATAAAGAGATGTTGGGTAAAAGTTCACTATATTTAAACGGCAGTCCAACGTAGCGTTTATAACTTTATTTATCTAGCTTACGGATTAAGCATTTTGTAAATGGTGTTATCTGAAGACGGTATTTGCATAACATTATGGAGTTTAGACCACTAACAGAAAGCATTGATTAAAAGGAGTACTGGTACTTTTTAAGAGTGCTCAATTAACGTGAGCTCAAACAATACTCTGGTAATTTAGCGTTCAATGAAGACGTTTCAAATATTAGGATTCTATGTAGTCCTCTTTGCGGCAATTGCACATATACAAGAATACTAAGCCGTAATCTAGATGTATGAGACACTACATACAGGTGCTCAAGGACATTTGATATCAGCCTTTGATATTATCTTAAAGTAGCTTAAGTTAAGAAAAAATCACATTTAGAAAACAATGACGCAAAAAGCCATGTAAAATGATTGATCTGCGCTGAATATCGAACTCAACTATTATTGGGTTACATAAATCAAAACTAATTTTTGTTTACCTGGGTCATTGACCACTCCGTGTTCATATGCATGATAGACTACCACGTTGACCGAGAATATGTGATTTTAAATGACATACATGTATAATACAACTTTCAACAGATTGCAGGAAAAGGTTTAATCTTATTTTATTCTTATGTAATTATTGTATAGACCATGATATAACGTACTAGTTCTTTGCCCAGAATAACCAATTATTGTATTTGTTTTTAAAAGAGAGTGTTTGAAATACTTGAAGAAGCCACTTATATTATGGATTTTAGAATTTCGTTCACGAGACAGCAATATAGTTATACTTGGAAGCAGATTTCGAAAACGGAGGATCCTGAACTTTCTCGTTATCTTGGGAAACGGAAAGCGATTGTCAAATATCCGTAAAATACACTCACAAATCGTTTCTTTTAGAACACAAAATATATTTTGTTGTAATAAACCTTCGTCTATCATTGCACAGGTCAATAAAAGCCAATAACAGGCAAAAGGCCCTGACCGAAAAACGTAAGCTAATGCTAAACGCTCTCAGAGTTTGTGACTAATTGTTGTCTAGTGTTACCGTATACACTGAACATTGCACTTGTATTGTTTTATTGTTAATACTGGTTGTCTCTGTGAATGAGGTTATGAGAATATAATTGTATTCATCATTCTTCCATTTTTGTTTTCTTCTCCTGGATGCACAGCATGTTTTACAAGGCTTAATTTTGAGGTGTATTACACCAACCAAAGCGATGTTTTTTTTTTGTTTTTTTTTTCTTATGTCCATATTTATTTTTGTCATGAAGTAAACACCATGTCCTTAATTTTTCTTTGCTTTTGCTATAGATACGTATACAAGTATATTGCTTTAAATTCGGAAATAAAGGTGATGAGGACCATACACGAAATGAGACAGCAAGCAATAGACAAAATTAACAAAGAGACAACAAGAGGGCAGCATAATATCTTCAACAATAGAAAATTTTCCAGTCTATCTTTATGACAAATAATTGAAAAAACTGAATTAGACCAAATCTAATGTAATGCCAAGTCAAAAGTCAACGCGACCAGTGCTTTTAGATAACTTTTTGTTAATCTTCAAACCAGAGATGTAATGCTTGATATAATAAAGGATTTTCGAATCGTATTTTCTATGTTTTATGAAAGAGCCTTGTTATTATGTAACCCATTCCTTTAAAACATTTTAATAACTAGTTTTAAAGATTTCATAGGAGTTTTACTGTGACATTTGACACTTCGTTATTAATTCAGGTAAAATAAATGCGCAGGTACAGTGCTTAAAAATAGGCAAAACCTGTTGTTCATCACTTTGAAAAGATGAATAAATTCGAATGCTGAGGAACAATTTGTTTAAATCTGAGCATACAAATTGAAGATTATGAAACAGACATTCGATTTATGACACAAGATGAACAAAACAATTAAACATGAGATGATTCCGAGATATAATATAAAAGACACTTTTCGACTAAATTACATGCGTTTTAAGTGATAGTAAACTCGTAGTGGTCCAAAATGCATTATAATTCATTGTTTTGATTAGTCAGTTTCTCAGGGCTATCTTAACATTTTGCATCTAGGAAATTACTATGCTAGTAATTTCTAACGTCAGAGTTATAGTGATCTCGACCTGTTTATAGTGATCTCGACCTGTTTATAGTGACTAGAAAGACATTATTCAACTAAGTATCAAACTTTACGCACGATATTGTGTCTGAATAGTCTTTTCCGACGAATTACGCTAAACAAAAGCATTTTCTTTCAACATTACACTTCTTTATGATTAGGTATTACTAAGCTAACAGTTTATTGAATATATTAACAATTTAATATTTCCCTCAGTTAAGTTTTGAAAAAGTCATCACTTAAGATTATTGAAGAAGTGGGCAAGAGGTTTCGAGTGAATCAAATGTCCTACTTAGAAATAAAATAATAAATACTTCACCATTTTAAAACACTGGATAATATATTTTGGAAAAAAGAAATTATGAAGAAATATTAGTATATTCATCAAAATATATATTTGAAGAGGTAGTAAAAGTAAAATAACAAAAATACTGAACTCTGAGGAAAATTCAAAAAGGAAAGTCCCTAATCAAATGGCAAAATCAAAAGCTCAAACACATCAAACGAATGGATAACAACTGTCATATTCCTGACTTGGTACAGGCATTTTCTTATGTAGAAAATGGTGGATTGAACCTGGTTTTATAGTTAGCTAAACCTCTCACTTGTATGACAGTCGCATCAAATTCCATTATATTGACAACGATGCGTGAACAAAACAAACAGACACAATAGGTAAAATGTCAAAAATAGGGGTACAGCAGTCAACATTGTGTTATCATCTTAATCACTATAAAAACAAACAAATGTAACGAAGAAGCACAAAAAGGCATACATCAAATTTAACATCCTCATTTTGCTTATTTATTATACGATTTTATTTATCTATGTAAAATCAACCCATAAAGGATGGAAGGTTTAAAGTACTGGCGTAAAATCGCGCGTTTGAAATTCACACAGGTAGACATAAATTATTTTTTCGTTCAAAGTAAGACGGGATACATAAGTACAGAGTCAGGTCAAATGGATATCACAAAAACAGACTTAACAGTCAAAGTAATATTAATAAATAAAATAATTATGTCGTTCAAAGTATGACGGGTTACATAAGTACAGAGTCACATCAATTGTATATCACAAAAACAAAACGTCGAGACGCAAATCACGGCTGTATACAAGACAATTTTGTTATCACTTTCAAGTTCTGCACATAAGAAACATATTATAGCAGAATAAAATTTGAATTTTATGTTGGACGAGTATGAAGGTGGACGATATATTTAATTATCTGTCAAGCCTCAATCTGATGCCCTAGTCATCAGAAATTCCTTTGCTACTGCTAACTGTCTTGAAGTTACTGTTTATAGGTCATATTTGTTATTGTGATCATATGTTGAAACTCCAAACACTATGTTTTTCTACGACGATTTTCGTTAACATCACCATATTTAACGCCAGTGGTTATTGGTTGTATCCGAATTCCGTCACAAACTATTTGATTTTTTTATTATTTCCAGTGAATTGTGTGTCATTATGTCTCATCATAGCATCTAAGATAGTCTCGTTAGACAAGAAAATTCGCATCTGAGTGTGTTGATAAAATTATTTGTATTTTCTAATTCTGATCCAAGCTTCTAAATTGTTTAAATATTTACTTATTCATCGACAAATTGTTATATGTTTATTTAAATAAGATCATTTAGTCAATTATATATTTAATCTTTGGTGATTTTAACTTCGTTTCTGTAATTTGAATGTTACATAGCAATTGAAACATTTCGACAAATGAATATTTCGCAAAATTTACAAATGTTTTATTCTGTTTTGTCCTGTTATCTTGAAATGGAGTAGAGTCGTACTTTTGTTTTAAAATCTAAGAATTACAAAGGCACAGTCCTGGAAATTTTAATTTATAAACGTGCAAATAAGCAATATCAGAACCTTTCGATTTAATTTCAAAAGATATTAATAGCGTCCCGAACTCACAACGTTCTAGACGTACAAAAATCGCTGAATGGATAAACTTGCAAGACATTGGATTTGCTCAAAAGCGAAATCTAACTGAGTAAGCAATCTATGTAAAAGTTTGTAACGGTTATCTAGAGTAAAAAGCACGATATTATGTACCAGAAATTAAATATTTCATTAAACGACCTCGCATCGGACAGATTATTTATAAAAGCGACGAAATTCGACAATGGACAATTTCGCAAGACATTTACCATAAACTGTTGCGTTTTTACATGTTTTATTTATGACGTGTACGCTTTCAAAAGATGGTTAAGAAATGAAAGTATGCGTGTAGATTGTTACTTCTGACTCGCAATTTTTGATGATTTTCTGATAGTTTAATCAGTTTTGGAAACATTTCATAAAAAAGTTGGATCATCTTAAATACATTCTTAGAAACAGTAATAACTGATGAGTTTATATATATAAACATGTATAGTTTAACTGTGGTGATTTTGAAAAAGCTCCTTATAATTGTGATGTGTATGATTTTGCGGCATTTTGACGCAATTACTTTCTGTGACGATATAATTAGCAGACATTTCTATAGTCTACCTAATTATTTAAAACAAGATATTTCCTGTGTTTAAGGACAGAAAATATTTACGGCATGCGTTGTCAGAAATAAATCTCAACATTCTATTGCTAATATTGCATGACTCTTCTGGCTGGAATGCTGTCGGCTCTATATGTCCTATGCCCCAATGTAAGTTACACTATTCATAAAACAAAAATAGGTTGGCTTATTTGGACTTTCTTGAAATTGTTTAATAAAACAAAATGGGCTCAAAACATTTAAACGTTTAATTTCACAAATTCATTTATCAAAATAAGGTATTACATATAGTTTGTCAGGTAAAACGAAACCCTTACAGTTTGAAATTATTAATGACGAAGTTTTGTTACGTTTGGAGGACGTGTTTTCAACAGACTGTCGGAATTCCAATGGGAACCAATTGTGCCCTCTTCTTCCCGACTTGTTTCTTTATTATTATGAGGCTGACTTCATACAGGAACTTCTTAGGAAGAAAGATAAGAAGTTAGCAATATCTTTTAACTTTACGTTCCGCTATATAGATGATGTTCTCTCACTAAATAATACAAAATTTGGTGACTATGTTGAACGAATCTATCCCATCGAACTAAAGCTAAAGGATACTACAGATACAGTTAAGTCTGCCTCATATCTTGACTTACATCTAGAAACTGACAATGATGGTCGGTTGAAAACAAAACTTTACGACAAAAGAGATGATTTCAGCTTCCCAACTGTGAATTTTCCATTTCTATGTAGCAACATTCCAGCAGCGCCTGCAGACGGAGTATATATCTCCCAATTGATACGATATTCCCAGGCTTGTATTTCCTATCATGATTTCCTTGATAGAGGATTGCTGCTCACATGGAAGCTATTAAACCAAGAGTTCCAAATGATGAAGTTGAAATCATCCTTCGTAAATTTTACGGACGCCATCACGAGTGGGTTGATCGTTATGGAATAACCGTTTCACAAATGATATCGGATATGTTCCTTATGTCGTAACTACAATACCCTTTCCTTTCCACGAATGTGACCTACCGAATTAGATATAGGAAGATGTGGTGTGAGTGCCAATGAGACAACTCTCCATCCAAATAACAATTTATAAAAGTAAACCAGTATAGATCAATGTACGGCCTTCAACACGGAGCCTTGGCTCACACCGAACAACAAGCTATGAAGGGCCTCAAAATTACTAGTGTAAAACCATTCAAACGGGAAACCAACAATCTAGTCTATATAAAAACGAGAAACGAGAAACACGTATAAATTACATAAACAAACGACAACTACTGTACATCAGATTCCTGACTTAGGACAGGTGCAAACATTTGCAGCGGGATTAAACGTTTTAATGGTACCAAACCTTCTCCTTTTTCTGAAACAATAGTATAACATCACAACATAGAAAACACACGATAAAATATCAATTGGAAGGCTTAACTCAATCAAAAACGTAAATTAACACACTATGAACGAATAAATTCGATCTGTGATACCTGAAAGTAAATACATAGTTAATAAAATATTAGGACAAACATTCAAGGCCAAAAGCAAACAAACAAGTCCAAACAAAGCCATGGCAAGACACCACTGCGAAATATTTAACCCTTAGAAAATAATCACTTTTGAAAAACCGGTTTTCAATTAGACTATTTACCGGATTT
Organism: Mytilus coruscus; assembly: GCA_017311375.1. NCBI lineage: Eukaryota > Metazoa > Mollusca > Bivalvia > Mytilida > Mytilidae > Mytilus > Mytilus coruscus. The sequence goes on from CM029598.1 coordinate 70,314,600, forward strand.
GTAATAACATAAGTAACACGACGGGTGCCACATGTGGAGCAGGATATGCTTACCCTTCCGGAGCACCTGAGATCACCCCAGTTTTTGGTAGGGTTCGTGTTGCTTAGTCTTTAGTTGTCTATGTTGTGTCTTCTGTACTATTATTTGTCTTTTTGTCTTTTATTTTTAGCCATGGCGTTGTCAGTTTATTTTCAATCTATGAGTTTGACTGTCCCTCTGGTATCTTTCGTCCCTCTTTCATAGGTAAAACATCTAAATACTTACAGACAGGGCATATATTTGACTGTTTTTTTTTTTTTTTTTCAATTTTGTTAGATTTATTCAATTTTGTTTTTAATACAAAGTAACATCGACTAGATGTATATTTAAAGTAGGACTTGTTCGGCAGATTACCATGATTACGTTGTAGTTTTATTTCATATTAATGAGCTTGTAGAAGATACACGTTTTTAAAAGGAAAATGTTATAATTAATGAATGACAACAGGTGCCGAGTAACATCAGCATTTCTTACTATCACAATTAAGCAGCTTTGCAGAAAAGAAGGTGTATGATGTTACCGAACGCAATCTGCACTGAAGTACGGCCACCGGCAGATGCCGGATAATGCAAAATAAAGGCCCAATCTCGAATTCCCGAGGAAAAAAATAAAGGCCAAATCCGAAATCTGGAAAAAGGTGCTTCCGCCCTCATATGGTAGTTTAAAAATCATGATTTCATAGCAGTTCTGTGAGCTTGCTTTCAGTACCTGTGCGCATTAGATACATTTCAGTTTACTTACGTTTGTTTTAACTGGGTTTTCTGCTGTCTTTTCATAATTTTATAGTGTTAAGAACTGATTGGTTTGTTTGTAGTTGTATGTACGTTGTCTGGTTTTCAGATCGGGATTACAATTAAGTAGGGTTGAAAGTTTGAAAAGCCAGTGTAATATTAATCCTCTTCATCTGTATGTACTTGTCCAAAGCCAAGATTCATAACAGATGTTTTGGTTTGTTGGTTTGTCATACCTTAAATTGCTTTGTTATTTGGACAGCATGCTGTACAGGATCAATATAATTACGTCTTGTTAGATTTTTCGAGCATTCAGATCATTCGACTAAAAGGCAAAACAGAGATTGACCTATTGTTTAAACACAAGTTTATCAATTGAAGACTGTGTGTTGACCTCCCGATATCTTTTATTTATTTGTGTTTTCAGTTGTGATGTATAGCCCACAGCTCGTTGTATTCCATTTGTTTCATATTTCACTTGCAAATATTGTGAAAATTTTGTTAAACAATTTTACTTACGATATCACAGAATTTTACATACATCATTTTAAAATTGGGTGAAAACACAAAGACCTACTGTATTATGAATACATTTTACTATTAAGAATTTTGATATAATAATGATACCACATATCAAGCAAACATAAAACATATCGATATTCTATATTATAACAATATCAAAATGTAAATAAATATTTATGAAAAGGAGACATTGAAAGTGAGAAAGCTTAAACCATGTAAACCGAGGCATTTTCATTACAAGATGATTAATTGCTATTCCAGACTTTCTTGTGATTTATTTATTCGAAAGAATGTCTAACCCTACATATTACAATTTTAAAATACAATGGTACACTCACATAAATTGTTAAAATATTCGTTATTAATTCCAAATTACTGACATTATATTTTCACATTCGATAGAATAAATTAAACAGACTATTCAAGTCTGACCCGCAAAACCAAAAGGTACAATAAAATAAAATGATCAGGTTAATATTTACATTTATATCAGACAGTAAGAAAAGGGCTGTAATTTTTATTTAATTCCGTTTTTTTCTATCCGAATTTTTCAATTAAATGTAAAGGAATTATATTGATGGTTCGTTTAATATATCATAAATCTATTTATCATAATGTGAAAGTGAATACAAGTGAACGATAAGAATCGCTTAAAATCAGGTGCCTAAACAGGGCAATCATCTGCTGCTTTGCATTCATCGTCCGTTATACCATTCCAATGTCATTTCTAGTAAGGATAACACGACTGATAAAACTGCCAAATTACAACTGTTACAGTGAAATGTAAGATTTAAAATGAGTAAGAAAATGAGAAACTTACACATGTAACATTCCAGAAGCGCTTACATTATAGTTTTTTATCTCCAAGTTAAGACGATATTCAAAAGCTTTTGTTTTCTATCATGATTTACTTGGTAGAGGGTTTATGTTATAGAGGAAGATATTGAACCAGTATTCCGAGTAGTAAAGTTAAAAGTAATCCTTTTGTAAATTTTACTGACGCCATCATGATTTGGTTAACCGTTAACGTTATAGATTATCTGTGTCACAGATGATTCGTATACGTTTCAATCGTCGGAGCATCAACCCTATCTTCCTTTGGTTTTAGTGCGATATCACCGAGTGAAATTGTCTGAAATGTTTTCTATCCATGATCAATATAACGAGTGTCATATTTAGAACTGGAGCTGCTGATATTTTCGGTGCTTCGGGACACCTGATATCAAACCTGTTGCTGGTGGGGCTCGTGTTGCTCTGTCAAAATAGTGTTTTGTTGACTGTGGTTTTATTTTCATCGTTTATCGAATTTTGGAGTGTTGTATTCGCGTTTTCTTCTACTTGTGGTTTTTAATTTTCCTTTCGAGTATCGTCTGTTTTATTTTCACCATACCAAAATTAAACAATAAATTGGTGTAAGCGTTGCGTAGAACGTTTGATTTGAAAGTGAAACAAAATAAACATTGTTTAATATATAAACCGAATGAAGCTAGACGATCAACCCTAAACTACATTTCACGAGGATATCAAAGACGAACGATATTGCGTGGAAAGTGTACAAATATTTGCACATAAAACGTGCACGCAGCAATCTTTATTACATCATCTAACAGTGGATAAACCTGATAATCACTGCAAGAATATTGCATTCACGGATCTAATTTTACTTTCATTTTAGTAAAAATTAGAGGTTTCATTAACAAAGGATTTTCAAACTCATTCATCCATTGATACATATAATTCAAGGTTAAAAACAAACGATAAGAGAATCACATAAACTCCAAAAGAAGAGAGATCGGCTGCGTCGAAAGGGTATTTATATGAAAAGATTTCTAACATGTCTAAGTTAATCGGTCATATGATATTTATTTGTAGTGGTATATGATTCTTTGTTTTATCGCCTGTATAACCGATTAAGTAGATAAAGTATTTGATACTGTGTAAGAAGTGTTTCTTTTAAAAGAATGTCATGCCAATTGCAGATATGTTGATACCCTTGTTGTTATCCAGAATTTAAACATGACAAGCACGAGCCGATGTGGCTTTGGACATGTATTCATATGTTGTTTTTTTTATTGTTTAATAGAACACATATCAATACTAAACTTTGTTGATGACATTTTTGCTTCAGATGATTCTCTTTATATACTGCAGAAATTAATCCGAGGGAACTTGTTTTAATAAAATAGTATTAACAGCATGCAATAACGGTATTCTTCTTGGTTTTGATATTCGATATACCTGTATAATGTCTTACATTACATACAAAAGTGACGATTTGTCTTTCCCTATAGCATTTTATTTTTCTCTAAACGATGTTCTGTTGACCATAGGCTTTCTAGTGATGTTTAAACCTCCAAAACGAGTGGTCTATAGTAACTTCGTCCTTGATTAAATAAATCTAAAAGATTATAAACTGGAAAATTATTTACAGATCCGAAAACCAATAAAAATATTGCCTTACGCCATCGGGCATTATCAAGCCAATACAAAACTCTGGTGTCATTAACAATACAGATATCCATAGATCAAAGGACAAAGACGTGTACAAGCCTCTAACAAAGAACAAAACCAATACCGTATAGCAAGCCGTTAAAAGATGCTATATTTATATTACAATATTTTGCACAACGATGAAAAAATGACAGACATCGTGAAGCGTGATATGCTGTTTTGTTTTTTCGTGAATGTTTAAACCACCTTTTAATATAGGACATGGGATGTAGCAACAACAAATTTAAACAATCTATACAAATCAAGGATAGAAATTCCAAAAAAATTAACATGGTATTGATCACAAAGTAAGCGAAGTTCAAAAAGCTGGCTTAAAGCTTAATTTCAACTGATAATAAAACATGCTCTCAGAGACTTTAATGCAAATCACAGTATCACCGACAAATTTAGTATAAAACTTTATAAACATTCTAAGAAAAGCAATAGTATGCACAGTTCCAAAATATGTACAGGATGTAAGACCGAAAGTGTTAATATTTTGATAATGCCTACGAGAATAGTGTTATCGTAATCATAATAAATAAATTTTCAGTCAACTTCAGTATATCAACAAAGCAAATACATTGACTGTTAAGCAGAGCTTGATTCATACGCAACATATTTACTTTTTATTGAAAATTTGAAACATGATATCGATTTCCGTGTATCTGAATGCATATAATGTCAACTCAATATTAATCCAATATTTCAAGAAAATCGATAAGGCACTGCACACTGTAGAAAACAGTTAACATATAGTTAAATAGTTCACAAAAACAGTTTGTCGTTTTTATAATCATCTTTTTAGAGTTAACATTTAAAAAAAATTACTTCCAAAACTACAAGTTAAACTTTACAATAAAATCTAAAAATAATATCTATACAAAACATGTGTATCAATTACAATATCTTTTAACGCAATTCGAAACAACAATGAATGAATGGATGGCTGTTTAACGTCCATTGGCAAATTATATGCATATCAAGGACAAGAAATTATTCATGTTATTAGTGCGATACGAGTATGAACCCTGCTTTGTACTAAACCGACACGCTGGACCGTATTTGTAACGTGTCAGTTGACACAAAGTAACTGTCCACAGGAAGACATTTCTACTTAAGCTGTAGTTTTCATGAGTTTTTCTTCTTTCGCAAAATTCAAACTTTATAAGCATTTTATTTGATTAAAGTGTACATCTTTTACATGAAAGTAAAAGTCATATGCACGGAAATGATATTTCATTTCAATGCTGGGAATACATGAAGAACGTATATACAATACACTATCGCTCTGCCCGCGTCTGTAGTCGTGTTTTGCATTTTGGTGAACATTATTTATTTATAGATGGTAAATGATTTAGTCAAAGATTTCGTTACCACAAATTAAATATAAACTGTTTTGATACGTCTGGTTTTTTTTTTTTTTTTTTTTGTTTTTGTTTTTTGTTTTTTTGTTTTTGTTTTTTGTTTTTTAATTTGCTCAAATTTTTAAGGTCGGGGCCAATTATAGCCGACTGTACGGTATGCGTTTTCTCATTGTTGATGTTTGTCGGTGGCCTATAAATGCTTATTTTCACTACAATTGAATCTTTGTTGATAATCTGTTCATTGAAAATCATACCACATCTCCTTATTTGCATAGTAATAGTTATAATCGTTACGTTTGTGTAAGTCCTATGAGTATAATGGCCCCGCCTCGAAGAGTGTGGTTTATATTATCCTTCCGAAATAGAAGAGAGGTGAAAGATACCGAAGGTATACACGTTTGGTTCGATGATAATAATTATAGTACCGCTTGATCAAATATTTTGAAGTTCTTAAACAATGCCACTTACCATAAAATACAGGTCTTAGTTCGATTGTGATGGTTTTGCGTTTACCCTACTGAAATTATTCCTCTTAGTTACCGTAACAGTTATGCTGTTTTCGGGTTTCAGATAATAACGAAATTATCGATTTACCATTTTTTCTGAAACTTTGTCAAACACTGATACGGACCGTACAATTCAATTCAGACGAAGCGCAAATGTGATGGTTTTGAAATTTACAGTTCACAAGTTATACCCAAAGTTACCTTACACGTTTATATGGCTTTTGTTTCCGGATTATAATTAGAATATCACTTGACCAAATATTTGGAAAATGTCTTGGGTCATATGATAAAGTTCAACTTTGATTTTGATTCATTTAACATTTTACCTGTCAAGAGTTTGTACCCTACGTAACGCTTAAAATGTATATTTTACACATAATACAGGTCAGGTTCATTTTGAATTTTGGTATTGAGATTTACTGGATCACCTCATTCTAGTTAGAAATAGTATTACCGAAGTCTAAAAATCTTGAATTACAAAATTGTTATAGGAAATGATATACTATCTCATAAATGTTCGTCGTTAGAGAACCAAATAATTACAATTCGGAAATTATTGACACCAAAGCACCTACAATATAGAAATAAGCATATGATGTATGATTGCCAATAAGACAACTATCCACCAGCTTCCTAATGACATGGATTAAGCAAATATGTCTACTCAATAAAATGAGTCTTTCTTGTTCACCACTTATAGCCGATAATGCAATGGTTTTGTTGTACACCCTTTAACAAGGAGAAAACCCACACCGTTTAGAAATCCCTGAAATGAACACATGTTAACTAATTCAAACGAGTAAACCAACTCCATGATTGACAATGAAGCAATAAAGGAAAACCAAATATGACAAACCCATTTCAATATTCTTCATGCCTTAATGTCTACTTCAAGGGCCTTTAAAATTTCTTTCATAGGGGTTACTATACATTCACCGGATGTTGATTTACCAACAAGCATTCCAATGCATCCTTTTCCTCACTCCCTGTAAACGGTGTGTAAATGCATGTACCTGAGTCTCCTTCTTGAAAATCCATGTTTTGAATGACAAATTGGTTGTACATTATGTTGGTATTTATCCTGACATGGCTTGGAACAGGAACATGTAATTTTCTACTTCTACTCAACAAAATGAGTCTTTCTTGTTCACCACTTATAGCCGATAAAGCAATGGCTCTGTTGTATACCTCTTCAGTTTCGATGAAATTGTCATTCAAATATATTGATTTCAAACCTGAAATAAAGTTTTGTTTAAAAAGACTGGAACATCTATTTTAATGCATATAATGCATGTTTTTAATAATTACTTTATTCTATACATTATTCAGGCGGTGAAAATTTACAGAAAACGCTTAAAAGGAAGTTAATATTAATGTAAAATGAGTTTTAGCAATGATAAAATGCAATTGTAGAATTTTAATGCTGTGTTGAATAAAAGGTGTTCAAGCAGTTCATTTGGGTTGTCAAAACTAATCAAAATACTATAACTACATTAATCAAATAAATTTGTCGACGCACATATATGACATGTTTCAACTACAAGGAAAATCAAAATAATATATTCGATATAAGCTATACTTTTGGAACCGAACTTAGCGTGTTTCCGAATAAACTTTTAACAGAGCTAGACCAAATGTTTAGAAAGAAATATTATAGATGGAGGATATAGAATTATTTTAATCAAATTAATCATGAAAAGAGGAGCATTTAGCGATGTAAATAGTATTTACCTAAAGCTGATAAATTATCGTTTGTAGAATCACCATACCCCTGTAACTTGATCCTCAATTCCACCGGTGTTTTGTACACACAGCAGTTTCAGTACTGCCCTGTTTTGATGAAGTTGTGTCTTGTATCCTGCATTACTTAAAATGCGCCGCAATCATCATTGGATATATTCAACGTGTTTGGCATCTGGATTAAAACTAAAGCTGCATCAATGCTTGTTTCTTCTTCACATTCTCCTGATTCTTTGCCGTCTTCTTCCATTTCGGATTCTTGCGTGTCGTATTTGAGGATGTGACGTATCAGGGTACATTTGACTGGTTCCGTTTTATTGTCGCTTTTATTGTGTGACAGTTGAAATGTATGTACTTTGGTTGAAGATTTGAGATGTTTGATTTTCCAAATATGAAATGGGCACAGGTCAGAAAAGTGTCAATTCCGTAGTACTTGACAAAGCCTCCTAAAGTACCGATTTCGTTTTGCCAATTATAGATCTTATCACCAATGTGAACTGCGCTTGTAAAATGTGATGTTCCTTCAAGCACGTCTGTTTGAACGCCATTTATTTTAAAGGAAAATGGGGTTCTCCAATTGGAATGATTCCTTTATACGACAAAATAAACTGATACAGTTTACTTTCATAATTGTATGATCTTTGGTTTTAAAACCTATTGATTTATATGCCGAAGGGCAAACCATTGTTAATTTGGAATGTTTTTTAAAAAGTCGTTTTGCCACGGATCTTGGTACTCTATCTAACCGTTTCTGGGATTCTGGTTTTGTTCTGTGTGCAACTTCCTTCGACTCTTTCCTCATAAAGAAGTTTTCTGTTATTACTCTTATTGGAAAACCTTGAAAATTTTCATCGAAATTGATGTGTTTTGCTTCGGCGTTTGTTTCTACAATTAAACAAGGCTTAGGCTTCTGACAAAATTCATCTTCGTATTTATTTTCACAAAGGCATTCTCTGCCCATCCAAACCGTAACATTTTGTACAGTTACGTCATACTTATTATAAAATTCTAATACTATTTCTGAAGAACTGGCAACAATGCTTGAATAAATCGTTTTAACTATTTTAAGATTATCAGAATCTTCTGCTTTTGCTAAAGCGGTTGCAAGTAAAGACGAACTAGCTATGTGTTTACTTGCCAGAAATGATTGACATACAGCAACATTGTTTTCTTCAATAGCTTTATAAAGTCCTGTTTTAAATATTCTTCAATGTCATTTGTGGTTGCACCCTCTTGTCAGAACCAACTGAGTAAAACTGTCCAGCAGGTATGACGAAGTTTTAATGTCAGTTTTTGTATGTTCTTCCTACCACTTTTTCTTTCAGACTTAACTTTATGATTTCTTCGTCAGCAATTTTACAATATCTGCGCTATCTTCGAAACTACTTGTTACTATATTCTTTTCAGCATTGATTTCTTTTCATCTTTGGCTTGTTTCTCTGCGTCTTCGTTATCTTCTAAAATCCTAGTTACTTTAGAATCTTGCGGAGTTAACTTTTCGATTTCATCATCCGACAATTTCTTAATTTTGATGGTATCTCCCAAATCGATTGATTTTTAGGCTTGGGAGAGCTAACTTGAGAAGTGCATTATCGGCAATTTTCTCAGTACCACTACTATCTTCGAAATAACTTGTGTCTGTAGATGTGGACATGACTAAATTTAGAAGTGGATCAGCGGTGAATATCTCGGTATAGTCATTATCTTTCAAACAAATAGTTTCTAAAGACTCTTGCAAAGCTAAGTTTTTGATTTCATTGTTTGCGAATCTACCAGTGTCGCCGCCATCTGCCAAATCAATAGTTTTGTTAGACGATGTCCGTTTCCTTTTATATTGAAAGTATTGAAAACTCCGCAAGATACATATTTACTCGTATTGTTTTCGTCTGGTATGTTATCTTTGCTAACTTTTCATCACTTTTCTTTTGAAGGTTAACTTTTTATACGCTAAATTATCTTTATGACCGCCTAGAGATGCTGATCTTTTAAAGATGTCCTAACTGACCTTCGTAGGTTAGTTTTCCTTTCGTACCATCTGCAAGTATCGGTTGTGTTTTAGGTTCATGACATAATGTCCGGTTGAAATGAATATACATATCGATGGATTTTCCTTCTGTGTTTTCTATATATAGCTTGAAATATAAAAGTGTTTATACATATAGTAGTCATTATTAATAAATATGGGGCAGGTGTTACCTGAGAGAGGACGAAGTCAGTATAAATTATTATTTGAATACTGATTTTTGCAAAATTTCAACTAAAGTCAAATGTACTAGGGCCACCAATATTTTTACATTTTAAAAATTATGACATTAAAGAATAGAAAAAAATCATTATCATTTAATTTATAAAAACAACTCGTAACTTTTGAAATAATTCACATCATGGGCTTCAACAAGGGCTGAACAATGAATAACTATTTACCAAATTGTAAAAAAACTAATTCTCGGCATATTGTTTAAGTTGAAGGAAATCATGTGATGCTGTTTTCTTTCGAGACGAACGATGATGGAAGAAAAACTATACAGGAAAAGATTTTGCTCAAATGCGGGAAGTAGAAAAAACGATTTTGGATTCATTAGTATATTGATTTTTGTTTTATTGAATTTTCTTCTGTAAATAAGGACTTCGTCCTCATATCATCCTGTAACATTTTGATAATAAAAGGCAGTATCATAAAAGCAGTAGTAAACAATATTTGGATTTAGTGACCAAATAAGTATTATAAATGTGTAAAACATATTACGGAAACTGACAATCGACAATTTTTTCAAAGTTTTAAACTAGTCAAAAAGATTCCATGGTAGTCATCCTAATTGATAATAAGACTTGACCTTTTAAACTAAGAAGCTACGTCCATCAAAAACTGTTTTTCATAAATTGTACGCCGTGGAATTACCAGTGAAAATAATTGACTAACCGTTGCTCAAATTATGTCGTTATAAGAATCGTGTATTATAAGATAAAAACAAATATTAGTACAATAAAATGCAATATTTGCAGCTATGTTAACTGGTCATTTTGTTTTTATTAATATGCACAAATAGTATAGCAATTCCGATGAGTTATGATGTTGCATCTTGAACGAGATTCATTCCCTACTTTCCCTTTAAATTTGGTTTCCCTTATCGTTTTGCATTCGCAATCTCCTACAATATGATATACTGCTCGGAACAATATTCCTTATTATAATCGCAAAAACCATATAATATTAGCTGCTGGAACTTATTAAACAGAGACGACAGAAATGAAATATATGTGTTGCTAGCACGACACTATCATAGTAAACGGAAATCCCTTAAATGCTTTTGTCCTGTTTTCGAAATAGTTATTCCGTATATGTATATGTAAGGAATATTTTAAAGTATTTTATCGAATTTAAACTGTTATGCTCCTCTTCTTACCAATATGTTTCTTTATTATTAGCAGGCTGACTTCATACAGGAGCTTTTAAGGGCGAATGAAAAGAAGCAAGCGTCATTCTTTAACTTCAATTCCCGCTATATACATGATATAGATGATGTCCTCTCACTAAATAACTCCAAGTTTAATGACTATGGTGAACGCATCTGTCCCATCGAATTTAAAATAAAGGATACTACAGATACATTTAAGTCTGTCCCATATCTTGACTTCCATCTAGAAATTGACAATGAGAGCAAAACAATTTACGACAAAAGAGATTAATTTCAGCCTCTCAATTGATAAACCAAGAATTCTAAGTGGTGAAGTTGAAATCCCCCCTTTGAAATTTTACAGACGCCATCACGAGTTGGTTGACCGTTATTGAATACCTGTTTCACAGATGACGACAGATATGTTCCAATCGCCATAAACATCGAATGTGTCCTACCGAATTAGATTTATCATTGGGTTGTACTTACCTGAATAACACGACGGGTGTCACATGTGGAGCAGGATATGCTTACCCGGCCGGAGCATCCAAAATCACCCTAGGATTTTGGAGTGGTTCGTGTTGCTCTGTTTATATGTGTTTTAATGTTGTGTTTTCATACTGCTGTTTGTCTTTTGCTCTTTTCCTGTTTTTTTCCCATGGCATTGTCAGTTCATTTTCGACTTATGAGTTTAAATGTCCCATTGGTATCTTTCGCTTGTCTTTCAATCGGGATATTCATAATCATTGTATAATTATAGGCTAGTAAATAGTTCTTGTTGTAACCAATGCTTTAATTTACTTGAATGTTCAATATTACTATAGAGTAGTATATACTTATTGTCTTTTAATTAGATTAATAAGTTGTGTTAACTTTTATAAATACCTAATTTTTTCTACATGTATCTTTCATATACGTTTTGGAACATCGAACGGACTGGTAGATGCCTTTTGGATATTGAATATCGAATTGCTAATAACGAATAACAAACACAAATATGAATTTACAGGTTTTATTTTGAATTGTTTATCCAAATAAGTTACTTACCAATTTATTTGCTGGGATTCCGTTTGTATTCCCTTTTTGCAAATGTATATGTTACATTCAAATAAATGAACAATCATTCCGTCTTTGCTTTGATGAGTTTTACAAATATTTGGTGACAAACTTGTATTTATATGATACATTGTCAGGAAATTCTTTTTCCCACAAAGCTGTTATTTTAATGGAGAAAATAATACACATTAACGATTTTCTCATAATTGATTTACGTGTTTCTTTTCTGATATATATATATGGTATCTCTTTTTTAAGATATAATGTTCATTGATTGATTGATCAAATTCATATAATTTATTTTAGGTTTTTAATTCAATATTATCATTCTTACAATATTTCCAGTTCGTATTTCAGTTTTGTCATGGTTGATTCGGTTCATATTTTGAAAATACAGTGTTGTTTAAACCACATATCTACAATATCATAGTTGTGCTAATGTTTTGAAATTGATTTCCACAATAAGATACTAGTGGACATTGAAATGCATGTAATTTTACGATTTTGATTTTTAGTTTTGTTAGGATCATAAATGTTTCAAGATGATTGTATTTTGTATTACAATTTTAGGGTCATATTCTCATAGCTTTTGTCTCTCTTTATCATGTTTATAGTCTTCAAAAGTTGGACAAAAATGAAAAAGAGGTTATGATCAGAATAAACTGATTGCATTTGATTGGCGAGTTCAATTATATTTACTTACTTTTTAGACCTTGTTGATAATTTTTGTTGTTCAAAATTTTAGTTAATTGTAGTTTTTAAAATACAATGTATCAGGAAAAACACTTAAATATGCAAAACAAATTATCATTTAAGTCAAATACTCCTAAAACGCCTTAGGATTTCGCCAAGCTGACATATATGTAGATCTTATCATGCTGATCTGTTTTGTTATTAACAGTGTGACCCTTTCTTGAATAGTTTTGAAGATAATAGCAAGCAATTGCTAACAACTGGTCAAGTCGACATTAAAGAACTTTGTTTATACAATTCTACTTTTGTGATCCAAATCAGCATTAGTCATCTAAGTGTAATATAATGTGATGCAAACTTTCCTTTCCGTTCTGTATATACGATATTGAGTTTCTTAACACTTATCCAAGACAGCACAATATGTTAAGTCGTGCAGGATGTATAAATACTGAGACACATACAATACAGATGGGTGCGGTCCTAACCTTGACAAAAGTTAACTTGGAGCAGACTTGTTGACTGCTTTCTAAGTTAACTTGAGAATTTTAAGCAGACAAGCAAGGTAACTTCGTCGTTGGTGGACCAGACCTACGGTCTGCTTTTTAGGACTGCTGCAGACCTATCGACAGGTCTGCTCCAGACCAGACCTGTGGACAAGTCTGCTTTTGACCAGTCCTGAAGACAGGTCTGCCCCAGACCAGACCTGTGGACAGGTCTGCTCCTGACCAGACCTGTGGACAGGTCTGCTACTGACCAGACCTGTGGACAGGTCTGCTTCTGACCAGACCTGTGGACAAGTCTGCTACTGACCAGACCTGATGACAGGTCTGCTTATGACAGATTATCGTGTTTAAGAGTTTTCATACCAGACTTGAACTTTAATTAAAATATGTAAACAACATTCGCATTTTCTTTCCCTGGATAGCAAATTTCTTTACTCGCTAGACTATATAGCTACTAGATTATACATATCAACAAAATTCTTTTTGTTATTTGATATATTCTTATATACATAAAACAATGGCTATACAAACACATAGAGCTATCAAAAGGAAATGAAAGGTTTGTTTATTAGAAGGCGGATAGAAAGGTTATCCAACGCATCGGAACGATATTCTTATATCATGGGATATCAACATCATTGTCGACGTTGCTTCGTCCCCCGTTTTTTACCTGTCTCTTCATAAATTTTACTTTATGCATTTATACATGCATGGATATTTCATTGTTATTCAACTTATTTGCATTGGATTTACTATTCTATTTTCCCGCAGAATATTCTAACGAAAATTGTACAGTGTCCGGATACGTACGGTGTGGTAAAAACTATCAACAATCTCGTCAAATTCGTCAGATTTGTCGAGAGATTTGTCTTTGCCGATTAATTGATATATGGGACGTCCCAAAATTATACTCAATGTGCACTTGAATGAAATAGTTGCCACTTGACGTTTAACTACAAACAAAATCAATCATCCGACATAATAGATTAACAGTATACTATTCCCAGAAGAGAACTTCGAGTACTTCTTTATTAAAAAGTACAAATAACTTCAGACATGTCAGTGTTGGTACTTGGATGATGCGACCTAATAGTTTTGTTTTACACACCATCCTGAACTACTATCTCTAGTGACTGTTCAATATTATGAATACAGAGATGAATTGCTGACACTTTCAATTTATGAAGAAATATTTTTCATTAATGTTTTCCAATATTATTGCTTACATTTGCGGTCCTACTAAATGTGCACAGGAGCGCCAGGAGAAGACATAAAGGCGCCAGGTACAATCCATCACAACATTTAAAACAACTTATTTATAATGCAGCCTTATAGATTTACAAATTAAAGTGCACATATGGTCAGTTTTGGTTAAAGCGTTCAAATAATTTTGTTGTACAAGTCAGCATGAGGTATCAAAACTACTGAAATTTTGTTACGTATCAATATTTTGAATAAAAGGAGGACATGCTGGCACCCTAAATTTATTCGAACAAAAATGTGTTGTTATTGTATTGCAATATTGCTGTCATTTGTATTATACATTGAATCCTGACATAAAAAATATGGCTGATTTACTATGCGGGTATATAGATTTACAAATTAAAGTGCACATATGGTCAGTTTTGGTTGATGCGGTCAAATAATTTTGTTGTACAAGTCAGCATGAGGTATCAAAACTACTAAAATTTTGTTACGTATCAATATTTTGAATAAAAGGAGGACATTCTGGCACCCTAAATTGATGCGAACAAAGTTTGTTGCTATTGTATAGCAATATTGCTGTCATTTGTATTATACATTTAAATCTGACATAAAAAATATGGCTGATTTACTATGCGGGTATATAGATTTACAAATTAAAGTCCACATATGGTCAGTTTTGGTTGAAGCGGTCAAATAATTTTGTTGTATAAATCAGCATAAGGTATCAAAACTACTGAAATTTTGTTACGTATCAATATTTTGGATAAAAGGAGAACATGGTGACACCAAATATTTAAGCGAACAAAAATTTGTTGTTATTGTATTGCAATATTGCTGTCCATTGTATTATACATTGAATCCTGACATAAAAAATATGGCTGATTTACTTTGCGGGTATACATGGTATATAGATTTACAAAGTAAAGTGCACATATGGTCAGTTTTTGTCGATGCGGTCAAATAATTTTGTTGTACAAGTCAGCATGAGGTATCAAAACTACTGAAATTTTGTTACGTATCAATATTTTGAATAAAAGGAGGACATGCTGGCACCCTAAATTTATTTGAACAAAAATTTGTTGTTATTGTATTCCAATATTGCTGTCCATTGTATTATACATTGAATCCTGACATAAAAAATATGGCTGATTTACCTATCGGGTATACATGGTATATAGATTTACAAATTAAAGTGCACATATGGTCAGTTTTTGTTGATGCGGTCAAATAATTTTGTTGTACAAGTCAGCATGAGGTATCAAAACTACTCATGCTACTGAAATTTCGTTACGTATCAATATTTTGAATAAAAGGAGGACATTCTGGCACCCTAAATTTATGCGAACAAGGTTTGTTGCTATTGTATAGCAATATTGCTGTCATTTGTATTATACATTGAATCCTGACATAAAAAATATGGCTGATTTACTATGTGGGTATATAGATTTACAAATTAAAGTGCACATATGGTCAGTTTTGGTTGAAGCGGTCAAATAATTTTGTTGTACAAGTCAGCATGAGGTATCAAAACTACTGAAATTTTGTTACGTATCAATATTTTGAATAAAAGGAGGAAATGCTGGCCCCCTAAATTCATTCGAACAAAAATGTGTTGTTATAGTATTGCAATATTGCTGTCATTTGTATTATACATTTATTCCTGACATCAAAAATATGGCTGATTTACTATGTGGGTATATAGATTTACAAATTAAAGTGCACATATGGTCAGTTTTGGTTGAAGCGGTCAAATAATTTTGTTGTACAAGTCAACATGAGGTATGAAAACTACTGAAATTTTGTTAGGTATCAATATTTTGAATAAAAGGAGGACATTCTGGCACCCTAAATTTTGCGAACAAAATTTGTTGTTATTGTATTGCAATATTGCTGTCCATTTTATTATACATTGAATCCTGACATAAAAATGTGGCTGATTTACTATGTGGGTATATAGATTTACAAATTAAAGTGCACATATGGTCAGTTTTGGTCGATGCGGTCAAATAATTTTGTTGTACAAGTCAGCATGAGGTATCAAAACTACTGAAATTTTGTTACGTATCAATATTTTGAATAAAAGGAGGACATGCTGGCATCCTAAATTTATCCGAACAAAAATTTGTTGTTATTGTATTGCAATATTGCTGTCATTTGTATTATACATTGAATCCTGACATAAAAAATGTGGCTGATTTACTATGCGGGTATATAGATTTACAAATTAAAGTGCACATATGGTCAGTTTTGGTTGAAGCGGTCAAATAATTTTGTTGTACAAGTCAGCATGAGGTAAAACTACTGAAATTTTGTTACGTATCAATATTTTGAATAAAAGGAGGATATGCTGGGACTCCTAATTTGTGCAGGCAAATTTTTTTAGTGTTTTAATGATGCTTTCATTTTGTATAATAAATTCTATCCTGAAATTAAAATATTGCTGATTGTGGCTACATAGATCAAGGACGTATAACTAACAAGGACGTATAACTGACATCTAATATACGTCCTTTCATAGATATACATACATGACATAATAAATTGCAAATATAATGGTTGAATATGATAGGTATTGGAATATATATTCAGTGCTCGTTATCATTTTAACCAAGATCGTTTTTTAATTTATAGATTGGCAGATCACAGCTAAATTTGTGTAAGAAGCAACGTTTTATGCGTACTTTATTTTCAAATATTTGTATTTAATCCTGTTTATATAACGGAAGTATTAATTTTACTTTATTTTCGATGTTTATACTACGAAACAAAGATATTAAAAAATATTTTTAAAAAATCGATGTAGAGCGGTCCTGGTTACAAGTTAACTTAGTGTTGAGCAGACCAGTCAAAAGTTAACTTGGGAACAGGTCTGGTTTCGATCGGATTTGTCAAAGCAAAAGTTAACTTATGTTAACTTTGTGGCAGGACTGGTTTCGAAGTTAACTTATGTTAACTTTTGGGCAGAACTGGTTTCAGTTAACTTCTGTTCACTTATGACAGGACTGGTTCGAAGTTAACTTATATCAATAGCGGACCTGTTTCCAAGTTAACTTTTGGCAGACATAAAACAGTCCTAGGACCAAGTCCGCTTTTCAAGTTAACTAGATTTTGGTCCTAGGACTGGTCAGAGCAGTCCTAAATCCGGTCACAGGTTAACTTTGACCAGCCCAAATGACTGGTTATCAAGTTAACTTGCTGTACAGGTTAGGACTGCACCCATCTGTATGTAATCGGCTGCTCATTTAACATGTTTAATACATATACATGTTATTTCTATAACAATACACAGCTACTATCGAGTGAAGCGATGAATCCAAGATCATAATTAACTGGAACTTAAAGTCATACAGACGTAAGAATTGTCTCACGGTAATACGTGTTTTAACTACTTATTTACTTTTGAAAGTGTCCTTATCAAGAAGGGCCAATGACCGATATCGTCGAATACTCCCACGATGATTATGTGCTATGATATAAAATACATAAGTCGATATTGCATTGAAATCTAAACTATAGTAGGACATTTGATTTTGTTTCATGAGAGACAACTATCACTCATACAGGTTGTTTTGTTTTGTTGGATTATTTACTTATTTTTTTTTTGTTCTAACTTGTAGTAATTCATAAGCTGAAGAGAAACTGACAACGCAATGGCAAAAATGTATGACGACGAAAAGACAAATAAGTTTATAAAACTGCTACAAGCCAACACTATAACCAATGTTAAGGATGTTCGCTTGTCGTGTTTTGAAATTTTGTCAGTTTTTCGGAATCCTCTGGTTTTATCCATTTGAATGCCTTAAAAATTTTGCCCACTAACCCCATTTTCTCTTTATAAATCTTTTACATGTATAATTATAATCCATCTGTAAAGTCTTATACAATCGTTGTTATTTTTAATAGTTTTGAGAACTTAAACTTGTCAATGATAAAGCTATGAAAAATCAAGAGAGAACATTTTCCTCCAAAATTTCAATGGCTAATATCTCGAAAACAAGCACACGGACCTACTTTTTTTTTAGCTCTTGGTTCCTTTATTAATCCCCTATCAATATATACTAGTGTTATGAAAAGCTTGTTATTTTGAAACTGAGTAGCGAACTTTCTTAAACCAAATTTTACTTTAACGGAAACACAGACATAACAACATACATGCTACCTTTTATTTCTACTGTAACTGATGGGGCATTAAATTTCAAAACTTATGTTTATAAAAAGTTCTTCAAAAAAAAAAGTCATGGTATAAGGGCATCTTGTATACAAAAATATATTTTCTTCAAAATGTCATTCGTTCATTTTTACTTTGTATGAAGATTAAAAAAAAATGAAAACAACACGTTATCAATTTCATGCGTCGAAAGCGCTTGTCTTGATTTTCCTATAAAGTTATTTCTAACATTAAGCACATTGAAGTTGTACAATTTTTATTCTTTGAAATAACGTCTCCAATGGAAAGATAAAGATATTATTTCGTTTATCAATTCACAAAACTAAAATACTTCACAAGGTTGAAAAAAATAGTCCAAAACAAAGCAAAGAATTAGCGATGTAATCGACGTCATTCGTCCCAAAGTTTCAGCGACACCTTCAAGATACAATCCCAAAACTTTTTTCAAAGTTAAAAACAAACTTTGCAGCGGTGTAATTGGTATACTTTGCTCAATATCGAGCATGCATTATCTGTTCATTCACAACTTAAAAGATCATAAATTACGTGCCGCACAGAAAACAAAATAATATTGGGATAAATATTTGATACACCGATCTCACTGTTTTATATAGAAAAGGTTCAAGTATTTAAAAACCATGAGTACGTGAAGATGTTTGTTCAATAACCAGGCTAAGAATTATTCTAACTTCTAATTAGGTAAACAAATGGGAGGAAAACATTCAGATTTTAAAACTGTTAAAATATAAGAACATATATCTCAAGAAAGGGTACACTTTTCAATGTCTTTATCTAGCATGAGAGAACATCGTATCAATAATATGGAAGACAACGGATATGATGTATGACATGAAAATCAATGTGTGCAGCACTTCAAATTGTTATATTACACGACGAAAAACATGATCTTGAAATAAAACAATAGTATATGATAATAAATGTCGATTTCTATTGTTTAGGTTTTATTATTTGTAAAAGACTGATAAAACAAACAAATAAAACACATGTAGAAATTCAAATAAAAGATATTCACTCAGTTACATTAAAAAAAAAATAAAAATAGCCAAGTCACTTTACCATTTGATGTAAAGTGGTCTAAATTGGGAATTGCAGTTATTTTAATTTTCAATATTTTATTAAAGTCATTTACCATGTTTACCAATATTAAGCAAACATAGGCAGATACATCTTCTTCAATTTCAAGCATCAACAGAAATAAAAAGAAAATACAAATATGACTACAATTGATAAAATGAAATACTCTTATGTATTCAAATTAGTTGCTTTCAATGACGTAATAGTTCTTTGAAATTTACTTCATTTACATTTTTACTGGAAAATGACCCTTATAACAACATTTTTATTTATAAACACAGCAGAGAAAATTCACATGCATGCAATCTAAATTACCTCTTAAACTTTTGCACGAGACAACAATGTATTTCAACAACTGACCATTAAACTGCATTCTAAATTCGACAGGTAAAGTATTTAATTCAAAACTTAATATATAGTTATGTAGATATAAGAAGATGTGGTATGAGTGCCAATGAGATAACTTTCTATCCAAGTCACAATTTGTAAACGTAAACCATTATAGTTCGTCAGTTATATGTGCATGTTTTCCCAAGATGATGATTTTATTAGAAAATGAAAATTACAAGAGTTAAAATGTGCTTAAAAGAATAAAGATTCCAAATTTTTTTGAAAATTATCCGACAATTAAAAGGCACACACAAGGTAATAAACAAATTCTGATCTTGATCATGTTGATGGTAAGTCTCTTGTCACCATAGCTATGCTCGGATCTGACAACTGACCTTTATAAATGTACACCTGTAATTATAAAATAATATAAATGTACATAAAGTGTCCAAACACTGTATAGATAGATAAATTCACAGGAAAATAGCAAAAATACCGAATTCCGAGGAAAATTCTAAACAGAAAGTCCCTAAGCAAATGGCAAAATAAAAAGTTCAAACACATCAAACGAATCGATACAACTGTCATATTCCTGACTTGGTACAGGCATTTTCTTATGTTGAAAATGGTAAATTAAACCTGGTTTTATAGCTAGCTTAACCACTCACTTGTATGAAAGTGGCATTAAATTCCATTGTATTGACAGCGATGTTTGAACGAAACAAACCGACATAATAAATAAACATTTCAAAAATAGGGGTACAGCAGTCAACATTGTGTTATAATCTTAATCACTCTAAACACAAACAAATATGTCAACAAAGAAAAACAAAGAAAAACAAAAAGTCATATAGACATAGCATATTATCAAAAATGAAAGACAAGAATAAAAAAATTTACAATAGCACAATAACACTATGACTAGATGTAATCATAGTGTTATTGTGCTATTGTAAAAGCCACGTCAAATGGATATTATCAAAAATCGACAAAACAGTAAATTAAAGTAATAATTAACAAAAAGACAAATAATAAAATACCATAACACAATATTAAGACGATAAACAACGTCAGTACTTGTACCTAGAATCTATACTTCGAGGCTATCGTGTATAATAAGTGTTATATATTACTTGGTAGAAAGTAAATGGATGTGTTTTTCTAATGTTTGAAGCATTCTGTAATCACTTCGTAGATTAAATGCAACTTTATTTGATTGAGATTCCACATGTAGTTGAAATAGTTGTTACAGGTACAGATCCAGAATGTTTTATAGGGGAAAGGGTTCTTTCTCGAAAACAGTGATTGCATTCTAACTTATGCATGGTTAACCGTGATTGAACTATACATAGTGGCTGTACCAACCATTTCGATTCTTTAATAAGCAAGATTTAATGCAATATACATAAAGTTTTTTTTTTCTTCTCTATGATGTTATGCATACTTCCAGTCAAGTTATCACCGAAATTATTTCACTTCTTGTAGTTTATTGTGGCTTGAACTTTAAAAGTTATTATCTGCATGCAATTTTTATAAGTACCAATTGCAGTTTCGTACGTATGCTATAATGGAAATGTTTGTGATGATCTTGCAAAATTAATTTAAAATATACAGATGGGTGATACACCTTTGTATCCTTATGTAACAAATGTATCATGAAGTAATATAATCTTTACTAAAACCCATTAAAACTTAAAAACGTTTCTTGTACATTTAGTATTTTGTTTAAATGTATAAAAAAAACATTTTAAAAGTCATTTATTAGAATTACTCATCTCAACATGCCATTCTTATAAAAATGACATACAAAATCTATGGTTCTGTACTCCGTATTCGGATCTAGACCAAACAAAGCTTGCATTAGATTGCAAGCAGTCTGTTAATTTTGTTTTTAAATGCACATATTACAGAAGATACTGGTTACTGCCAAACAGGCAAGATGATAGTTTAGACAATGCATGTGTAAACATGACACTGTGCTCTACTGTGGATTATGTCCTCTCAATGTCAACTTAAGCATAAAACGGGGTCAAAGCCTAATTTGGCTTATTGTTTTAAAAATTCGAGTCATAATAAGGTGCAAAAGATATTTGAGCGAAAAATTTTAAAAATGCACATAGGGTCAATGGAGCTCCGACATCATAGGACATATTAATTCTACCTGGATTTTTAAATAGGACGTTTGAGCGAAAGTTCCTATGATACTTTAATATGAAGTAAGAAAATATTTTTAAAAAGTAAGAATAACGAGTACTTTTTTAAATAATTATGCTTTATTCAATTTTACATTCTTTGATTTAAATTTCTTATATTTATAAAATTAAATGTTCATTAGCACTAGAGATCTTAATGCTAATACATGTAGATGTAAAATGAATATGATTTTGACCGAGACTCATAAGCAAAAAACAGCTTTGTTTGTGACTGATTCTGATATAAAGTGACAAATGAATGTCACGTGCTCCGGGCACGTGCAAAACGTACAGCCGATGATGATAGTGTTCATCGTCCTTCGAAAAGTATAAGTACAGAACATGGAAGAAGCGAACCTAAAATCTGAAGATATTAACAGCGTTTCAAAGGCTATATATAAAAGGGACGTAAATCTTACCATGCACATCCAAAATCTAGAGAGAAAAACGCACGAAGGTGAATATTGAGACAAATAAATTTGAAAATATTGTACAGATTAATGATGAACAAACTGTAATAATTATTCTTGAATGTTTATGCAATTTATTGCCCAAAGTTCTTTAAACAATTGTATACTATGCATGGCCACTAAAACGGAAATTATGTTCCTCTGTATTTTGCGTTCTTCCTGGAAAGTCTGACGAAAGTTATGTGAATAGTTCTCATCAATTGTCAAGTTATATACGATCAAGAGCAGTCAGTACATGTCAATTTTGAAGAAAGGGTTATAAAAGATATGAAGGATTTTTCCCGTCAATTAAGATCAAATGCTGTAAATTTCACTAAGGCTAAGTCTGGAGATGCAAATTTAAAAAGTCGGATTAAGACAACAGTACAAAGAGGTAGATTCGGATATCAGTAAATAGTTGAAAGGAGTATTCTGTGTAGCTTTTCTTAGCTCAAAAGAGTAGCAGATTGTTTTGTCGGGGATTTCATTATCGTTTTACCTTACTACAAACCTTTATAGACTTTGTTGGTAACTTGACTGAAACTTACATTACAGACGAATCGTTGTTTTCCTCTTATCTCTGGGCAGCAGTTCCATCAACGTCAAAACGTACAAACAAAGGACCCGAATCATTTCATGCCCATTAAAATGAGTATTTTTATAAAAGTCAGTCATCAATGTATACTTCCTGGACACATAACTACAATCTGTGATTTATATCAAAATTCGTATAAATATTAGTGCACCTCAGAGCCGAAATGACAAGAAGAAGAAACAGAATTTCCTGGACCTGCATTCCCGATACTGCCAGCAGGAAATAACGAGGGGTTTTATGTAGAAGACTAGGTTTTAAATTTGAAAACCGAACTGACTTGCAACATGTGTAATAAACGCTATCGCCGAGTTTTTAGTTTGATGACAGTCCATTATTTTTTTTTTACAATTAAAAGATGTTTTAAACTTTGTGTGTTATAAACTCCAATTTGCGACTTCAATTTCACATTATACGTCCTTTCGCCAAAACTTTAACTTGATGCATAATAGAGGAATGACAGACGCACAGATCGAAAAACAAAATGTTCCTTATTTTGATTGACGGGGAATAAAAATATTGTTTTCTGAGAATTATTAAACATGTTAAACGATATCGTCTTTCTTACAAGAAAGTTCATTACTAACCAAATTTAAGTTTGCATTCTTTTAAAACTTCGTTAAAACCTTGGCACATTGAGATGTCATTCTGTGTCTGAGTACATTCGATGAATTGTCTGAACTCCATCTGACATGGCTGCTGTTGTGTCTGTTGGTAAGCTGGTTCCTGGTATGTTGGAAGGGTTTCACCACCACTGCCACCAGTCATAGCTGCACCCAGTGTATGGCCCTGTAAAGCATAAATAGTGGACTACATATTGTAATTGTATTAAACATTTTAATATATGTGGATTTTTCGAAAATTAAATGTTTAGCAACATGAATTCCTGACTTGAATATATATACCGCAAATGAAATATGATTTATAAGATGTAAGTCAGCGTAAATTGAGACTGTTATATTGAGCATCCAACTGAGGACCTCCTGGCTATTTTGGTAGGTTTATTTGTTATTAATTATCAAATATTGTAAAGATTTCGAAATATGTTGTGTTGATGATACAATGCTAAATAGATCTTATCGTCCTCTTAAAAAAATAAAACAGAATACATGCAAGATTTTTTCACACACCAAAAAAATAGTTACTTGGCCGCAGCGCTTAGTTTTGGCAGAAACGGTTCAATTAAGGTAAACCGATTTCATTGTTCGTAGACTTTTTATACCTGTATGTGTCGTGTGCGCAAGTCTTAAGATGAAAGAAAAAGAATTGGTATGGCCACTTCATCAATTGGCATATGAGACAATCTAGAAGTTTTGTCCATACTGTGTCATACCAACTATAGACGGATGGGAATATCAGAATCAACCTTATATTGATTAATATCATGAATATTGGTGATTATACTGTTTTTCAAAATATCTGGTCAAACAGGGACAGATAACGTCATTGTTCAGTTTTACTTCTTTCTGTGAGTGGTTGATTTTAATCGCTACTCGAACAAAATCCTTATTACACATGTACATGTATTATCGATAAAGTTGAGTATAATCCAATTCACCTAATAATGATTTCCTCCTGGGCCCACTATTTCTTCAAAACAAGTATGATGACTTTTTTATTTAAATTACATTTTGAACTGGTTGAGATCATACTCTCTTTCATAAAATTTGTATTGTTAATTAATTTTATAACCTATCAATCTTATACACGTATTTAAATTATTCTAGTTAAGCAAAGTTCATAGGAGGAAAAATATAGAAGCATTACAATCGATACATGTGACCCTGTTCATGGACAAATGAATAATTCATGTTATCATAGATATAGGAAGATGTGGTGTGAGTGCCAATGAGACAACTCTCCATCCAAATAACAATTTATAAAAGTAAACCATTATAGGTCAATGTACGGCCTTCAACACGGAGCCTTGGCTCACACCGAACAACAAGCTATAAAGGGCACCAAAATTACTAGTGTAAAACCATTCAAACGGGAAAACCAACGGTCTAGTCTATATAAAAAACGAGAAACGAGAAACACGTATAAATTACATAAACAAACGACAACTACTGTACATCAGATCCATACCAATATTGTAATAGGTACATGACACGGTACTAGTATATCATATGCATGTTGCCATCAAAACAGATATGTCTACCCCACACGTACGTTCTCTCATTATTGATTCTCATTTAATTTGTGAAATTAATAATTATTATAATGTTTTTTTCCAGTTAATTAAAGTTAACTACATTTCATACTATACTAGTCCGAATAAAAGAAAACTGCACACCAGTTCATTTTGATTGAACTGATGTTGTTTATTCTTGTAAAGCATGAATGGACACTGAGAAGGTCTACCTGTATTTTCACTTAATTTCTTTGACTGTATCTCTCTAAATGATTAGATATTGTTACTTCGGTTGAATACCTACCACAGCAGAGCCAACAGCCACTCCAGCTGCTGTGGTACCCATCTGTGCCATTAATCCTTGTTGTCTGGGCTGTGATGCAGGGTGATGGGCTGGTGGTGCTGGTGGGGCTCTGGCAGGCAAGAAACTGGGAGACCGACGTCTATATATTAAGAAAAGTATTACATGTTTAGCTATGCATATTATGTAGTTGTTTTAAATACAATGTCAGAAACGACTACAAAAACAGTTTAACCCGGCAATTATAATGAACCTGTCTAAATATTAAATTTGTCAGATTGCCAAATCAACCATTGTTTGTAACTTATGCTCTTCTTTTTCAGACTTTGCTGTTAATGACGTATGATGTATGTTTTGTGGTCTCTTAAATAAACCATCAAAGATATCCAGCTTATAATTTTGTGCATCAGACGCGCGTTTCGTCTTAAAAAAGAATCATTGACGCTCGATTCAAGACAGTTATAAGGCCGAATAAAATACGAAGTTGTAGAGCATTTACATAACTCACAACCTAAATTAATTTACCATATTTCAATACTTGATTAGTATTAAAAAAAGATCAACCCGACAAAGAAGATGAAAATATTTTATCAGATATTTACAAATGTACAGTAGTCTAGTAAACATCAAAATGTTACTGGTTTGGACCATCATCAACAGTGTCCTTCGCAAACTCAGATATTCCATCTAATTCCTGAAACGCGTTTGAAGATAGAAGATCACTTGAAGTCGACATAACCACTGAAAATAACTATCCCTGAATGTTAAAACTAAACGTAATTGCATGAGTACCTTGTTGTTCAATAATAATCCCGGTAGTCCAGGAAGACCTTGATTTTGCAATGAAAATTGGAAAATTGTTATATCATATCTAAAATTCCATATTTACGATCTGAAATATGCATATTTTGACAGAACAAGTTTATTTTTTCGGTCTACCATTTTTTAAAGACAATGTTGACAGCTTCTAAAGTAAAAACTATCGTGCAGTTTTATCCAAATTTCCGATTTAACATATTTAAGGAGATCTGATACAGTTTCGCGTAGAATTGTCATTTTTATCCTTTTGAAATAGGTTCTAGGTCTAAATGTTCAGCAAACCATGAGGGAAAACACAGGTTAACGTGCTATTTTTTTTTTTTTTTTTTTTTTTTAATTGATACAGAAAATTGGGAATTTTTGTATTTTTGGCATGCTTGAAATCATGTTTATCAAACTGAAATGCAATTTATTTTTTTTTTTTTTAAATTAAAAAATTACAAGGTTCTTGCATTTTATTCTGTCTACATTAACTACGTTTTGTCATACTTCTCGAAATAGCAAATAAAAAATAGACGTGATCATTTCTAAAAAAATATATTTCGGCACGATAAAAATGCAAATAAAAACTATGTTAAACAAATGCAAATGTTTAAAGTGTTTGTAATTTGGGTAATACTGAACTTCCAGACAGCAGGGTCACTGTCAAGTGCATTGTCTTCAAATTTTCATTATCAAATGTGTTTTTTTTTTTTTTTTTTTTATTTCTTCAGTGACTTTGTTTATGTATGGTCAGTCTTGAAAAATACTTCCACATTTTTATCAAACGAAATTACGTGTAGTGCTTTTTGTCTTTTTGTAAAAGTAAAAAAAAAAAGGAAAACGTTGATGAAAGATACCTTCGAGCTGGGTCTGATCTTCGTCTTCTTGGCATTTTTTTATTTTCTATGCTGTTAATGTTCGAATGTGTAATTTGTTTTAGTTCCTTGAAACGACGTTTATGTAACTATTTAACTATTAGTCCAGGTCGAAATGTTTGTTTTCATGTATAATGCTGATCTTATGGATCACAGAAACTTCCGAAAAAAAAATAATACATATTTTATAGGAAGAAATAATACATGTTTATTAAACAAACTTTCGCTGTTGAAATTGGAAAGTTTTTTCTTTCTAAATCTCTCACTACGTTATAAACATCTATGTTCAATAATTTATGTTCTATCAAGTGTGTTCTTATACTGACAAAGAACCCTTAATTGATTCTATACAAACCTTATGTTATATTGTATTTGAAAGATACAACTTGTTCCAATGCTCTATTACACTAGGCATTCCTAGCAAACTTGGAATTATTATAAGGTCCGTCTTACAACTCAGATTAATTTTGCCTAACCTGCATATATCATCACGAGTCTTCATTCATTGTTGTTATAGTATGTTAACAAAATGTTCATCCATTAATTTCAGAAAATACATAAATTGGTGCAGATTTTTGCAGGGATGGATTTCTATTTCAGAAGTTTGTAAATAAGAAGGATTGCAAATTTTACAGTAAAATGTACGAGACTGAAGGCGTTTTTCATTCCATAAAAAAATCAAAAAAAGGAGGGAGGGTGGTAGGGTGGTGGGCCTTGGTTGTTTAATTAAGATAAGATGCATGTTCGAAGCTATAAGTGGTTAATTTGTTCATTTTACCATTACAGTGGCATGGAACCCTCCCCCAAAAAAAATGACGTGTACCATTTCAACAAAAACTACAGTTATATCATGTCGCGACTAACATTTTGATCAAATTTCTTTAACTTTTTTTGAAAAGAAGCAGCATGAAGTGAATGTTAAAATTTAGAACATGACCTTGACCTTTGACCTTGACCTCATTTTCTAAGTTGGGACCCAAGGACCTCAAATAAAGCGACTCTAGGTTTATACGGCTTACGGTTCATGAGTTACAAAAATATTACGACAAATTTTTTTGTTTAAGGTAGATAACTCCTACAAGATTTCACTGGATCGCTTCGATCCAAATTAGCCAAAAATTCCTGAGGAAGTAAAAAAAATTCAGAAAAAGAATTTTGTCGTTATCTTTTTTTTTTTTTTGTTACGAAGGAGATGCACACACAAGATAAACAGTGAATTGGGAGATAACTCTTACAAAGAAAATTGTTCAGCTTAGCAGAGGAAATTTAAAAGCGCGTAAACTGTCTGATACTATATAAGAAATAACTAAGCGACATATTGCGAAACAAAAATTACACGCAAGAACAACTAGCGGAAAAAAAAATAAAAATCAGAACAAATACAATAGGTCTTTCAACAGAAAAGTGAAAAATCCTAATTAAAAACCAATTATTCAGAGAACAATTGAAGGTCTT